>WBMW01004881.1:239401-293718 GCA_013396635.1 Penelope pileata
CGCGAAGCGGGGCGCGGCCCCGGGAGCTGCAGCCGTCGCCGCTCCGGCGCGGTGCGCTCGGCGAGGGAACGTGCGGGGCCGCACCATCTCCCCGAGAACGGAACGGGGCCGCGTGTGCGGCCCGGCCACCCCTCGCCCCGGGTTGCAGCCACGCGGCCCCGCCCCGACCCCGGCCCCGCGGGTGCGGAGCGGCTCCCACCGGTCCCGCGGGGACGGGCTCAGCCCCCGCCTTACATTTACGCTCTTTTTTCTCCAGTGTTTTCCAGTGCCTTTATCAAAAACGTGACACGCTGTTCTCAGCATGTAGAGCTCGCGCTCCCCCCGCTCCGTGCCGGGAGCCGCAGGCACAGCTCCGTGGGTCTCCAGAGGGGAAGATCTGCTCAGCAGCGATCCCCGTGCACGCCCCACTCACCCACACGTCTTAGAGCTCTGTGTGAGCTCCTCCAGGCAGCGCCGTGTGCTCCTGGTGTGCGTGAGGCCAGCGGGGTGATCTGGGAAGGTGTCTGCAGGTTTTTGCTGTAAGAAAGCTGTACCTGGTTGGCCTCTCCAGCTCACTCTCCTCAGGCACATCGCACACGATCTGCGCTGTGCTGGGCCTCCTTCAGGCTCTGCCCGCTCAGCTCTGCCTGTAGGAGGTGCAGCCGTCTGGGCGATGGGAGCCGGGCTGCTCCAGAGCTCGGTCCCCTCCCCTCCCACTGCTGCTTAGGGTGAGTGGGGACAGTCGGCTGTGCCTGAGGCATTGGGGAGGGTGGCAAATGGCCCTGTATAAGCTCTCTGTCATCTCTTGGTAGGAAACAATAGAAAAGATGTAGGATTTTGCTGATCTGTTTATCAGCCAAAACATAGTGACTGTTAGACTACCTGAAGTAAAGCAGTGCTGCATCAGTGTTTCTGATGCAAAAATCTCAACTCTTTCCTTGGTTGCTGTCTTATGCTTCAAAGTTGGCAAATGTCTGTATGAGACTCAGAGCACCTGCTGCTTCCTGGATAAAACACTGCGCTGCTAAATGGTGCACGTTGTTGAACATCCCACGTGTGATGCAGCTGCAGGGTCGGAATTCCAGCTTCGAGCAGTTAAAGCACACGCCCTTGTGCCCTTTCTTTGAGGTCCTGGTATGCCAGGGAAGGTGCTGGAGGGCCAGACAGTGCTCTCTCACATGGCAGGAGTTTTGACTAGAACAAGTTCAGTTTAAAGAAAGAAAGGACAAAAAAAAAGGAAAAAGGTAGTTTTTTAAGAACTGCGGTGACGTTCAGTCCTTTTAACTAGCAGGATAACATTGTTTAAAAGCCATAGTCTGGACTGTTGTGCTCCTACTGGCCAGGTTTACAAGCATCTGTACTGCGTGTTTCCACTAATGTGGGTTGAGTTTGTTTATGGGAGAGGAACTTCAGTGGGTTGTGCCAAAACAGGGTTGGAATGCTCTGACTGGAGCCTTCTCTGAAGGAAGCCCTGTTGGCCCCTCCAAAGGTTGGAGCGCTTGAACTCGCAGATGTTCTGGCATGGCACAAGTCTGTCCCCAGTGTGCCTGGCCCTAGCTGTAGCTCCTGTATTTGTTCCTGGCCATAACTCCGTGTGCGTGCCTGCTCCAGCAGAGGTGCTCTGCAAGGTTTGTCTGAACAAGGCTGAGAGGTGGTGGGATGTAAGTGCCTCCAAGCACCGCAAACTGTGTGGGTGTGGAACCAGTGCTGGCAATATCAAGAAATTGCCATGAACATTTCTGGGTGAGATGGGGCCCTCGAGAAGAGAATGAGCTTCCACTGCATCATCTTGTTGCTAGAAACGTGTGGGTAGATGCTGCAGAGATCACCTGCTCCTTGTGAAAGGAAGCAAGCTGCTGGCCCTGTGCTCGAGGAAGCAGGAGAACAGCTCTCCTGAGGAGGTTGTCGTGTCTCAGAGTAGCAGCTTAGTGAGTGCCACGATGCTGCAAAGGTGGACTGGACTTGAGGCGTCTTCCTGCATCGTGATGGTGGTAATTAACAGGAATGTAGGCCTGTACCTGAGGAGATGTAGAGGTAGGAAGAGAGTTTTCTCTTTATGAAAAAATATTGCAAATAATCCAAAGGATTGCTCATACACGTACTAGCTGTGGGTCTGGTCAATTGCATGTGCTGCCTTATTGCCAGGTGGGCATACAGTGCCAAAGGATGCAAACACAGGCTACAGATGGGACACTGCTTACGTAAATGCATAGTTTCTTTTAATCATGAAATTCCACAGCTCTTGGCAGTTTGCTCTGCAAGAGTATCATCATACTTTGTAATAGGTGCTTACGTGGGGCTGCACAGCAATAATAACTGGAATTTCCTACCAGCAGTGATCAAAGGATGCATTAAAAGTGCTGGCATCTTTTCTCTGAGTGAGTTTAGGACCTTTAGGGTCCTCTGTAGAGATGAAAGCTTGTGCAGTGTGTGCTCATCTCCCCTCTGTTCCCTACATTAAACCACTTGGCTTCTTAGCCAGAGTTTCCTCAGAGGCAGTATGATTTGCTCTCACTTTGTGAATCTTTCCAGTTTGCATATGACTGTCAATGAAAAAATCTATATGTAAACTCATCCTTTTCAGGAAGGACAGAAAAGCTTTTGTCACTGGAAGAAGGTCTCAGACGTTTGGGGAAAGTGAAATAACAGGAGCAAGAGAACTCGAGTTCGTTCTTAACATTCATGTGATGGCAAGTTCAGGACTCCCAGACCTGACAAAGGCTGTGACAGTGCCTCCAAAAAGATTCCTATCAGAGCTAAACTGTACTTGCTGGTGAGCAGAGGAGAGGATGGTGGAGGAGCGTGGTGGTTCAGTGATGGGATGTGTCTCCTCGGTACATCAAGTTTGCTCCGTTTACCCAAAGGCATTCCTCTACCACGTGTCTGGTGCAGGTGAGCCGATCGCTGCAGTCCTGTTTGTACCAGACCAGGGCCTGTGCCCAGCCTGGGCCATGCCACACCATGGACAGGTGACGCTGCTCCAGGGCTGTGCCTGGCCTGGGCTGTGTCACACCATGGGCAGGTGATGCTGCTCCAGGGCTGTGCCCAGCCTGGGCTGTGTCACACCATGGACAGGTGACACTGCTCCAGGGCTGTGCCCGGCCGGGCTGTGCTGCAGTGCAGGCTGCTGAACGAGGCAGGGCAGTGGGGCACGGCTGCTGCCAGTGGCAAGGTGCAGCTGCGAGTGAGCATGGTCTCTCCTCTGCCTCTGCACTGAGTCTGCAGAGAGAAAGCAGACAGCCCATGTTTGCTGTTGTGTGCAGGAAGGAAAATTCTAGGAGGGAGAACAAAAAAACCACTTGGTAAAGAGGCCAGAAGGGGCCTAGCTGAAGTGCAGTGTGGATATAGACATTATGTAGTCACGTATGATGTCTGCCAAGAGGAATTAACGTATTAAGATCTCCTGATCAGACTGGAACTGCCATGGTTGTTGGAGTAGGTCAGTGATTCGCTGGAAAGCAGATTTGGCTGAAGCTACAAACTCTGAAACTGCAACTCACTGGTTTTGTACCTCACTCTGTGTTAATCACCTTGGGCAAGCAGCTGTGATTTGCTGCGCTTTTGTTTTGGGTTAGAGTTAGGGAAGACCAGCCCAACCCCCTGCAGGAGATGCAGATTCTCCTGCCACTGCCTCTCTTCTTCCAAACAGCATCCAGCTAAGAAGCTCCATGCTGGCTACAGCTTGTTTTCATACACCCCTGGACCTGCAAGCTCAGGTCGATATCACTCAGACATAGGCTGATCAAGGCTTTGTGTTCATCACACTTAGAGAAATACCTTGCCCCTTGCTATCTCCAAAGATGAAGAGAAGTGTTATCACTGACATTTTGTGTTGAGCTGCTTTTGCAAAGCCTGGTAGCATTAAGGTATCTTACCTTGTAGCATTCCTGTATCTTACTGCTAGGTAAGGTGAGTGGTTTTCCTGCTCTGTGTTGTGTCTCCCTCCCCGTTACTCCTTCCCTATGCCTCTGTCTGCTGAAAGTTAATTGTGGTTGCACATGTCCTGTTTAAAAACAAACCCAAAAAAGAACTGTAATTGTAAGGGGAGTAATGATCATGGGTTTAAGGGCTTAAAACATATTGATTTTTAACATACTTAAGTCCATTTTTAATGAATCTTGACACTCAGAATAGCAAAAGACAAGTTTCAAGGAACGTCCTCTCTGTGTGTTGGTATCACGCCCTTTGGTTGTTGGAAGCAGTGTGGGATCACAGGGCTCTGAGCTCACCTACTGTAATTAGAAAATAAGATATGTCTATTTAGCATAGTTGTTGGAATTCTGTGAGCTTTTCTGCCCGCCAAAAAGAAGACAGGATGTTAGGTGGTAGTCCGGCCTGTAACAAGCAAGAGGAGTTGGTAAGTGGACTGGCAGATGCTTACTTTGTGTAGAGATCTGTTGCATACCAAGAGACGCCCAGATGTGCTGGCAGTTTTGACTAAAGCTGGAATTGTTAGTCTTCATTATGCCGTGTGGAAAATGTTACAAAGCTTTGGGCCTGTTGTATGTGCGGTTGGGCTGGCATTTGGCTCTGCGGTACCCTCCACATCTCTGTGCCTGACCACAGCTTGCCCCACCTCTCAAGTTCCACGCAGATTCCATTCCTGGGTGCTGCTGCTGCTCTCTGAAGGCCCTGGGGTTTGGGCTTCTGAAGTTTCCTCGTGAAAAATATCGTGAGGTCTTCGTTTGCTGTGTGGGAAGAATTTCTGTGGTGAACTACGATGGACAGCGTCAGCCAGCTTTGCCATCTGGTTGCCAGTCAGTGCTGGTGGGCTTATTGTCCATCCGTGCCGAGGGGAGTAGAACTGTGAGACTTCATGGTCCTCTTATGCAAGCCCTGACCTGAGCATTTTGTCAGGTTCTTAAAGTTCAGGGCTGCACAGTGTTTTGTATTGTCGTGCTTAATATTCATAAAGATTCAGTATGCCCTGCACTTCACTGAAATGTTTACACACTAAAAGACCTTCTTTTTGAGATTGGGTGGTGTTGGAGTGGCCAGACCCAGCGGGAGTACAGTGGCTCTCCTGGAATGGCAAATGGTGCTTAGTGATCCCCTGTGTAGGAGATTGTGTCTTCCTGAGACGTGGAGCCCGAGGCTGCGGGCATTTAGATCCTCTGGTCTCCTCGGCGAGCAGGGCGTGTGCTGCTGCCCAGCAGTGCCGAGCAGCAGTGCGCTGCAGGTGTCGCTGGGAGCCTTTAGTTAAACCATGAACTTGTATTCTTTCAGAACCTTTCTATCTGACAAAATGTACATACCTTGGGTAAGTAGAAGTTGCAGTCCAAATGGATGGAGTTGCTGGAGGTTCAGTCTGGGTTTGCAGACCCAGCACAGCCATTTCAGGCACTCCAGCCGTGCCCTTCTCCTACTGCGAAGGGTTCATGCTACAAATAGCTTTCTGCAGGGTTCGGTTCTCTTCCTATCTTAAGAAATGACCTCAGTGGGCATGAATTTGCACCTGAAGAGCGCACTTTAAATGTCACAAAGGAGCTGTTTGTGGCTGTAGCTGAGCTGCCATCCTCCCTCGTGCCTTGCTCACTGACAAGCAGTGGGTGAACGGGGGAAGAGCGACTCGCAGCTCTTAGTTGCCCACCAGGACAGCGTGCTGTCACCTTTTCTGCACGGCCCCTTCCCCTCTACGCGGTGTTGTTCCGCCTGCCCCCGATCACTGGCTAGGCAGGTTGGCAGAGTCGTGTGTGTGGAGAGGTGCAGTTGTTTCCTTCTCCTTCCTCATCCTCCCCAGCCCTCCTCTGTCCCACAGCAATGTTTTGAGGCACGGTTACTTTTCTGGTGCCATTTGGTTGTGTGTTCTGGGCAGCATTTAGCAGAGCCGTGTGCCACTCAGGCAGGTGCTTTGTCTCCCAGTCCTGTTGCTTTCTTATTTGTCAGTAATAAATCTTACCTGAAGTGTTTAAAGAGAGGGAGATTGTAAAATTAGAATGTTCAAAATTAGAGCCGTCAGCAAGCTGAGCAGGGGGAGCGCTGCGTTCCGCACTGCTCCGGGCCACGCAGCGCAGGCTGCAGCTCCTGGTGCTTCTCAGGAGCGTGACCCCCCCAGGAGCAGTCGGGGCCTCTGCTGCTGCAGTGACCTGGGATGAGGGGCTCACCTGGCACTTGACTGGAGCGCACACATTCAGGTGCTCTGTGGCCGAGCTGTAGGCTCAGCGAGGCTGCCTCTGCGCAGGGTGGTTACTTTGTTCCATGTTGTTTTTAGACCTTCCCTGTAAACTAGGTTAAAAAGTGTCTATGTGTATTGGTGAAAACAGGGTAGCAGGGGCAAACCTTAGCGCTGCTCGGAGTGCTTTTAACTGCAGAAGCGTTCACACGAGGTTGCTGTGCTGGGTGTGAGTCCCCTGGGGTTGGCACTGCTGCTGTGCTCGTGTCGCTGGCAGCGTTTCTCGCGTACCCCACGCTCCACAGCTGGGCTCGGGTCCTGGGCTCTGGTCCTGAGCAGCAGCAGCTGGGCTCGGGTCCTGGGCTTGGGTCCTGAGTAGCAGCAGCTGGGCTCGGGTCCTGGGCAGCAGCAGCTGGGCTTGGGTCCATGCCCGTGCCTGGTGGAGCAGCACACAGGGGCAGGCAGCCCTCCTGCTGCAGGGGAAGCGCAGGCACCGGGCGCAGCCGGCAGCCCGCAGGCAGTGCTGCTGTGCGGGCGGTGCCGGAGCTGCACGGGGACCAGAGGCTGCAGGTTCTCTGTGGAGATCTCCAGCCCCACCTGGCGTGGGGCACAGCGCTGGTGGCTGTGCTGGGGCAGGGGTCCCTGCCCCCCTCAGCCAGGCTGTGACTCTGTCACTTGCCACCCGAGCAGTCATTCAGTATCCCCACCAGAGACAAGGTAGCAATGCAGATAGATGGCAGCTGTTCCCTGCTCCTGGAGCCCTGCCACACAACTGAGCCTCATCAGCTGCTCCACGAGGAACTGACCCGTTCCTTCTTCTACTCTGATGTCAGCTTACAGCAGGGCTCCTTCAGGTTGGTAGGGCTGTTCCTTCACAGTGCGTTGTGCTGTGTAGACATTATTTTTGCAAGGTCAGTGTAATTCCTTGTGGATAGTGATGATCTGGTGTCTGGATTCGTTTGGCAGCAGATCCAAAACTATGCATACTGAAGAATTTAAAAAGCATGCCAACAGTGACAGAACTGCAGAATCACTGAAGCTGGACAGAATCTCTGGAGGTTGTTCAGTGCGGTCCCCGTGCTCGGAGCCGGAGCAGCCCCAGATCAGAGCAGCTGCGAGGGCTGCCCGGCAGCTCTTTGGCTTCAGGGATGGGGTCTGCTCTGCCTCTCCAGCAGCCTGCTGCAGCGCTCGGGATGCCTGCGGCTAAAAAAAAAAGCGAGTTCTTATGTTTGTGTATGCATACGCGTTTGTTTGTTTTTTGTGTTTAATGCATCTCCTGTATCTCCTATGCGTCCTTTGTAACTCCACCGTGAGAAGCTTTGGCACAGATAAATCTTTTAAGACATTTGCTCTCATTTCAGGACTTAAACTTTCTTTGAAAGTCGCAGTTGATTTAATGCAGTAGCTCACGTATCCTACTGGGCTGAGAGAATCTGAGCAATTCTGATAGTGCAGTTTTAAGGACGATGCAGAGCCCTCGTGCCCTGGCAGGAGGGTGTGACAGTGAGAGGAGCGGGTTGGGAGCAGGGGTGTGCGATGCAGGGGTACGCAGCTGTTTGTGGGCCTTCTGTGTAGAGATCTGCAGTCAAGGAAGCAATGCTCAGCATTTCATGTAGCGTGTTCCGGTCCGTATGTGGAAGAAGGCAGCTTTCTGAAGTTTGCCCGAATAGTGATGAAATGCTGAGAAGATTTGAAACGAAAAGCTTGACTTGGTTCTGCAGAGTGCAGCTGGGGTGCGCAGGGTCGGCAGCTGGGGGTGGCGGCTCTGGGAGGCTCTCCCCGCCCCTCGGGGTGCTGCCGGCTGTCGCTGCTGGCCAGCTGCCCCCGGCTGCTGAGGGCTGCTGCTCATGGCTTCTGCTTCTGAGTAGACCTGATTTCTAGATTAACGCACTGCTCTGTTCCGGGAGGTAATTACGTGAGAGGTTAAGTGCCCTGTGTGTGGGGAACGGCGCTGATTCCGTGGCAGCCCCGGCAGGATTTCAGCTGGAGGCTTGCTGTACCTGCTGTAAATGTTTTTTCTATTGAATTTGTTGCTGAATAATTACTGGATATTTTTTCTATCGTGTTGTATAGGAAGGACATTAAATCGTGTTAGATACTTTGTTATGCCACGGAGAAGCAGCTCCTAATTATTCAGGCAGCTCAGCGAATAGTTTAAGAGCTGCTTTCAAGAGAGTGCTGTGGTGCGCAGCTTTTGGCTGTCTTTGGGCGAGCTTTGTGTGATCTGCGTGCACGCTGTGTTGTCTTACAACAAAGCTGGGCTGTCTTCAGTCATCAGTGGTGGTTTTCATTAAGAATGTGTGGAAAATCTCCACAGAAGGAGCAGGAAACAACTGGGTGCTTTCAGAAAGCCCATCCTTTGTTGTTATCATTTATTAAAAATGTTTCTGCATCTCTTGCACCTTTTTCTGTTTTCCTCCCTTAAAACAAGGATGTGCGCATGCTGTTCCATGGCAGAGCTGCTCAGCGTAGGCAGAAATGGGGTCTTTGTCCCGTGCTGCTGGACAGCGCGTGGCAGAGCAGGCGTCCTGAGTGCCTCTGACTGCTCTGATGAGTCCAGGGAACATCCTGGGGTAGGTTATCCATGCTTGTGACCTGAAAAATGAGACAGGAAATATACAACGTGGTGTCTCTCAGATTTAATATCCACCTCTGCTTTCCTGGAATGAGTAATGTACAGAAAACCGACCTGATGAGCAGCCAGCAGGATGTAACCCGTGTAAAGGCATGCCTGGGGAGTGGATCCTCGTTCCTGCAAGCAGCGTTCTCACTCAGCTGGCTGCGAGCACCGCTGCCTTCCTGAAGGGCAGGGAGCTGGGGGCTTCTCACGTCCCCTTCCCCAGGAGGGTGGGCTGTCATGTCCCCAGAACCTGCAAGCTCCACCATGTCACAGCTTGGTGCTGGGCAGCACTCAGCTCCGCCGTGTCACAGCCTGGTGCTGTGGGCTGAGGTTGCAGCTTGCCAGAGTTCCAGCAAAAATGCAGATGCTGTTCAACCTAACAGCCTTCCTGTTTGAAGGAAATACAAGGTGTTTGTTCTGTTCATAAATTATTGTTATTAATTTTGTAAAGTAAACTTCCAAGGCCATTGCCAGCTCGACGCGTTTTCCCCTCTGGCTGTGCTGCTTTCCAGAGAACAAGGCTGACTGCAGACATATTCCTGGCAGGGTCAGGGGCTGAGTATTTTTAGCAGGCACAGCGGCTCTGCAACGCGCTCATGCCTCGCTCGCAGCGACTGTTGCTTTCTGAAGCATGCAGTCAGGGCTGCTGCCAGCACACCCGGCGTGCTGCTGCCTCGTGTTACAAGGTCCTGCTTTGTCGGCGCAGCGCTCAGCCACGCGGAGCTGCAGCACGGCACAGCATGCTCGGCCAGCACAGCGCGTCCCGGCCCAGCACCCGGCATGGAGGGCTCGCCGCCCGCCTCGCAGCGGGTACGTCCTGGGGCTGCCCCCGCGGGTCCGCACTGCTGGAGCTGTGAATGGCGCTGGTGCTGGGTAGAGCCCCACACCACTGGGGGATGGGTTCCGTGCTGTGCTGCCCTGCTGCTGGAGGCTGCCTTCTGCACTTCAGCTCACTGGCTGCTGCCTGTTGCGACAGCAGGGGAGGGAAGATAAGGGTCTTCTGTCCATCCATGGGTGGGAGTGCACTGAACCTTTCTCTCTGCTGTTGTGCTGTGGGTAGCAATGTTTGTTTCCTAGCGTGGGCTCAATATTAAATGGGAAAACTGGTGGCAGTGCTGACGTGCTGTTCTGATAGTTCTGTTCTTACTGTGTGGGTGAGGGTTTTGTGTTGGGAGATTGCCTGTGGAGCTGCAGTTGGGACAGTTGTGTGATTAGAAGAAGTCGCTAAGGTGAGGTCTGTGTCTCTCGGGGCCATGCTCAGAGCTCTCCCGGTGGCGGCGGAACCCTGCAGGGAGCCCCGAGGCCGGGCTCCCCGTGGGGCTGCCCCGCAGCATGCTGCCAGCTCACCGGGGGCACGCAGGCTGGGTGAACGCTGGGCTGCGCCTGCAGCCGGGGAGATGGGCTGGATGGACTTCTGATGCTGCTTAAGATGTCATTGGCATCTATTGGTTGTGTTCTGTTGGAATATTAGGTCCCTGAGACTCCCTGCTTTTCAAGGCAGGAACACGCTTTATTGGAAGCGTACCTACATATCCAAGTTCCACAGGAAACAGTTCGGTTGACTTCAAAACCATGCGTTTAGAATCAAGTCCTCCACTGCGACAGTGGTGGCGAATCCCACAGTGGTTCCCTTCCCCAGATATGAGGGATTTCATCAGTCCCGGGTCGCAGCGAGTAGTCACGGTGATTTTTGTCCGCCCACCCCAGTGCGGTGCTGCCCCTCGCTGCCTCCTGCGGTGTGCTGGGGGCCGGGTGCCGCTCTGTGTCGAGCTCTGCTCCTGCCCGCCGCGGGCCGGGCGGCCCTGGGGTACAACAAAGGAGAGTGAAAATACCGAAAGCATTGCAGCTATTTTGGTTTCTTTGGAGAACATTTTCTCTGTTGCGCTAAGTTGCTAGCACAGAATGTTGAGCCGCTTCCGAACGGTTAAACGTGAACTGAGAGTGGGAAGGAAATCCTGGTTTGTGTCGTTTTTGCTGTTTTGCAGCTCCAAGGAAAGGGGTTTTGTTTTCATATGAGGCATTATCGAAGCCAGGCAAAGATGCCTGGAGAACTAGATCAGTGACAACTGAGCTATTTAAAAGGAGAAATTATTTTTAGTGTCTCTGTTTTCAACTTTTTTTTTTTTTGTGGCACACAGGTTTGATGACTAATACTTAGGGTTTTAAAAATCAGGTTTTCTTGTGTCATCAGTTTAGCGTATCTGAGTCTTCAATACTACTCCAACAAACTGGGAAAGATCAGAATTTCTGCCCTTCATATTGCTACAGTATGAGGAGATGTGGGTTAAAGGGAAGAGTTTCTGTAGCAGAAAGGATATGCTATGTGTGTACTTCTATAAACTGTCGATGGAAAAAATAGCACAGGGCTGCATGTTTAAAAAAAGCTTTTTGTAGGTCATCTGCAGGGGAGGATTACATCTTGGTTGTCAGAAACAGTGTTGAGTTGTGGGACTTTCTTTTTTGTAAATCAAAATACTGGGATCTGTCTTTACTTTTAATGCTGCTTTGACATTCTACTCTCACCGAGGCCGCTGAGAGGCAGCAGCCCACAACAGTGGCTTATTGTTCCCCATGATTTGCCATTGCCATTTACAGTGCAGTAGCTTCCTCACATTAACCCAGCTATTAAATTAGCTGGATGTTATCGATTGGAAGCTTCAGCACTGTCCAGGGAAGACAGGTGTTAAAGCGGGGCAAACAGCAGTTCCTCTGGCGCAGAACTGCACCATGTCCCGGGCACTGTAGTTGCTACTCAGATTTCCTTTCCTATGAAACAGTCTTAAGACCATAACCCATTGGAAAATGGAAATTAAAAAAATGGAAATTAAATGGAAATTAAATCTTTTTTTCTGTCTGTTTTTTAAATCACGCCTGAACAGTCTTAAAACAATGAGAGGGCAGCAGGGGAAAGGGAAGTTCCAGAGCAATGGAAAAGCCCTAATAAATTAGGGCTTCACAATGAGGGATTGAAACTTGGGAAAAAAGAACGGAAATTAATCCTGAGGAGAGTCTGGAGCCCACAGCTTGAGCGCTGGGAGGCAGAACAGGATGCTTGCGGGAGAAGGGCACGGGGCTCAGGAGCAGGGAGCCGAAGCTCCTGGGGAACTTCTGTCTGCTCGGCTTCCCAGGAGCTGCTTGTCAGAGCTGGGCTGTGCCCTCGCGCTCCGAACTGGGGTTCAGCAAAGAAGCAGAGGTGCAGAAGGGAAGCAGGTGAGCACAGCTGAGCTGAGGGTGAAGCCTCTGAGGAAGCAGTTCAGTTGGTTTGGGGGATGTTCCCCATCACTTTTGGCTGTAAGAGTGAAGGCGGGGGTGCTCTCAAGGCTAACGCTAGGTAAGAGAGCTTCTGGAAGAAGAGTGCTGTCTAAAAGGGTAGACCTAGCAGTAATGTATTCCTCAAGACATCCGCATGCAAAACGCAGCGCTGTAAGTCAGTGCTAGAAACAGGAGCAGCGTGGCAGTCAGACCAACAAAGAAAGGTTAAACACAGCGGTATCCTGATGAGCAGCTTGTAGGGTTAACAGATTTTTAATCACTTAGATTAAAGAGAAATGGAGAAGCTAATGCTTCCTGCTTTTTCAAGAACTCAATTCCAAAGATACCATCAATTCCGCAGTTTCTTCTCCATCAAGAATGAATCACTTTGGATTTAAGGTCATGTATGCTGTAACCCATAGACCAGTGTTTACCTGGGAGAAGTAAGAGGGTGCTAATTTGGGGAAGACTGATGGAAAAGACAAAAATAACCTGGAAATGATCAAATACAGATGCTAGTTTCTGTGATAGCCAATTGCCATTGTAGCCAGTGAATTAAGCTTGAACATGCCTTGAGAACACTTGATCATTGGGTGGCTCTCTGCCCACGTGCTGTGGTCCAGTGTGATGTAGTTTCATAAACTTCTGGGTAGAATCACCATGAGCAAAGTTTATGAGCTCATGACTCTTGGATCAGTCAATGAAATCGTTGAAATTATTATTCTGTTTTTAAAGAAAGGAATATGTAGGGATTGTTGTGAGCCAGTCGCTGACCTCAGCAGCTTCTTGCACATTATGAACCTGGAGCACAGGCAGAAACACAGTCCGCATTTCATTCAGTGCTCTCTCTGAAACCTGCAAGAGCAGCAACATTTTCTTGTGTTTCAATTAATCCATGCAGTCAGTGACCCTGTTCACAGTTTGCATTCACATCTTGGTTTTGTATTCTGGAATAAAGAAGCCTTCTGTACAATGTATTCATGTCTTATTTATGGCTTGTGGGGAGTCTGCTTTCTTCACACCCAGTCTGTTGTGGTATTTGTTCTGACTATGTAACTAATCAAGACCTCACTTCATAAATTGTATGATGCAAATCTAAGAGATGGACTTGTTTTTATGTGCTGATATCAGTGAATTTAATTGGCTTTTCTGTCATTATGCTTTTGTTAAGGTTTTGCAAGTTCCAAATCTCTTTGCATCTTTGTATTTCCCCTTATGTCTTGACTTCGGTCTGCTTTTGTGGCAGAAGAGCATTGAGAAACAAAGAACCCACCACCAACAGAAAAGGCCTGCTGCTTCCCAGAGGAAGCACAGCTATGAATGACACTGGACAGTGAAGGTCCTTTAGAAATCATGAAATGCATTTTGATGTTCTTTCACTTTAGAGCTGAGAGGAGAACTATCAAATTAAATGTATCCAAACCTTTTTAATGAATGTAGACCTTGAGTTAGCAATTTATCCCATGTCAGCTGAATGCAGTACCCATCATTTGCCTATGTTAAGTTCAGTGCAAGTTGGGAACAACATTCATCATCCCCAGTTGTGGTCTGTGGGCTCCAGGTCTTGGCGAATGCGCCTTGCCTTGCTGTGGCAGAGGCTAAGGCAACTCAGGTTTTCAAACACTGTGGCTAACATGCAGCAGCTCAGTGTGTCACCTGGGTACTTTACTGACGCTTTAAGGGAAGTCAGGCCTCTGAGTGATAAATGCTAAACCAGCAAGACGCTTACTGAAAGCTGAGAAGATGTGTTGTTGGTTGGTTGGTTTGCTTCCTAATCCTCTATTAAGAAGAAGGTGTGAGAGGGTGATTTTTGTATGTTCAAAAATCTTTAACAGTGTGATAACCAGAAATAATCATTTCACTACATAGATATCCAACGTAGCTGAAATCTGAGAATGTGGTTAAAAGGAAATGAAAGCAATTTGAACTACAGCTGCCTTTCTTCTCCATGTTGTTATTGGGGAAAACATAGCATTAAAAAGAAACAGGTTTGGGGGATGGGTGTGTTCTGTATCGGGCAGGATTACATTGGACACTGTGGTGATGTACATGCCAGCAGTATTGAGAAATGAAACACCAAGCCTACTTGGAAAATTTCCATTTTTAGGTTGCAGCTTTGCTGGTAAACTTAATCCTTTACACAGACTGGGCATTTTGCCTTGGCTGTGGTTTCTGCTGAACCATAGTGATGTCACATAGCATGCTGAAAGTTTTTATTTTGCTTTTTACCGTGTTGGGAAAAGAGAGTTCTGTAGACTTAAATAATAATAATTAGCACTTAAGAGCTGTGAAAGAGGATCTGAAAGAAGTTCAGAGGAGATATTGTGTGCACATCCAGGCGTGCAGCCTCTCCATGGCTTTAGCCAAGCTCCTGCGGGGAGGGGAGGGCTCAGTTTCCCCCCACCGGGCTGAGCTTCCGCTTGGCACTGCAGGTTCCTGGGTGCCTTCCTCTGAACTCCAGCCTTGTTCTCTGAGCAGAGGTCGTGCTCTCTGGCTGCTGCTCGGCTGGCTGCTCTTCGCTCCTGACAGGCATTCTGCACAGCGGAGGGCTGACATCCTTGCTAGGGATAGGCTACATCATACAACGTGGCCACCTCCAGCCTTCCTGTGGTACGCTGGGGCCCTTCTTTGTCTTTGTATGGCTTCTGAGATGGAGTGCAGACAGCCCAGCGATGTGCTCAGCGCGGTGCTGAGGTGTGTGGGGCACCCAGGCAGGGGGCAGGTGGGGTGCAGAGCTGCTGGAACAACACCAGAGGGCTGCTCGGGCCGTCCGGTCCTGATCTCTGGTCATCTTTCTCAGGGAGCCGTTAGACTTTCTGCACATGAGATCTGAGGAGCGCATCAGCAGGCAGGGGTAGGCGGGGGGAGCAGAGGGCTGCACCTAAGCAGTTTCTGGCTCCACTGGGAGCATGGATATAGCAAAAGAGATGGATGATCAGTTCCCCGTGAGGAAGGGAAAAGAAAGCCAGTCATTTTCATTCAAGACTAGCAAAATTCTGCCTTGATCTTATATCCCCAAGCTAGAATTGTCTTTTGCACCAAGATCTCCTTTGCTTTGTTGGGATTTAAGGCAGTTCTGCATATCATTTGGACCAAAGTCAGTGAAGTCTCATTTATGTTTGAAACAGAAGCTTAATCAGAACTAAGAAGTTTGTGCAAAGTGAGGTTTTGGGTCATCACATGAGCAGCTGGGTTAGACAAGCTCAGCAAGAACAGCAAAAGCTTTGTAAGTCTCTGGACTAGGACGTGAATGCTGAGAAGCCCTTTTCCAAGCAGTCGCTGTCATTTTGTGTGTGTGCAAAGCTGGCCTAGCAGCAGTGTGGCAGGCAGCAGCGTGAGTTCTGCCATCATTACTGTGGGGAAAGTTCATCTGATGCAGCAGTAATCAGCGTGCCTTGTAAAACGTCCGTAATGTTGATGGTCTCCTGCAGGATGACATGCGCTGCCGTACACAAGTTTCGTCTCTGGCGTAGTTCATGGAGCCATCTGCTGGCTCCCAGCAGCTCTGACTGGAGGCTGTCGGGGGGCAGTTCCCAGCTGCATCCACACAACCTGCCGTGGGATCTGAACCTCAGGGTTCAGTGTGGGTGTTGTGTGCTAAACCAGATGCAATATCATAATCAAAACTGCTGTGCTTCACATCAGTGCTACAGGATGCAGTCAATATTTGTGGACTGTCCTGTCCTCTGTCCTTCTTTCCTTTTTTTTTTTTTTAAGTGAATGTAGAAACATTTTTAGTACCTTCTGGAAGAGTGTGTGGGGATGGTTAAATAATCCATTAGCTTAAAGTGTTCCTGATCTAAGCAGTACCTTACACCATTAGGTTATCACAGCTTTTAAAATCACACATGGTTTTGTAACTTGTATGTGCCAACAAGAATGCTCAGGTGGCTTTAGCTCTCATGCCTGGGCAGTAAGGGAGGACAGGCCATCAGCTTTCAGTTCTTGGGGGTTTGTGTGGATCAGGCCGAGACAGCTGTGGTTCAGTCCTCCTGCAGAGCACAGGAACCTACTAATCACCTCATAATTAACTGGAAAGCCTTACGCAAGATTCCTCATATCACTGAGATTGTTAATTCAGGAGCGCTGTTTGACTGTTAACTCATCACTGGCTATATAAAGCCCTAGTTAATAAAGACAGATTTTGTGGCATTGGATTTGAAGTAATCTGTGTTCATTGTAAGGTTTGCTGCTTGTATAGAGGTGCAGCAACTCTGGATTTATCTGGGGAGGTTCCTGGTTTAGTTAGAAGAAAGCTGAGCCTCTCACTTTCCAAGCAGATCAGCAGAACTGTGAATTCTGTCAACTTTGGGAAGAATATTTTCTTTCTGAAGTCCTGAAAATGAGCTGACATGCGGAGCGTCCCGTCCCAGCTGAACTCTGGCAGTGTTTGCTGACTTCGAAGAGCTTTGGTTTTAGCCTGTGTGCTCGATGCCTGGTTGCTGACACACACCTCGCCAGCTGAACCGACAGGAAAAACCACATTGCCAATATAGATTGTTAACTTGAAAAATACAACAGAATCTGTTGTCATTTTACTCTTTTGCAACTGCAAGTGGATAAAACTAATGTATGCACTGTACACATATTCCGGTGTCTACTCATACTGTGTTTAGCTTGGATATGAATAAGTGTTTACAGAGTGCAACCACAGATTTAGTCAGGCCCTAAAAGCAGATATGAAGAAATTCAGTTAACTAAAAAAAACTCTTGCTCCTGCAAGTATCAAGATTTAGGAAAACAAAAACCTAACAAACACATCCATGCACAAACAGCCGCGGGCAATACTCGTTTAAGAAGTGTTGTCTGCCAAGCAAGTCCTTCTGCCTTCTGCAGGTTTTAAAAATCAATTGTTCCCTTGCTTCTCTCCTCCCTTCCTTGCTCCCATACACACATGGCTGTGTGCACACTCCCTTCGTTGCCAGGCCTGTGTGCATGCGCCCTGTCTGCAAACCCCTGCCTGCTGCCGGCCCTGTCCATGCCAGGCCCCTGAAACGAAGAAATAGACTCAGCAGCCAGGATTCTCACTGTTAGCAGGTATTCTTTATTAGCGGCGCTGGCAGCACTGGGGATAGCTCCACCGTAAGTGCTGCTGCCTGTTACAGAATTCCAAGCTGATTATGTTCTTACTGGTGTTACATATTCATTATTTCTCTTAAAGATAATTAGCATACCTACACCTAATCCAAAAAATGACTTACAGTGTGTTCAGTCTCTTATTCCACGGTCTTTGCTGTAATCTAGTGTCCCTTACTGGTACTACAGTCCCCTTTTTGGTGGTCTTCTCTTCCTTGAGTGGTCTTTTGATAGTCTTCCTCACTTGTCCTTTGGATGAACTTCCCACAGTGGCGCATGCTCAGTAAGTAGATGCTCATTATAAGTGATTTATGGGTACCAAGATTGCAACTTTGGCCTGCTCAGCCATCTTGAACACCTGTTAGCCTTGAGTTGAAGATACGTTGGACACCTTGCTTCTTTGTTTTGTTCACCCTTATCAGGGAGGCTCACTCAAACTGGTCTTGCTTATCATGCCCACTGCACCCCTGCTGTGGTCGTTAATGTCACAAAATAATTGCAAGCAAAGCACTCTGTTAGTAGCCATCTTAGCACACATACATACACTGTACAAGTAACCAAACCAGGGCCGAGGCCGTGCTTCACCCCAGCCCTCTGCATGTGCTCCTTGTCATGCTGCATGTGCTCCTGGCCTGCTGCACGTGCTCCCCAGCCCACTGCTCCTGCTGCCGGTGGCTGCAGCTCCTCTCACTACAGCAGAGGGAACCCACTGGCTGCAGGGAGGGCCGGGGCTGCATCCCCACTGGTGGGCACTCACAGGTAGAAGCCGTCCTCTGTTTGAAGTCACACCCAGGAGTGACACAGTGACAGAACAGGTCCCTTGGCTGGCTTTTCTTAATAACAATTCAGAATTTGTGAGCTATGTGCCTGTTAAAGTGCCCTATTTGAGAACAATCACAGGTGGAAATTTTTCCCTGACATAACTCAGTTTTCCTTCTTTAGAACTATGCTTTGAACTGTGAAACATCCCCAGACGTGCAGACAGAAGCTGTATCACAGAGATCTGTACGTGCCTGAAAGCTGGGTTGCTGCTGGCCTGGCCCTGCCTAGCACTGCTCCTGCCCGCGCTGTCCTGCGTTGGTGTCAGGAGCAGCTCAGCCTGCTGCAGTGGTTGTGATTCGTTCATCTGCATTTAGTGCAGAAGAGATGAAATCACTTGGGTATGAGAGAAGGCTGAACCCAAAACATTTACGTGTATTGTGCTGGCTGTGCAATGTCTCTAGAAGCTTTCTGCACATCAGAAAACTGTGAGCTGTGTGATTTCTCTGCACATCAGAAGATGTGCAGAGCTCAGCCACTATTTCTCCAGCTGTTCCTCTTTGATTTTATGTAACTGTATAAGCAGAGTACTCTGCTTCCCCTGCAGAGGCACGCTGAGCAGGGCAAGCTCCAGGGAGCAGCTGTACCCTTGCAGGGGGCTCCTGGCACGCGCTGTCGGCTGGACCTGGTGTCCCAGGGGTGAGTAATTGAGTTCAGAAATCCAAAACAAAAAGCTTCAGAAACAGCAGTGTCTCAGGCTTGATGGGACAGAGATATCCTGTACAATAAATTAGCAAGCTATGAATTGGATTTTTCTCTTAAGCTTGCCTGCAGATCCTTGCAGTACTGCCCAGCACAGCTGATGCTGCACCTGCAATGCCAGCCTTTGGCTGCACCTCGTGAAGTCTCTGGCTTCAGCTGGGGTGGGTTCATCCTGTCTTTCCCTGCCCCTGACAGTTCCTGGTTATCTGTGGCCTGCAGCAGGAGCGTTGCTGCAGCTCCAGGAGGGCCCCCCAGATAACGAGCGCGGTGGGAAAGTGCAGGAGGGCAGCTGCCCCTGCACCCGGCGCTGCCTGTACCATGAGACAGCCGTGAGCTCCCACTGTGCCTGGTGAGCACCTGGAGCCAAGTGAAGGATGCTCTGGGGCTGGCCCAGTTTTTTTCTGGTAATTATGTTCTGCCTCTGTAGACTCCTCTGCTGTCTCAAGGTTTTCTGTTCCCTGCAACTGTTGCTCATGACCTCATTTTCCTAATCCTACTGATGTAGCACATGTTCTTCAGTTCTTGCTGGGAGGAGCTGCTCAGGCTTGCTTCTCCTGTGGCTGGATGGGCGTGCAGGTGTTCAGGGCTGCTGCACAGACGTGCAATGCTCTGGGCTGGGGGAGCGGAGCCTGTGTTTTCTGCACAGCCCAAGCACCAGTGTAGGGAGCAGCACAGGAATAGTGCTATTGCAAATCAGCTTTCAAATTTTCTGCTGGCTTCTTGCTCTCTTACCTTGTATTTTGCATTACTTAACGTTTGGCAACATTCACACTTCAGCAGATACGTGGATCTAGCTCCTACTGTATTTTTTCCGTAAACTTCTTGGTTTCAAGCCGTCTTGAAAGAGTTCTCATCTTGTTGCAGGGGTCATATGAGCATCTAATCTCCAAAAGTTTTTAAGCCGTATCAAAGCTCATGTGCCTTTTTTCTTTTTCTTTTTTTTTTTTTCCCTCCTGTCCCTCCAGTTTCACTGAGTAACTTTGGGGAAGAAATGCTGTAGAAAGCAGGAGAGCTGCCCTCCCTCGCCCACCCTTTGCCTCACTGCAGTGCGGGGCCGTGTGGGCAGAGGCTGGGAACAGGGAGAGCTGAGCACGGGTGCCCGGAGCCTCACCGCCCCCGGTGAGAGGCACCTGGTGCTGTCCGTGCGGCCTCCTCAGTTCTGGGTCTCCTTCTGCTCTCAGCCGGGACATCCGGGATCGCTTGTGGCCCTGCGTTTCAGAAAGGCTTTGCCCCTTTCTGCGTGGGGGCCGGGGTATGCTGTGCGGGGCAGGGAGCGTTGGCAGCGGGGAGCACTGGCGGTGGGCTCAGCTCAGCGTGCACCGCTGGGGCACGGCGTGCTGCCCTGCTCTGAGCTGGGCGACCGTGAGGGAGCGGCTCCTGGAGCCCTCCCGTGGTGCTCCTGGTTTCCAGCGTGAGCAGAAGTCTGCGAACGGCATGGAGCACCAGCGTAGGCACGTCTTGGGAGTGTGGCAATAAGAAAACATGCATTCCTCTCTAAGGAAGAACAAAAGCAATTGCTCTTAATGGAGGTGATACTCAGCCTGGTAGGTTGATTTTTTGTTTTTATTGCTCTGTAAAACTTGTGAGGGATGTATGATCATGTTAAGTAAGACAATGAACATATTTACACGTATTTTCTTAGATTTGTATGTTGTTTTATATGGCGAAATGATCTATCTGAGTAGTAATAGAATTCCTGTGAATAAAGGTGAGTTTGAGCCAACAGAAATTGCTCCCTAAGTAGGGCTCATGTGCTGCTTGTGCACGAGGAGTTCCACCTCCCTCTCAGATCTCTTAGATGGGGTCTACTGTTATTAATAGGCAGAAGAAACCTGAAGGTTTCCCTGTACAGTTGTTGTCTCTCTGCAGTGTGATGTGCCATGGGAATGTAAAACCATCCCCTAGGGAGCGGCCTCCCCCGACAGCCGGGCGTGCTGAGCAGGGCCCGGCGCCGAGGCAGCCTGCCTGGCAGCAGCGTGTTGCAGGGCAGGCCTGGGAGCCACCCTGACTGAAGCAGCAGGGCTGGCCCTTGTTGCTGCGTGTTCATGTTTGGCAAAATGATTGTAAATGCTGTACTGCAGGACCCAGAGCTGCCCTGGAGACACGGTGCACATTGCAGTTGGTGGCTGTGTGTGGCCCGGTCACAGCCCCGTGCCCTGTATGCTTTGGCTGCCGGCCTCCCTTGTCCTTTTCCTTCATCCTTTGCCCCTCGTGTTCCATTCTCTACCATGACAACTCTCCACAAAATGCTGTTGTGGAAATATCTTCTATATCTCCGCAACAACTCAGCTTATCTTCTGCACAGATCAGACCTCGCGTTGCTCCTGCTCCGTGTGATGCTTTCATTTTCGATCTGTGTTCTGAACACCCCTTAACATCTACTTGCTCTTTCGCCATAATGCTTTTCCAGAAATTTCGCCTGAGATACTAGTACAGTTCAAGATGATGGGTTTTGGCTGCTTTTCCTCTAGTTCTGGCCCCAATAAGAACTGAATTTTGCTCTTAGGAATATTTTCTTCCACATTGCCCACGTTTCGAGTCAATCAAAAGTTTTCTCCTCACTTATACTGCTAAAATACTGCTAATGCTATTTCATATTATAAGAATTAACGTTTCAGTGCAGAACGCCTTCACCTCAGACGGGACAGGGCTTTGGAAGGCCTTGTGCGTTTCTGCAAGGTAAGAAAATGGAGAAATAAAACCCCACCTGGCTCCAAGGGACAGACAGAAGAGGAAAACAGTGTCCTGTGCCTAAACTGGCCGTAAGGAAACTTCTCCAAGTGCGTTTGCATTCTGGTTTAGTTGGTTCCCGATACCGTAACCTTGAAAGCAGGCTGCACAGGGAGGTACTCTGGATTAATGGTTCTGAAGATCTCAGGCCATATATAGCTTACCTTGGAGACCATCTGTCTCTGTCCTAGGTGAGTACCAGTAGTGTTTGCTGCAGACAGAAATACCCATGAGACAGCAGAGAGGAGCAGTGGAGGAGCAGCCATGAGGTGAGGATGGCTTTGGAAACGGTCTGAAGGAGTGGGCTCAGTGGCAGCCGATGCTGCCTGGTCAGGGCCATGCCTCAGGTGGGTGCAGGCGGGCGGCTGCTAACGCGGGGAGCAGCTCTGGGGGCAGGATGGGAGGCACTGGGGCTGCTTCTCACTCCGAGGATGGTGGCTGCCGGCTCTGCTTTGTGCTCGAGTCCTTGTGTGACAGGTGCTTTGTAAGCAGAGTCCTTGCCTCACGGGAGATCACGTCAATCTTTTGAAAATTTCATGTAGTGATTTTTAAATAGCGGTGTTTCAGTGGTGATATAAATAGAACATGTGGTTTGTAGCTGGATCTATGTCCTGCTGTGCGTCTTTGGATCTGTTTTCAGTTCTGCTCGAATCTTGCTTCGAAGTACACTGCTTTGTGTGTGCTGAGGAGCACGCATGCTGTCCTGATTACATTGATTTGCTGCTGTTTTGTCTGTCTGTTATCCTGTCCAACTTTTTGGCTCGAATGTGTGGTTTTAAAGCAGTCTCATGTGTTGAACATCGGAGGGGAAGCTCTGTAGCTTTAAGTCTGGCAGTCCCGGCCCTTTTTGCTCAGGCAGAAGCCACGGGCGCAGCAGGGTGAGCCCCAGCCGAGCGGCGCAGCCATGCCGGGCGCGCGCAGAGCCCGGCGCTGCCCAGTGCCCCCCCGGCCCCGCGGGCACGCAGCACAGGGTAGGCGGCTGTGCGGGGATGCTGACGTGGTGCTGCTGCACCTGCCTGTGCTGCCAGAGCGACTTCTGTGAGCCGGCGAAGGTGAGGGCAGCGCGGGGCGTGCTCGGGACGGCTCCGGGTATCCTGCTGGGCTGCTCTATTCAGATCTCCGGAGGAGCTCAGCCTCCTTCTGTAGCGTTAGTCTTGGGAATGCTGCGTTTTCCTCTGGGCACTGCTGCTAAGTTCTGTGGTTGTTTTTATGCCGCTTTTCTTCACTGGGAAGCATGAAGAGGGCTCCTGTCTGAGTGAGTGCTACGATGTATGGAGATGGAATGTGGAGCTGCCTGGTGGGGTGCTCGGGGCTTTGCTGTGGGGAGTGGGGGTCACTGCATGCAGGCGGTGCTGGAGCTGGCAGCTGTGTAATGGTGGTGGCTGCTGTTCTGACTGCAAAATATGCTGTCGGGAGGTAGTAAACAAACTGCAGAATCATGTTTTACTTCAGGTGAAAAACAAGAGCAAACAGCTCCCCCGGAGCTGGTGACCTTCAGAAAAGAATAAGGAGTTCTCTTTAGTCTCAGCCATGTAGCCAAGCGTTGCTGTTTCTGAGGGCTGAGTTAACAATAGGCTGTGCTTCCCCCCACACTGAGTAAATACTACGGAGAAACAGTAAGGGCTGTGAGACTGATCTCCGGTGCAAATAGATCTTTCTTTTCACACTGCTGCAATAGCTCCCCTTGCACTGTGGAGAAAAAAGAAATACAGGGCACAGACATTTTGCCTCTGCCTTTGGCCTGGGGTCTGTTACTCGCAGACCTGGCTGAGAAATTGCACTGGGTTACTGTTGTGTTGGAAGCATACATGCCCAATCATGTCGGCGTAATATCCTCGTCTGTTCCTCTGGGAAGATCTGGACCTTCTACCCTGGGATGTGTACCTACTGCGTTCATCAGTCTCCATCATAGAAGTGACATGCTGGCAGCTGCTGGGAGCAGCTCTGGAGATAAGGAGCTGAAGTGCTTCAGACAGCAGTGAAGACAGGGCAGTAGGAAAGAATGATTTTTATTTACATTTCACATTTTATTTTGATAGGTCTGCATACTTTATGTCTTGGTGTGTGTAACATCAGGGTAGTGCATTACCTCTTGAGAGCTGAAGAGAGAAATTAGGATGGGGCACTGCGTTCTTGCTTGCTAAAGCAGCTCTGGGCAGGTTGTGGTTTGAGAAGCTTTTGCTGCTGGGTAGTGGAGATGCTGCCAGCAGTGTGTGCACTGCCATCGGCACCACTTGTCTCTGCAGTTCCAGATCAAAACGCTTGGCTTTTTTGACAGGGGTACTGAAAGCAGCATACCGACTTCAGGATTGAGTTACTGCAGTGTTTGGAATGGATCTCTGGAGGAGCGCTGTGCTGCCCTGTCCTGCTGTGCTCACCCTCCCCTCAGTCCGGCCGTCTCCTGCAGCCTCACTGCCTGCCGTTCTCTCAGGTGCCGGGAGGCGATGCCACGTGCCGGGTGTTGCCATGCTGCAGCCCTTGCCTGCACTGCTGCTCCGTGCACATTGTTTGCCTCTTGGAGCGACCTCTGGGTTAGGAGCAGGAGTGCCCTGCAGCACTTCGAGCTGAACAGCAGGCAGCATTGGAATGGGGAAGAGATCTGTGGCCAATGCCATTGCGTAGCTCTCCAGCAGGTGTAGCGTTAGCTGTGAGAATGTTACACTAGACAGGCTTCAAATAAAGGTTAGGTATGGGTTAGGTATGTCAAGAAATTATAGGCAGGAATGAATAAGAAATATGTTCACAGGAAACATGAGTCCTGCTGTTGTGAAATGTTCACCTTTTAGCATAAACTGTTGATGGAATCAACTTTGAAATATTGCTCCCAGGATGGATGTTGATTACAGTCTCACTCTGTGTTGTATCTGCAGAAAACACAACTGAAAAACAAAAAGGAGTAAGTGCAGAAGTGTGGGGTGCTCAGGTACATGAGCCCTTTCAGCTGCATACTTAGTGGTGACTTGCATGCTGGCTGCCAGCAGAGAAGATCTGGAAGGGGCTGGGTCCTGGCTCTGTGAGGTGGCCATGGAGAGGTGGCTGTGCTCCAGGGTCCCAGACACGATTTGCTCAGTTGCTTCACAAGTCAAATGGAACTTGCAGCCTGAAAAGTAAGCTCTCTTCTTTGTTAATGAATATGTAAGACGCAGGAATAGTCAGTGTTTATCAGTTAGCAGTGAGGCACAGGGAAAATGAGAGATGCTCTCTGGGAAGTGTTGACAGTCATTTTGTCTTAAGTTAATGAGATGCAGTTTGAGCATCCTGAGGAAATCAGAGTGAGTTTAAAAGGGGAAAGAAAAAAAGTTTTGCGTAGTTACTTTCACATAAAAGTTTGTGTAAACTTGTTTCCAAACCTACCCTCAGCCACTGTATTTAACTTTAGCTCAGCTTTACCTCATTTCCTATCCTTGTTTTTGTAACTTCTGGCCTGATGGGCAGTCTGCTCTCAATTAAAAATCTGCAGCTGCTAAAATAAACATCCATTAATATTACTCAAGGCATATTTTACTGTGTCATCCTCTTTCACCTCAAAACTCAGGTTCGTGCAGGCCCCTGTGTGTGGGGCAGTTCCTTCCTCTGTTCCTGTTCAGATTGCTGTGCGTTCCCTCGGACTGGTCTCACTCCAGACATCGTCGCTGCTGTCCTGTGTGTTCAGCTAGCACTGCTGGTTCTCTTCTTGGCTAGTCTGTATCCTTGGAAAACCATTACTGGATTGGACCACCAAGCCTTATTCTTTAGCATTCAAAAATTTCTCAAAATTTTGTCAGTTTGAGGTCAAGAAGGTGAGGTCTTCGACAGCAACTGGACTTTAAAAGGAATGGAAGGAGCCACGGACGTGAGATCTGCGGGGACACATCGTGCTTCTCCAGTGCTCAGGGTGCAGCTGCTGTGGGCAGAGCTGTGCCCGCGCTGTTGCCCTGCCTCAGCCCGCTGCTCCCAGCCAGCACCACTGGCAGAGCTGGCAGTCGGTCTGCAGCACCGCCTGAGTGATGGCATCCGCTCCCTGAGAGGCACAGGGCACGGACAGCTGGATACGATGAGCTGCATGTGATGGCTGCCCCACACAGTTCTCTCCAGTGCAGCAAGGCAGGTGTCTGGTGGGACTGTCCTCTGCAGCTCTCCTACCCCGGCAGCTGGTGAGCCCGAATGGCGGTCCCCTTGGGGACTGCTGCAGCTGACGGAGATGAGGAGAGTGCACCTGGTTGCTTTACAGCCAAAATCAGACACTTGAAGCAACGTATGAAGTTGTATCTCTGCTGCATACTGACCCACATGACAAGGCCCCAGGAGAGTCCCGCTGCCACTGGCCTCTCCCCATGCAGAGCTGTGGCTGTCTGTGCACCTTCTGGCACCAGCGAGGCTGGCCCTGGCCGGCCCTGCTCACCGTGCAGCTCGGGGGGTGCTGAGAGCCGCCTCCATAGCTCTGCGTTGGCAGGGGTAATGTGAGCACAGTGTTTTAGTAATCATCACGCATTGTTTAGCTGCTGTGAGTAAGGTGTAAGCCATTTCCTCCTGGTGGTACTAGCGCTGCTTCCTTGCTCTGGTTGTTGCCTTAGGCAAAGGGATCATATTGGATTTTTTATTGTCTTTTTTCAGGATCATTTTTCATTTTTGTTTTCTCATCGCATTTTTTTCCCATAACCAGGATGTTCTTCTCACCATCTTGAGGGTTAGTTGTCCACAGGCAAAGATTGTTTATCTCTTTTAGAGATCCTAATTATAATCTAACCAATGAGTGTGAAAAATGCACAGTGAGACTTCCTTGAGCTGCCCATCTGTTCCATGCCTTCCTTAGCCAGTTCTGGTTTTGTCTGGATTTAAGCACTGCTCCAGACAGTTGCTGGCAGTGATGACCAGCAGTTCCTGTGGGTGAGCAAAGTGCAAAGCTGCTATGCTCTCTGAAGATGCAATCAGCCTGTGAAGTTCTGCAGGATAACTGCACGATGTGTCATGAGAAGTCAAGCAGGACCTGTTGTCATCGTTTCCCTTTGAATTCTCGCTGGCAACAAAGCCAAGGCAGATGTTGTTGTAGCACGGGAGCACGTGTGTGTGCTGGGCACGTGCTTGGGAAGGTGAGGGGCTGTAATTCTTTCTTCTGTGAATCCACACGTGATGAACCATTGTGTTTCCAGGGGTGGTTCAGTGCAGCAGGATTTGCCTCTTCTGTCTGTCATTAGCCTGGAGGTCAGCAGACATCTCACTTAGCCCTGCCGTTACAGCTGGATCAAGAGGCACCCTGGATGCAGGATTTGCAGTGATATAAACATGCAATTTGCAGTGAATAGGGAACCACAGAGCTGGTAGTACCAAATGTGTGGCAGTGCCACAGCAGGCAGGCAGTAAGGGTCACAGCCCAAGCCTGTGTTACCCTCACAGACATACCCACAAGTGTGCTCTGTGGCCGTGCAGTCTGTCCCGGGAGGTAATGCGGAAGCTGCCTGGCCATGTGCCTGGGCACTCTGCGTTGGGTGGTCCCACTGGGACGGGGGGCTTGGGCAGGGTGACCCCCCACCTTAGCCAGCCTGGTTTTGTAACGCCCTGTAAGAAGCAAAGGGTTAGAAAAAGCTGTTGCAACCATAGGTCGTAAATGACTTACTACACTGCCAGAGTAATTTCTAGCGTTTTTTTCTTCAATTCAGGACCCACAAATGATTTTGCAATATTCTTTGCCCTGGTCGGATCCAGGAGGGACATTGCAGCAGACGTGGCTGACCCCCTGTGTGGGACCAGTGCAGATGTGGCTGCAAAGGGCACGGACTTGTAACTTTTTGAAAAAACTGTGTATGAAAAAAACAGGAACTCCTACCTCTTATTTCTTTTGGTGTGACTGAAAGTCAGTCGTCAGTGTTTCTGGTTTACAGAATTTAAAATGTCGATGGAATGTCTTACCCAGCTGGGCATCAGCTGTCCCAGATCGGTCTTACTGATTTGTATCTGATATGGGATTGTTTTTAGAACTACATCTTGGCATTCCTGAGGGTAGTGCCAGGCTGACAAGAACAGAGTCTCAAAATATCTGTTCACTCTGTTGAAGTGCTTTTAAAAATTCATTAGAGCTAGCAGCAACAAAAAGTGAAGTCAAAACCTCTGAGGTTTAGAGGTGGTTTAGAGGTGTCCCCCCTCTAAGGGGGAGGCTGCATTGATTTTAACACTCTAGTGCAATATTTTCCAAAAGAATTTTGATCCTATTTTACAGTAGTGCTGTCTAATTTCAAAATCCACTGTTTTTTGTTTTTATCCTCTGGAGGTCTCAAGAGCTTTTATTTTTCACTGCTTTGTTTGTTTGCATCAATTTGTGGGTATTCTTTTTTCCCTTAAAGCTCACCTTCTTGGCATGGAAAATCCCATGAAAAGGTGCCTTGAAGTAACCTTTCAGCATGGGCTCAGAGCCGCTGCCCAGCACTCAGGGCAGGAAGTAAACAACTGCTCTGCTGAGGGTGAGGAACTCGGGAGGGGTCAGAAGTAATTACCCATCCCCAGCGTTTAGCAATAGCCTCAATGAACGCAGAGCCAGGCCGGGAGCTGAGGATGGCTCTGGGGACACACGGTGTCAGGGCTCGGGACCGCCTCTCGCCAAGGCCGCAGCCCCCGGCGCCCAAGAGCGTTGTGCAGACACAGACCTGGGGCAGGAAAGGCCTTCTTCTTCTCCCCTCTAATTCCTACTGCTAGAGGTGTTAATTACAGGTGGTACTCACTGGGGAGCTAACTGCCCCGTCCTCCAGCCCCACAGCCCTGTGCCGGGTGCTGCCAGCGGAGCGGATCCATGTGGGGGACGCAGGGCCTGCGGCCTTCTGTCAGCGCGCTGCGCCGCGGGCATGGCAGGCGGGAGGGACATCCCGTGTCCCCAGGGCTGGCCGTGCCACCAGCAGCGACTCACGGGCATCTTGGAGGCTGCCCTGCTCCTCCCAGGCTGCTCCCCTCTGCCACATTCTCTGTTCCCCCTTTCTCACAGTGCCCTGTGTGCCGTATCCCAGGGGCTGTGCTCCAGCACGGGGCTGTGCTGCACTCCGAGGGACGTGATGCTCAGCAGGCAGATGCAGAGCCGGGCCGTGCCGTGCCCGCGACAGTGCGGGGCTGCGGGCAGTCCGGGCTGTGCGCGGGGCCGCAGCCGCGGTACGAGCGGCTCCGGCCCCGTACGGTATGTGGGTCTGCATCGTTTACAGCTAATTAACACATTTTTTGAAAGTGGAAATAGGGTGGCACTAAGCACTGTGTTAGGCGCTGCTTTTCGCAGGGTCGCTGCGCTGCTGTAAGCGCAGCGCTCCGGGCTCAGCGGTAGCGGCACACCTGGAACCAGACGGGAGGCTGCGTCTGACCGCGTCCGGACAGCGACCGGCGGAGGGAGGGGCGGCGGCCCCGCGGGGAGCNGCCCGAGCCCGGGCTCCCCCCGCCCTCCGGTGCGCCGCCGCTGTGCCCCGGGCGGCGGGAGCCATGCGCTGGGAGCGGGCGCTGCTGCTCCGCCGGGACAAGGTACGGGCGGGGGGAGCCGCCGGGGAGCGGACAGGGCTGCGGCTGAGCTGAGCTGCCGCACTGCTCGCAAGGGCCTTGACGCTTAGTCTGGTTGTTTGTATGGTTCCTTTGTGCGGAATAGTTCTCTTTTTTTTTTTAGAAAACTTTAAAACTTGTTGCTCACTGTCCCTGTGCACAGGGGCACTTGCGCACACGGTGCCCAAGAGTGGGAGCTCTGAGCGTTTGTTTCTGTTTTACACTCTGATCTTAGCAGATCTTTTTTTTTCTTGACAAATTTCATTGCTGCCTTGATATCATATAAATACACGAGGCACTGGGAATAGCTTTGGTACCTGAGCTGTGCGGTTTCCCTTCCCCAGCTGCCTTCTCTCTGTGTTCTGTGCTGGCCGAGCCCCGGCCACATACCAGAGCCTGTGCTCTTTGCCCTGAGTGGTGCTGGGCTCCGTGACTGCTCAGGGCCATCAGGTTGGCTCAGGCATGTGGGAGCTTGCCTTTTTTCTCATCTTTTGCCAAATGTCTGTAGAACATACGAAGCTCATGTTTTCCCCATAGGAGATTAGAGTTGATTGATGCTGTACCCCCGCCAGCTGAAAAAAGAATTACATCCACTCGTCAGCTTGGGTGATACAAGAAAGGACAGGTTTCTGTATCTGTAAAGCTCAGTGCTTATGTTTCTCTCCCCTCATCTAGATTGAGCGGCTGGAAGTCAGCAGCCTCGCACAGACCTCCAGTGCAGTGGCCTCGAGCACCGATGGCAGCATCAACGCGGACTCCGTGGATGGCACCCCAGATCCTCAGCGCACAAAAGCGGCCATCACGCACCTGCAGCAGAAGATACTGAAGCTGACCGAGCAGATCAAAATCGAACAAACAGCCCGTGATGACAACGTGGCAGAATACCTGAAGCTAGCCAACAACGCAGACAAGCAGCAGAGTGCCCGGATTAAGCAAGTGTTTGAGAAGAAAAATCAGAAGTCCGCCCAGACGATCTTGCAGCTGCAGAAGAAGCTAGAACATTACCACCGAAAGCTGCGGGAAATTGAACAGAATGGGATCCCTCGGCAGCCAAAGGATGTCTTCAGGGATATGCATCAGGGACTGAAAGATGTCGGAGCGAAAGTCACCGGCTTCAGCGAGGGGGTGGTAGACAGTGTTAAAGGCGGGCTTTCCAGTTTCTCCCAGGCCACGCATTCAGCAGCAGGAGCTGTGGTTTCCAAACCCCGGGAGATTGCCTCCCTCATCAGGAACAAGTTTGGGAGCGCAGACAATATTGCTAATCTGAAAGACTCCTTAGAAGAAGGCCAGGAAGATGGGACAGGTGGCAAGACGCTAGGTGTTATCCAGAACTTTCAGTCGAGCCCTAAGTATGGCAGTGAAGAGGATTGCTCCAGTGCTACGTCAGGCTCAGTGGGAGCCAACAGCACAACAGGGGGCCCTGTGGGAGCTTCCAGCTCCAAAACAAACACTCTGGATATGCAGAGCTCAGGGTTTGATGCAATACTACATGAGATTCAAGAAATTCGAGAGACGCAGGCAAGACTGGAAGAATCATTTGAGGACCTTAAGGTTCGCTATCAGAGGGATTACTCATTAATAATGCAGACTTTGCAGGAGGAGCGGTACAGGTAAGGAGTTCTTTATTGGTTTCCATATTAAGTACTGTGAGTGGCAGAGCATGAGAGTGCTGTATAGTAGTACTCAGCAGCCTGGTTCAGGTGAGCAGCTCTGCAGTCATTTTGGGATTTTCCCCCTCCTAACGTTGTATTTTGTAAATATCCTTATCCTACCGCTCGTTCTCCTTTCTCTACAAGAAGGGAATAGCAAGGACAAGGCCATTTCGTATTTTATTCATGATAAAAAGTCGAGCCAGAGAAGTTTAGAAAGGTGTCCCCAGAAAACAAGAGTACAGTGGTTACTGCTGTCCAGGCAGTGCTTTGCCCAGGAAAAAGCTTGTGAGGGTCAGGAGCAGGGGAGGGTGCAGGTGGGCAGTGCTGACCCTGCGCTGCCAGTGCTCAGAGCCGCGTCTACAAGGGGGAAATATATCCTGCTTGCTTAGGGCTCCACAGAAAGATGTGCTCTTGCCAGTAGACCAAAACTAGGGTTTACGTTCTTGGCTCTGCCCCACGGTGGTGGAGTTCAAAGAAATGAAATTGAATTAAATGTTAGGTAGTGGCAGTGCTCTTGTCATGGAGGTAATGTGGCTCTGGAGCTGGGTAGCTCCGTGCTTGGGTCTGCCTTCCCCTCACTGCAAGGACCGGGAAGGCAGTGGGCTGCTGCCAGGCCCTGCCCTGGAGGAGGGGGCAGGTAGAGCTGCCCTTCTGCCAGGCCCCTGGGACACTGCAGCCCAAATTCAGCCTGAGTCTTCAACTGCACTTTCAAAACTTCAGACAAAGAACACAAGGGACCCAGCTCCTCATTCTGGTGGAGGACAGCAGGCTTTTCTGGAGAGCTTGTTTGTGGCCCTCATCACTTGGACCGGGCTGTGGAGCGCAGCCAGTGAGGCCCAGCAGCTGCTGAGGGGGAACAGGCTGTCTGAAGCACCTTGTGCCCTTTGCTGCCATGGTTTGGTTTGCACAGTGCTATGTAGTCACCTCCAGCTTTTCAGGCATGCTGGTGCCAGATCACTGGAAAACCGTTTGAAGGGGCTTAGCCTGCTAGGATCATGTAGCGACAGCAGGCTTTTGTATGTTGTGCAGAGCCTGCCTAGACAAAGCCAAACCAACATGGCTTTCTAATCCTGCATTGCAGCAATCAGCGATTTAGCTGCAACGGGAGCCCAGCACAGCAGCTTTGGTTCCTAGCACTTCGTTGTCATGAGGTCACATTGCAAAGCAATGCGGAGTTCCGTCTTCTGCTCCTTGGCAGAGAGGGAGCTGTTGTCTGGGGCTGTGTAGGTTGTTGTTCCACACATACAGCAGCAGCCATTCATAGCAGAACACTGTATGCAAGCGTGGTACAGCTGAAGGAGTGGCCTGAAATCACAACAGAAGACCTCGTTTGGACTGATGTATGCTGTCAGCTGTGTGGACTAGTTACTGCCTGGAGGCATTCAGCAAGGTTCCCATAGGCCCTTCCACGCCTCCAGCACCAAGTGCTCCCCGAGGTGAGCCCAGCACCGAGCCTCTGCAGCAGCCTGCAGTGCAGAGCTTCTAGGAGAGCCTCTGTTGGGGTTATGCAGGCTTAGAAGATAGCGACTTAGACCTGCCATTTGGAAAGGTGATGAAATCAACTGCAGGTGTGAGCTTAGCAGAGGGCTGGTTGAGCCGCACCGAGTGCCCTCGCCTCACACTCAGAGATGAGCAGGGCACTGCACGGTGCAGGGAGCTCGAGCTGATCGCACTGAGAGAAGTACCTCATTGTGCAAGTCTGGATTCTTGTTTGGCAGCCTCCGTATTTTAAAATACCATGAAGGTAAAGGCCAGGAAGGCTGTGTGATGTGTGAGGGCAGAAAGGATGCTGCTGCCCTGCCTGGGGAGGCCCTGTCCCACCAGCCGTAGCCTTTCTCCTTCTCCAGAAAAAAGGGATGGAAGCTGTGGTTCAAGGCTGGGGATTAAAAGTAGTCAGAAACTGCCTATAAATACCTTGGAACTCTGCTGTGTTTCCGGGAAGCTTTCAAAAGCAAGCACTGAGTCCAGTTAGAGGTTTTAAAAATGTATATTTTAGAGAAGCCTCTGCTGATAGGGCCACTTTCTGTGCCATTGAGACCGACAAAGTTCTGTGGAGTGCTTTCTTCTTTCTGTCCTGCAGGAGTCCACTGGCACACGGTGCGCTCGGAGCTCACACACCAGGCACGTGGTGCACTCGGAGCTCACACACCAGGCACGTGGTGCACTCGGAGCTCACACACTGGACACATGGTGCACTCCGAGCTCACACACCGGGCACACGGTGCACTCCGAGCTCTCACACCAGGCACGCGGTGCACTCCGAGCTCACACACCGGGAACATGGTGCGCTCTGAGCTCACACACCGGGAACATGGTGCACTCCAAGCTCACACACCAGGCACATGGTGCACTCCGAGCTCACACACCAGGCACGTGGTGCACTCCGAGCTCACACACCAGGCACATGGTGCACTCCGAGCTCACACACTGGGTACGCGGCCCCGGGCAGCGTGGCCGTCCTGGAGCTGTGCATCAGCCGAGGCACTGGGAGCTCGCGCTGCCCTTGCTGCTGTGGTCTGATTGTTGGGCTCCAGCCTGTTCTCATTTATTCTAAAATAGATCAAATGTGCTACTGCTCTGAGGCCTGGATGTTGAGCCAGGAGGCAGTGTGCTGGGTGTAGGAGGAGCCTCTCCCAGGTGGGAGAGCAGCGCGGAGCCAGGGGAGGCCCGGGGCTGGAAGCTCCATGTCAGCAGTGGCACAGAGCAGCTCTGCCCTGCCCCTTTGTATCGCTCAGATGGAACTGGGAACGGATTGCAAATAGGTGGTGCTTTTAGCTAGAGCTCCACTGCTGAAAGCAGTGTATTCAGTAGCATGAAAAATGTGTTTGACAAATAAAAATCAGGTGATATTCTGTATGACACAGCAACTAAGAAAAAAATCATATCTTGAGAGGTGTTTGAAGAGAGAGATTAAACTCAATTCCGTGTGCACCGTAAAGATCTCTCAGCATCAGTTTGGTTTCTTTGCTTGCCAGAGCATGCTCTGAGCTCATGTCTCCGGTACCTGTGCTGTGTTAGTGGTATATTTTGCAGCCATTACTTCAAATTGCCTCAACGCTCTTTAAAAATGAGATTTTCATAATTATTTTTCTTAGTAATTTTCAAGTCAGTTCCCTGATTTCCAAACAATGAGCCTCAGAAAATGTGTGGGAATGTGCCACAGCATTTCCCGAGGAGGGGTTTCCACGGGCCCCGCTCCTGCCGGGCGCTCCTGTGCCATGGCCTGTCAGCCTGGACCCTCGTAACTCTAAGGGGAAATTCCACACTTCAGCTAGTGATAAGTTTATTCTTAACTCTAATGAGGAACCTCTGGTACCTGGAATGGAGCGTGATTTGGGCAGCTGAGGCACTGCTGTTCTCGCAGGCATAGGCTGTGCTGCATGGGCACTGACATGTCTTCAGGTCCTCTAGGTCAGGTGAATCCCTCCTGGTTTTTCAGACTTGAACACCAATATAAAACAGCAGGGGAAAAAAAAAACGTGTTCTAAATGGTAGATAAAGAGACAAGGAATGAAAAGGAGATGAACAGAGGAAATGTAATTTCAGAAATTATTATTGTTATTAACCCAGCTCTGTCCGTTGCCTGGTGCTCCAGTTTCCACCTGCAGGCAGCTGGGCCCGTCCCTGGCGCAGGCTGCAGCTGCTGGGTGCCGTGCTGGGACAAGCGGGCTGGGCAGGGCCTGCTGCTCTGCTGAGCATATGGAGCCCCTGGCTCTGAGGGTTTGGAGGGTTTCCTTACGTTTCCTGCAGGCAGAGGCAGTTCTGAAGTTACTGAAATAGAGTTGTTTCTTGTTGAAGAACAGGCTTTATGCATCCTGGAAGCAGCCATTTTGTGAAGGGTGTTTCTGTAGGAGGAGGTGAAAATATATAATTGTGGTGTTTTGAGAAATGCTTTAGACCCTTTTTGTGAAAAAGCTCGCTGGAGAATTTTGAAATACATTAGCAAACACGATATGCTTCAAGTAATTTATGCTGCCCTTGGGACTGAGAGTGAGTTTAGTTGTGCCTTCTTGGTTGATGGCAAGGTTTTTTCAGCTGGGTGGTAACAAATGGCAGTATTAATTATCCGGGCTCCTTCTTCATGAGGCAGTGTTCACATGGCTATGCTCATGCTCACAGCTTGCAGTTCCTGGGGAACCAGTTCTGCCGTGTGCTGCCCGGCTGCAGCGATGGGCAGCCCTGGGCTGGGCACTACCTGCCCTGAGCTTGCTTCAGCTCCTGGGTTAGAGACAAGAACCCAAAAGCATTGCTGAAGACTTATGCCTACAGATTCTGAATATTTAGCTCAGGAAGCACCAACAAACTTGGAAACAAAAAAAAAACAGGCTTTTTGTTTTAGTCTCAGATCTTGTACTTAAATTCTTATTTTACAGAGAAATATTGCTTATTTATTTTGTGGATGTGTATGTGTGTGTAAGTTAAATTAGGGTGGGGTCAGAGGGAATCAGAAATTAAAACGAGGAATTATCTGCATTGAATCCCTTACAGATTTCTCCGCTGTTAGTACCAAAGGTCAGCTGATAGGAGCCGTACTGCAGACTTCTTCCATGCGGTTACAATGAGCAGACAGTCCCTGGAAATCAGGCTGGGAAGAGCACAGTGGCTGTGTAGTTGTACCCATACCTTAGTTGCCATCAGAGCTGTTGCTAACAACGGACCAGGAAGGAGGAAGCAGAGGGGAGCATGGTGGAAGGGGCAGGTGTGCTCGGTGCCGGGTGCTACTCCTGGCCCGGGGCTGCTGGCCTGGGCTCTCAGCGTGTTGCCTTTTGGAAGCAATGCAAATACTTGCCTGATTTTTAAAGAGTATTGAAACCTGAGTTGCTTGTGAAGCACTTGAAATTCCAGAAGTGAAGTGCTGCATAGAAATACAACGTATCCCCAGTGTATTTTGAAAGTGCTAAAATAACATAGAGCTATGGCTGGAGTCCATTTAAAGCTCCTTCAGTGAGAAATAAAACTTTCTCATAGGTGTCCCAACTCATTTTTTTGTACAGCCATCTCCTACCAGACTGCTCTCAGTCCATTCACCGTAGCAAACTCAAAAACAAGCCTGCAGGTCAGTGATTCATGTGCCCTTCATACAAGTGATCCAATGGTCTTTGCTGGTTAAGCTGAATCATTTGCAGGAGATAAAGACAACGTTCCAGATGACATCCATCTGACCTCACGTGTGAAGATCAGACCATGCCATCGTGTTCTCCTAGGTGTCAGTCTCACATAATGTCATTGTCATTTTTATGCCAATGATTCTTCCAAGGGTAGAGGAAAATGCTTAAGAGCTTATGGTATTAGAAACTTACTCTGGTTAAAACAAGAGTTTGGGGAACGAAAATTCTAATTCTGACTTTGATTTTTTCCATCACTGACGACTGTCATTTAACCTATCTGCTTGTTTTTTTCCAGGCTTAAAACAAGATTAATGCACCCTTACCTGATAGAAAGGATTTCTTTAATTCTCACTGAAAAGGCCTCACATTGTTTATAAAGCACATTGTTTCCTTAGCCACAGCCACTTTCAATAACAAGTCTGTGGTGCTCATTCCTTGATTGTTTCTGGTGTAACAATTGCCTTCTTCTTCACAGTAAAGCTACTGTACGTGTCGTCTCCTTTCTAGATGTGAAAGACTGGAAGAGCAGCTCAATGACCTGACTGAGCTCCACCAGAATGAGATCCTGAATCTGAAACAGGAGCTGGCCAGCATGGAGGAGAAAATTGCCTATCAGTCTTATGAGCGTGCGCGGGACATCCAGGTGGGTGACAGGAACGGGGACAACCAGGTCAGGCTTCCACCTGCTCCTTCAGTCACTGCTCTGCTTTCAAAATGCCTCTTTGATTCAGTGTTTGTTTTTCATGACTGTAGATTTGTTGCTGAGCTTTATGTAAGATTTCTGAAAGGCCTTTATTGGCTCTCTGGCCCTCAGGTGCCTCCCCAGATCATTCTCTCATGGAGCAGGGCTGTGAGCTGACTCCTCCCAGGGCCCATGCTCCCAGAGGGGCTCTGAGGAGCCGCGTCCTCCTCTCATGCCAGCTCTGTTGGCAGGGTTTGGGTCAGGTATTGGAAACAATGGGCTGTGACCTGAAAAATATTTTTACAGTAGCGTTCCCAGTAAACTGATCTGGGATGCGTTTGCGTGTCACAGGTTTTGGAGCTGTTGCCACGGGAAGAATGCGGCTGGCTTTGTGGATCCACTGCATTTTGTCAGGAAACAGTTCTTCCTGTTGATTTGCCCAAGCACAGAGGGATTTTAAAAAGAGAACCTTCCTTCTGTGTTTTGTAGACTAAAGCTGTGGAGACAGACCGTGCAGTGCGAGGGCCTTCTGCAGACCCAGGGAACGGTCTGAGGAGCAGCTAAGCCTTGTGAAGGCCTGTTCAGAAACGAATGTGTCATCTGTTTTAAATTCCTGTTGTGTTAGTTTTAGCAGGCATCTCAGCTTTGATGGCTGACACGAGATGTTTATGGTGTGAGTGGAGAGCTGTAGGTCGGAAGGAGCCGCCTCCAGGTGCTGTCCCATGCCAGCAGAGCAGCCTGGCTCCACCTGGGCCCCGCTGCCGCTGGGGCTGAGTCGGTGTGCTTCCAGGTCCCTCCATGTTCGCAGAGGTTGGGCAATTTTACCCATTATGTTCAGGTGCCATAACTAAAGAGAAGCCCTTGTGCTTCATTGACCTCCGCAGATATTGCGCCATGGCAGAGGAGTGCAACAGGTGACAATGACCTTTAAGTTCAGCTCAGGGTCTGCAGCCAGTGGGGCCGCGGCCTCTGGCAGCAAGCAGCAGTCTCTCCCTTTGGAGAATGTTGCAATATTCAGGTTTTATTCTCCTTTCTAATTTCACACAATGGGAAGAAGTGATTGGAATTTGGAAACTTGGATTAAGTTGGAAACTTAAATTGAAGCGGAACATTCTCAGTAGCTTTTCATATCCCTCATTTTATGATTCACCACTTTTAGTGTAAACTTGCAAATTGGGACAGGCTATTCCTCAGTGTTGCTGGGGAAAACATTTTCTTGCATGAAAGAACAGCCAAGGGCATGGGCTGATGCTCTAATGACAGAGCTGAGCTGCGGGCATGGCATCACGGTTCTGCGTGGCACCGCTGCACTCTGCAGAGCTCTGGCTGCTACCAGTCGGCCTTCAGGTCCTGGGAAAAGCAGTCTGGAGGGAGCATTGCGGACAGAACTGTAACTTTGATCTCTGCCAGCAAATTACCTTAAAGCCCCCTCGCCCATCCCTTGCTGCCCGCTGGACTCTGTCTGCTGGGGGTCCCGCAGCACCGCTGCAGCCCTGCAGCCCTCCCGGGCGTGCTGGGCTCACTGTGCAGGCAGCATGCAGCTGAGCCCTTTAGGTTAGGTGTTGCTGTTGACTTGGTTTTGTGCCAAGAGAGGATTGGGGCTCACAGAGGGTTCAGACGGGGGGAAGGAAGTGATGGAAATGAGAGGCTCTGGGAACGCGCAGAGTGGAGGAAGAGGAGGAGGAGTGCTGTCTGGACACAGTGCCTTCATCCCCTCGAGGTCTCTTGGGAGCGAAGCCGAGGTGAGCAGTGCGCCGGGCAGGCGAAGGCTGTCGCTGTCCTCCTCCCTGTGGGTCCGACAGCAGGGCAGGAAGGATGCTGAGGCCTCAGGTGAGCACCGTGCTATGTTCAGGGACAGGCAGCTGGCATGCAGTATTCTAACCAAGCCTGGCTTCTGCCCAGGCTGTCACCTTACTCCTTCATGCCCACTCGTGTAAGTGAGGCCACACAGAGTGTCACAGGCTGCAGCACCTGGTTAACCAGGGGCTCCTCCATCACATGAAGCAGCACAGCCCCTCCTGCTCCCGCTACAGGGTCTGAAGTCAGTGCAGTGACTCCTGTCCTGCATGCTATGTCCTGCAGGAGGAGCATGAGGCGGGTGGCCCTGATCTGCCCGAGTCTGGTTGCTCGGACGAGAGCCATGGCACATGGGACAGACCCATAGGGCTCTGGAACCGAGCGCTGTGTTCTTGCCAACAGGAGGCCCTGGAAGCATGCCAGACACGCATCTCCAAGATGGAGCTGCAGCAGCAGCAGCAGCAGGTGGTGCAGCTGGAGGGCCTGGAGAACGCCACGGCCAGGAACCTGCTGGGGAAGTTCATCAACATCCTCCTGGCTGTCATGGCCGTCCTCCTCGTCTTCGTCTCCACCGTGGCCAACTGCGTCGTGCCCCTCATGAAAACTCGCAACAGGACGTTCAGCACTTTATTCGTAGTGGTTTTCATTGCCTTTTTGTGGAAGCACTGGGATGCCATCTCTGGCTACTTGGAACGGTTCTTGTCTCCCCCCAGATGATGCCATGAGGAATCGGCTGCGTCGCCCCCTCCCAGCACGCTCGGTGAGCAAGCGTGGCAAAGATTAGTCAGCAGCTACTCCGCTGAAGTTTTAAAGTGTCTGAGTGAATTTGTTTACATTTAGAATAACGTTTTTTCTCTGCGAGATGCATTGCAATAGTATTTTTTAGATTTTATTCAAGAACTCTTTTTGGCGAGAATCCTGGATAATTTTTATGTAGCATGGTTCTCTTTGGATGCAAATCTTAAGATTCTTTAAAGTGTACAAAAGAAATAAATAAAACAGAAATTTGGAGCATACCAATGGGCAATTTAAATTGTGGCTTGAACTACTGTACTAAACCTGTCAGGAAGAGGAGAATGTGATTAACGTGAGATGGGCAAAGCTAAGTGTAGTGCACAGCCTTGAGGGATGGTACCACAGCAAACCTGTAACACTAAACTCTTACTGTGAAGTCTGCTCACATTCCATGTCCAAATGTATGGGTTCAGAGTGGTTTCTTTCCTTAACAAGAAAAAAAACAATGCATGGATCTCTTTCCCAGCTGAGCGTCTGGGTTCGCTGGTTCTGCTGACCTGGCCTAACAGTGACTCTATTAAGGCTGGTTAACTTTGCTAAGCATGTGAAGTGGAAGCCTCATGCCATATACAGTAACTGCACAGCCGTGCTACAGTATTTTGAAGTAGTCCTTGAAACACTTATCTTTAAGCAAAGCCCTTGGTCGCACTTTTAAGGTTTTTTTTAATGTATGTATATTCACAGATTTAAAAAAAAAAAATCCAAACAGCATACTTGAAGAGTGTAATACTCAAACTCTCAGTGCTTCCTTATTGTTTCTAATAGGATTTTTTATTATAATTATTATTGTTATTATTATTATTATTGGGGTGGGATTTTTTTTTTTCTGGAAGGGGGTTGGGAGAGTCATTACTTTTTTTTTTTCCTTTTAAATAAAGAAGTGATGTTTTCAAATGAAGAAATGCGTGAATAATTGTGAGCCGTCTTGTCCTGAAACAGTTTTGAGGAGGGCAGAAAGTAGTTTCTAGTGCCAGCCTGTCTGGAACACAGTGCTGTTCGAATGCCATTTGTCCGTCCTCCTGTGCGTGCAGATGCAGCATCATGAAAAACATCTGTCCTCTCCACACGTTCTTGTCAGGCAGGGTTTCTTTTTTCATTTCGCCAAATGTGAAAGAGAGTACGTTTGTATTTCTCATTCCAACATCATCTCTCATTCCTGGCCTCAGGATAAGAATAAGGATTTTCTTTTCGTCCTTTCCTAGGGAACAGATAGACTCTTTTAAGGAAAGAAACACTGAATGGACAGTCCATAAAGGAATGATTGCCTCCGAAATATCCATGATGTAATTTTTAAGTAAACTCCTGAAAAGTGAAACCAAAGTTTTCCTCCTGTCAGGCTCTCATAAGATCATCCTTGTGTCTGTGTAGAGAACTTCTTTTAGACTGAATCTGTGTAGTGTGCCATAGACAGCATCCTCTTCTTTAGCTGCAAGGGCAAGGGCTTGGTGTAGGTACTTCTTCGAAGCTGTAAGGAACTGCCGGGTCCCGGCGACGCGGTGTTGCCAATGGCTGTTGGTGCTGGCAGGCAGACTTCATGTCCAAGGAACCTGCATTCATTCTTTTTTTTTTTTTTTAAATTGGTGCCCCTTTCCAGTGTAACAGCGTCGAGATTCAGCTTTCATCCCCATGAAATTAAAGCAGACTCTAGGACTCTCTTTTGATACTGTTTGTGGTGTTTAGTTAGATCTTGCTGGTTTGCGTCCCTCCAGGATTATGTTCTCTCTAGGAACTAAATGTTGCCCAGGTGACCTAAACCAGTTGAGGTCATAGATGTACACACACGGAACACGCACATCGTGTCTATGTGTGTGTATGTATGTGTGTGTATACGTATAAATACATATATGTAATGGTTTATGCTGTGGTGCATATTCTGGACTCTTAGAAATTCCCCCAAACTAGGCTAACAGCCTTGAGGGTCTTCTGCTTGCTGGCAGAGGCAAGCCCTCCACTGTTCAACCAACCCTCAGAGATTCTGTGTGTTTTTTCCGTGCTCACGGTAAACTCAGGTACCCCCTCTGCAGGGATCCAGCACACCTGCCTTTGTCGCTGTATGCACTAAGCTGCTCCTGCCCTGCTTAAAACGCAAATTGCCAATTGCAGCTTACTCAAGCCAAAAAGAATCATTCTTTCCACAGAGTTGCAGACAGAGCAAAGATTGCATCAACATTCCCTCTCTGGACCATGCTTCTAGCTCAAGCGAAATTCCGTTCTGTTTACCATCCTTATCTGGCTGATACAGACTGTATGGATAGTCGTCGTGTTCCCATTGCGTAGGTTTTGTCAGAAACAGCAGCCTGGATAACAGCAAGAGCTGATTTGGTACGTAACTGGAAAGCGTTGTTGCCTTTATTTCTGGTACCTGGCCTTTGCACCTCTGTTTTTCTCACTTTTGATCACAGTAGAAGAGCCCATGGTAGGTTTTCGTGTGGTCAAAGCAGAAGGCACTTGGGAGCCAGTGGATTTGGAGGCTTAGTGCTACTCATCTGTGGTATTTGAAGGAAGTGTTTGTCCTTCTTCTTCTTTATACCCTGCTTTCATTTAGTGTCTCAGCTGTGTCACTTTCAGTGAACACCGTGTGCTGATTTGCCAGAAGGTGTAGGCTTAACAGAAACGGATCACCTCAAAACTGCTCGGTGAAGGCCATGTGTATGTGGCTCTGGACAATGTCTGTCTGTCTGTCTCTTTCTCCCTTGACAGTTTCTTCCATTCCAGAAAGTCGTCTGCAGTAACGCCACATATGATGCTGCATCCACTTTTCATATCCTAGCAAGACTGCCATGTGTTTTGCCTTTTGCATTAGCAGAACGTTTTGGGGTTTTCCTCCCTCTTCAATTTGAAGGTCTGTGACAATTTGATAGTTTAACAATGATTATATTGTTGGAAATGTGATTCTAGCTTTAAAGCTCCCTTTCCCTGTAAGTGGTTGTGTTTGCTTTCGTGACGGAGCGTTCCTGGATGATGGTAGGAGACCTTTTCCACCGTGGATGTGAGCGTGCGTGTGTCAGTTCCTTCTGTTCGCCTTCCTTACGGATGTAAACTTTTTAGTGACCGCCTCTGAGTTGCAGAATGTTTCCCACAACATTTCACAGAGTTGGAACAGTTCTGAAATTGCTTGGATATGTTTCGTACATATCAACTTGGCATATAAAAAGGGAAGAATATATTGGACTGTGTGAGTTTGGAGAGCAGCAACTCCAGTGAAATTCTGTGGTTTGAGTGAAGTTCTTCTGTTTTTCCCTACTTACTTTCTCAATGTAAAAACAGAAAAAAAATGTCTTGATGCAAAAAAATTGCCATTTTTAATTTTATGAATTTCCTCTCAGCCTCGTTGGTTGAGTTTAATGATACTGAGCGTGCTCACAGCAATGGTTTCATGGCTTTTTCCAGTCCTGTGAGTTTTTAGGGTCTGATCAGATTAATTGCTGAGTTCTATACATGTTGCACTGGGACAGAAAAGCACTGTCTTTCAGCTTTGAAAAATATGCATTTTTTAAATTAAACAAAGAGGCAGCATTATAACAAAAGAAGCCAAGCTACAAAGGGGTTCGAGATCGGGTAGTTCTGACAGTTTTTAAGTGAATTCTGAATGTGGCTAAAAACCCTGTGTGTCTGTGTTGTGTATGCCAGGTGGTATAGTGGTAGGCAATTGACTTAGCTGTAAGTGTGTTTTAAAGTGTAAAAAATAAACAGAAAACTCACTTGCACGGATTGAAGAGTACAGAAATGACACTTGTGAACGTAACACTGTAGTTTATAGATCTTAAGCTGCTAATTGTTGAGAGAGATTTACATTTGTCTTGTCTGATTGTTGCAGATTTATCTGTGACACTTTTACTGTATATAAAAAAATTTAAATAAAGACCTCAGCTATTAACACTGGCCTAATCTGGATGTTTCCATGGGGGCTGAGAGAGAGGCACTGAGGAGAAATGGGTGTGTGAAACCTCTGCTCAGCTCTCCCCCAGTGTGATGGAGCACGGCCGCAGCTCCGCTGGGAAGAGGAGGCCTGGGCTGGGGGAACGCATCCACCAGGGTGAGCCATGCCCCTTCCTCCGAGGGACGGCGAGAGCCCATGTGTGCAGTTGGGCCACCCCTGTAAGTGTAGCAGTCATGTCTGCTGGGTTCCATGGCATTGTTCAGTTCTTCAGTGTACAATTCTGTACAAGGGGCGAGCGGGCAGATTTCTCGCTGGCGTGGAGAGAATACTCATTCCAGCAGATACGGGTGGTGCAAGTGCATGGAGCTGCTTCTGCTGGAGCTCTGGCTCAGGGTGGGACATGGGCGTTGCTCGGGAGGGTTAATGTCTGTGCGTTCCTTTGGGGTCACCTCATAGGGGCTGCTTGGAATAACTAGGTTGTTGCTGTGGCTCCAGATCAACAGGAGGGCATAAGGACTGAGGGTGAGAACAGCCAGTAGTTCCAATCCTATCATTTAGAGGAGTGGGAGCCAGTACTCAGCACTTCAGTTATAGTCTGTAGGAAGCAGTGTGATGGCCGCATCCTGGCCCTGGGCACAAAGGGGTGTAGTGGGGGGACAGCTGCTGAGCTGCTGCTGGGAGTGGAGCAGTGGCTGAGCTTCCACTGGAGCAGTCACTTTGGGTCAAATGGGAACTACTGTGCCCAGTGGCAGCCGCGGTGATGAGGGTCAGCACAGGGCAGCGGCCGAGCGCCACCCGCTCACTCAGCGCTGCTCCAGGGCCCGGGTGGTGCTCTGAGCCCTGCACTGCTGCAGCCCCTCGCGGGAACACAGGCCCTGGGTCAAGACAGCTGCCATCTGCACAGCTCTTTGGGTGCCACAGCAGCCGAAAACGTTGAGTGGGGCTCGGCCAGCACAGGTGAGCAGAGCAAAGGTGAGAACTGCAGAAGTGGGGCTCTTCCGTTTGCACAGGGGAGGACCCGGGAGCCCGGGAGCACGGCCCACTCCGCACAGGCACCGCAGAGCCCGCGGGCGCGTTGGGGCCGAGCTCCCGGGGACGGGGAGGGGAGCGGGTAGCCCCACATGGAGCTCGCACCGCCGGGCAGCGGTGGCACCGCCGCGGTCACTGCGCCCAAATCCGGGAGGTGCTGCGGGACGGGACGGGGCGGCTCTGCCGGCAGCGCTGGGGCTGTGCGGTCCCGCGGCCCTGGGGGCGGGGAACGCCTCGTTCCGGGCGGCCGTGGGGGAGCCCCGCGCTGCCGGGCGCGGTGCGAGAACAGCGATGTGCCGAGGCCCTGGGACCCGGGCGGGGCTCAGGCGGGGACGTGAACCATTCTCACCGAAATTATTTCAAAACTGAAAGATTTGGGTGGTCCTGATCTGATTCCCGATCGCCTGAAGAAATCCCGGCAGAAAACTCCGCCGGAGTTGCGCCCATTCGCCGCGCAGGACCCCGCCGCGGGGCAGAACGGCCCGCCCCGCCCGAGCGGCCGTCCCGGCCCCGCCCCGTTGTGCCGTCCCGGTGCGGTCTCTGCTGCCACCCGGCGGCCGCGGCTGCCGCGCTTCGTCGCTGCCTTCGTCCCAGCAGAGGGGCCGAGGGCCGCCGGCACGAGGCTGCCGAGCGCCCCGCGGGGCCCGGGCAGCTCACGGGGGAGCCCGGGCTGCTCCGCGGCCCCGTCCTTGCCCCGCGGTCACTGCCGAGCAGCTTCGCGGCCGCTGCCCCGCCCCGCGCCCACCACCGGCGCGGATCTCACACAAAGGCGGCTTCTCTGCGGCACAGGGCAGGCTGCTGACCGAAAAAAGAGGAACATCACGAGATGTGGAGGTTCTCTGGGGACAGGACGGAGGGAGCGCAGAACAACGGCCGCATTGACAGAGCCGCGCTCCCCCGGGGGCCGCGCAGCTCGGGGCGCTCCGCGCTGCCAGCAGAGCCGCCCCCGTCTGCTCTGTCCGAGCGCGCCAGGAGGGCACAGCAGCCCCGCACGGGAGCGGACCGACTCGGAGGCGGAGCACCGCGGGCAGCCAGCGGCCCGGCTCCCTGCGCGGGGCCCTGCAGCACAGCTCGGCCCCGGGCTCCGGCCCTGGCTCTGTGGCGCTGGCGACGGTGGCATGGGACGGGCTCGGTGCCGGCGTGCCCGCCGTGGTGCGGGCACACCCAGCCAGGGCAGGGCAGGGCAGGGCAGAGCTGCTGTAGGTGCCCGGCTCCCATTTCCGCCATCTGTGGCCGTCGCTGCATCCAGAGCCAGATCTCAGCGCCTAGAGGTGCCGGTCTCGCCCCCGGCCCGCAGGCTCCAGCTCTGACTCACTTCATTTCTCACCGCGCTCCGCTTTTGGCCGGGGCTGAGGAGGTCCCGCTGTGAGCAGCCGCAGCCTTTGCTCGGCTCCCCCCGTCCGCGGGCCGGGCAGGGGCGGCTCTTGCCACTCAGAAAAATCACGTGAAGCCTGGTTGCTTTTGCACCTTGATTTACTATCAGCTTTGACGAGCTCTGTCTCTTGGCTCCTCCGACACTGCCAGCTGTGTCTAGTGCTGTTGATTTGATAATTTATCTAATCTGGCTCCCTTGCAAAAGGCCGCTATTGGAGCTGCTGTTCCCCTGCTCGAGCCATCTTCCTTCCTCGCACTTTTTCTCTTTCCCAGCTGGGGCCAAAACTGCCGGGAAACAGTCCAATGTGCTTCCATCTGATGGGAGCGGATCCCAGCTCAGTTCCCTTCATCTACTTCGGCGCTGGAATCAGCCTGGGTCATTATTTTGAAATCATTCATTCTCCTCCTCTGCATTTTTGCTGACGCTTTTCTCCCTCCATGCTGGGCCAGGCAGGGAACAGAAGCACTGCTCAAACCCTGTTCCATCAGGGTTTTCCCCGAGCCACCACTGCCCATTTGGGGCCCCATGAGACGTCCCCCGGCTTTTGGCCCCGAGTGGCAGCAGCCATGCGCTGCATTGGGCAGAGCTCGGACCCAAAGGTCCCGGTCCAGGCCTATGCCTTTCCATGCCTGCAGGCAAGGCAGGGGGCATTAGGTCTGTGTCTGTGGGTCTTGCAGCCTGTGAGCTTGTGAGCAGAGTGCTTTCTTTGTAAAGACAGGCATGCAGCCTGTGGCGGGGTCCCGCTCTCCCAAGGGAGGGCAGTGACATGGCTCCTGCACCGTGTTCTGCTCTCCTCACTGCGGCGGCGGGGCTGGGGGACTCGGGGCCGCCTGCAGAGGATTAGCCCACAAAATGGTCCCTGAGCTCCTGGTGATGCCATGGCAGTGAAGAGGATTGGTGCTGAGTTGTCTGCTTTATGGATCCACCACGTTAATGAACTGCGATTGACGAGCCCCTGCCAGAACGAACGGTGCTGTGGGCTTATCTGTAGGATCCCTGCTTGTGTGTTTAATGAGTGATAGGAGAGCTGAGGAAAAAATCTAGATGAAAAGATAAGGCTGAAGATGCATGGTGATGTCTTGGCAATCTAATTTAGTGTAGAAAATATCTCTTTTAGAAGTACATCATTAGCTGCTGTCAAGTGACAGCCACTCAGAGCCCACGAGCTCTGCAGCGTTTGGCCCAGCTGGGTCGGGCTCTGCAGGCAGCACCAGGCGGCTTCCCCGCGCGCTCTGGATGCACCAAATCTGCGTGATTGCGATGGGGCTTGTCAACAAAGACTGCAGCTGGGTTATGAATCACTTTAATTTGCCATGTGAGCTGGTTTCACACCGATACCTCCAGAGGGAAAGAGCTGGAAGGCTAGGGGGTAGGGGAGGGCTGTCAGATGCAATCCCCCTGCCCTGGCTCCTGATGGAAGTGCCTCTCCCTCTCCACCAGCTAATGACTAGTTCTAATTTAATAGAACGGAGTGAAGTGGCCAACAGAAAGTGCGTGTGTTTTGTTTTCACATCCGAGTCTGACATAGCCACAAGTCACATCTGAAATGATTGGGGGTGCTATCGGTCACACAATCTGACACTTTGCCAAAAGGTCTCTTTTGTCTCTTCTCTGAAGTGTGAAAATGAGGAATGCTATTTCTTGTGTTCTGTAACACAAATGTGGGTTGCTGCATCCTAAGGAGCCATTAGATGAGGGAAACCAAAGAAGGAAGGGGGGGGCACACGACAATACCACCACCATGAACACAACCCAGACTCCTTCCTTCTGATAATCGCACAAACACGGGGCCTCTGGGGATGCTTAATGGAATACACTTTGGGAAGTACCTGAAAAACTGCCATGGAAATTTCCCACCCCAGACAACACACCACATCATGCCGTCGCCTGCATCCTTTACCAGGATGAGAAAAATCAAAGAATCAAACCATTTGATTTTTGCTTGGTTTCATATTTATTTATTCCGTTGTCATTAATAGCAATGAAAATGAAGCTGCCCACCCCTGGCAGAGTTCCCCTGGCACTCAGCTGAAGTACACAACGATGCAAAGCAGCCAGGCTCCCTCTGCACGCCATCCCAAGCAGCAGAAGCACAAAGCAAACGTGGGCCCCTCTGCAGACGAATTACTCACCCACCAAAAGCATCACTTGCTGCAGACAAGCAGGCTTTCACAGGGGTGATTTAAGCGTGTGGATGAATGTTACAGCTGCTGGGAGTTCATCAGTCAATGAATGCACAGCAAAGGGGAGAAAAAAGAGGAGATAAGGACACAGATTTGTTTTTAAGTGGAAGGGGTCTTATACTGTGCTGCTCACAGATGAACTGCCCTGTTCCCTTCCTTTCTCAAATCAGGAAGATATTTGATCGTGTGTCAGACTTTAAGCGTTCAATTATTCCTAATAAAATGAAAATAATTGTTTTCTTAAATAGTCACGTTGCTAGATATCATGCAAAGAAGGCACTGCTCCCTAAGAGAGGGGCAAATAGTGCAAAGGTGTGATACCAATGTCTTTTTCTAACACTACCAATGTGCTCCCTTTTCCCTGATACCCAGGCTTAAATAGACACCACTTCGAAGAATAACACTGATCGAAAGATAAACCCAGTGCACGAGAGGACCCCGAAGGTGAGGAGTACCACTCGGTGGGCTAAGGGAGCGTGCCCCGTGTGACAGGCTGCTCTCTGTGAGAGCTCAGAAAGCGCTGAGGGGGAGATAAGGAGATTACGAGGTCAGATTCCAGGTTACAGAAACCCCAGTGGCTCACTTTGTCCTGGGCACCTCTGCATGGGCTGTGGGTAAGCAGAGCCCAACGCGTGCCAGCTGCAGCGTCCTGGTGCTGCCCTCCTCTCTGGGGACCGGCCCAAGCCCTTGGACCGGTGCCTGTACGCCAGCAGCTTGGGGCAGCAGAGTCAGGGCACTCAGCTGCCTGTGGGGAGGGGAAGCCCCATGTTTCCTGACACGTCCTGCAAGGCCCCAGCACCATGTACGCTTTCCTGCCCTGACCCCGGCAGCGCCCAGTCCCCTCCCAGCCGGCTGCAGGGCGTCAGCGCTGAGGGAGAGGGTGCGGGGCCAGCCCGGCCCGGTAGGTGCTGTGGGGTCACGGTGGGTGTCACAGTTGCCAGGGGACACAGAAGCTGGCAGAGCCCGAACCTGGCCAACAGCATCAGAAAAATGGGTTTGTGCTGATCCTGGAGAACAAACCCTCGTGCCACCCGCCCTGAGGCTGCCACCTTCAGCACAGAGCCTGCAGCTGTGTCTCATTAGCAATTAGGAGCTTTAATAGCAAGGGCTGTCTCTCCAGATGAGCACCATGAGGGGGAGGGTTGTTGCCACTTCTTGGTTACCACCCCAGGGCCAGGCAGGCTGTAGTGCAGTGAAGCCATTGCTCTGTGCCCTGCTGCATTGTGGCATGGAGCTCGGGTGGGATGGCGATGCTGTTTGCATGGCTCATTCCCCCTCCTGGGGACAGAAGATGCTGAGAAAGAGCATTCCCCTGTAACATCCACAGGCCCCGAAATAGGCCGGTGTGTGATGAGATCTGTGGATGTGAAAATAACGAAAGGACCACTGCTCAGCTGGAAGGAAGGAACAGCTGACGTCCAGGTAACAGAAGTACCCCAGTTCTTATCTGTATGGTGTTTACATTTTAAAGAAAAGCGAGTTTTGAAAGGACATTTTAATTATTCAGGCTGCTTGCTTGCTGCCTCGTCCTCGCTCTCTCAGCCGCAGCAGCGGGGTGGCCCTGCCCTGCCCAGTGCTCCAGCCGCTTGCTGGCAGGTGAAGCTCCGTGCCTCCCACTGGGCAGCCCCCAGAAACCGCTGCTGTCGCTATCAGAAAGAATTCTGTGACTGCTTCCATTGGCATGCGGTTTTCAAACTTTGCATATTTTACAATATTGATTTTTTTTGTGGTGAGTTCTGGTGCAAACACAGCTGTGCACACAGCGTGCACACTGCACTGGCTGCAGCCCCAGCTGCCCCACAGCTCTGTCGTGGAGCCACAGCCAGCCCAGCCCAGGACTTGCTGGTGTTTTAAATGCATATTTGCCTATGTCTGGTTTTAGGTGTATTTGTGCATACACGTGTGTGTGAGAGACTTCTAAATTGTGGCTTATCTTTAAGATTAATGGATGCGTTGACGGCACACAAGGAATGTGTAAACCTCTGAGACTGTCGGGGTCACCTGGGAAATGTCAGGAGCGAGATTGTGCTGTTTACAGTATGTCCAGAAATGTGCAGCAGCAGATGACACAGCGAGTGATGCTGCAATGGTGGACAGCTACAGAGGCAGAGCAGGATGCGTGCTGCTGGACTCTGGGCATGAAGATTTACCTTGAAACTGCGGGCAGGAGGCACTGGGGGATACGGGCATGAGAACACTTGGGGCAAGCAATTAGTGACAATGTCTGCTAATAGGACAGCCTGTGCCAGGGCATGGCGCGGGGACTGCAGGGCCTGAGCAGCCCGTGTGCAGAACAGAGGCTGAGTAGGACGCTTCCAGGTGCTGTTTGCCATCTCAGGGGTGGCACAGATCTGGGCGGGGTCTGCAGGCAGGGATCTTGGGGTGGAGGAGGCTGGGGCAGGTGCTAGGAGTAATGCCAGGAGGGCCCCAGTGGGGCTGAGGTTAGCGGAGATGTTGAGCTCGGTTTGTCTCAGGGTGTGGCGGTTACTGCTGCGGTGAGTCATGTGGATGGTGCTGCTGGGGGCTCTTACTGAGGCCTGCAGTGGGGCTGCCTGCTGTGCAGCGCCGGGATCAGGCTGGCAGAGACCATGTGCCCGCCTTGCAGCTGGACACAGAAGCTTTGGGACTGTGCCCGGGGCTGGGGCTGGCCAGGGCTCTGTGTCTGCCCTAGAGCTACAGCAACCAGCGGCTGGAAGCCAGAGCTGACCTCGGCAGAAGCCCTGTGTTCTCATGGGCTCTGGGTCCTGCGGTGCCCCTGGCTGTGTCTGGGGCGGGTGGTGGCTGTGGCTGGAACAGGGTTGGCTGCAGCAGCGCGATGTCACCGGGCACGTGGCCCCGCTGCTCCGGGGTGAGGATGTGCCTGTGGACTGCTCTGTGCTGCGGGGCACTGAGCAGAGATGCTGGGAGCCTGGCAGGCCAAACACTTAGCTCAGAGCTCAGGGACACCAAACGTCATCTGAAGCAATGTGAGATTTTAATGGAACGCCTGGGTCCGCGTTAAGGTGCGCAAACAGGTGGTGTTTGTACAGTTAACCACCTCTCCATCTTTTCCTTTAAAGGCACATTGTGAGCATCAGTGCTGAAGCCTGACCAAGCCCTGCAAACGTGGGAGAGAATAGCATGGAGGCTATGAGGTAAGCTGAATTTCTTTGAATTCATGGGGGGAGTGTGGGCTGAGTCCCGTACTTGCAGCCTGGTGGCTGCACTGTGGGAAAGAGGGGAAGGATTTAAGCCCCTGTTCAGCTTCAGCTGCATTTCAGTGCAGCCGGCCCATCACTGTGCACAGTTAAACATGCAGTCTGTCAAATCCCGCTGATATGTTTTGGCAATAGATATTTCCTCTAATTGAAAGCAATTGTTGTGCTGTAAGCTTTCCTCCTTTCCCATTTGTTTTGGTTAACGGGTGGTGGCAGCCCGTCTACTCAGGCATGTACTGAGCAACTGCTCGCTGGGATGTTAGTGTATTGCTGGGACACAGCAGGATCCTGCCCGGCTGCCGCAGGAGAGGCTTCCTCCGGGCGCTGGGGGACGCTGAGCGTGGGCTGTGGCAGCGCGGGGCAGGGCCTGGTACCTGCAGCTCGCTGCCAGCGCTGCTCGCAGCAGTCGGCCTGGCCCTGCTGCGGGTCCTGCCAGGGGATGCTCCGCTCTGTGCTGCATTCACTTCCTCTGCTGGCAGCCAAATGCTGCATCCCACGCTGCTGGAATTCAGTCGGAAGCAGTGGGACCAAGCTGGCAGCCTGAAGTGGTTTGGATGTGGCCGTCCCCGCTGCATCGAGCGCTGCTGCAGCTCTGGCAGCAACACAAGGGGCTGCCAGCTCTGGGGCTGCTCCCTGGCCACCCATGCCTGGGGCTCTGGCCCTCCCCTGCACACCCTGGCCTGGGCAGCACCCACACCCACAGCTGGCATCAACGTGGGGTGGGTGCAGAGCGGGGGCTGCCAGGGGTGTGGCTGAGGGCTGGGGGCTGTTTGTCCCCCCAGCTGAACCTGCACAGAGCAGAGCTGGGGGGGCCTTTGGGCTCAGTGGCCACGGCTCCAGCCCTGATGGGTGTGGAAGTGGAGGCAGAAGCACTGCACTGGCCCTGGGCCTCCAGAGGTGTCAGAGCAAAAGCAGCAGGTCCTGGGCAGCCCTGAGGATGGGGGCTGCTGCTCCTGCATCTCCCCCATTACACAAGAACTCTTCCCCTCCCCCCCCAGCACAAGTGTCAAAGCCCAGTACAGGCTGCAGAATGCACTTTTTATTGCCTTGTGGTAAACCTCTGTGTCTGGGAGGCTGTGCCATGACTGTGTGTGACCTTCCCAAGCACCGAGCCCAGCACTGACCCGAAGGGACCTCCTTGTGCCTCCAGCAGCAAATCCCTCCCAGGAGCATGCCGGCTCCGCAGGCAGGGCTGTGACTGCATGACGTATGCAGCCCTGTGTTACAAGGAGAAAGGGTCACCTTTGAAAACAAAGAGAGTTAAGGAAAAAAGTGCGACTCTACGCAGGAAGCGCAATGCATCCCCATAAATCCCCCCTGCCCTCACCAGGCTGCGGCTGGTGGTGGCAGTGTGCTGGCGGCCCACTGCCGATGCACCCAGTGTGATGGCAACGGTGAGGCTGGGTGCAGGCAGGGCTGCAGCACCGGGTCTGCGGTGATCCGTGCTGTTCTGTGCAGGCAATGAGTGCTCTGTGTCCGAGGGCAGCTCCACCCCCCCCGTTCCCCTTGCAGTGCTGGGCTCCGGGCAGAGCCCGGCCTGGCCCAGCCTTCCCCCTGGGCTCCCTTCCTGCACCGTTGGGGTGAGGATAGCGTGCGACCCGGAGCCCTGCTCTGACCAGGACAGCTCTCCAGTGGCCGTTGTCCACCACTGTGTGCTTGACAGGCAAAGCAATGACCACGAGAGTTCAAAATGACTGCCTGGTGGATGTGTGTGAGCCCCACGGTCCCTGCTAACCTGCCTTGGGATCAGTGTGGGGGGAGCCAAGGCCCCAGCTGCGAGGTGGGGTGGGGAGGAGGCCAAGCGCTGTGTCCAGGAACAGCCTCGAGTGGTCCCCGTGTGCCTGTCCTGGGCTTCAGCCCAGCCCATGGGTGCTGAACCAGTCCCCGTGTGCTGTGTGCGAGCGCTGCTCCAGAGCCGCAGGTGCTGATGGGTACCACACAGGAAACCCCTAAATAAATAGATGTTTATGCTCCCTGTATTAACGCACTCGGGTCCCGGTTCTGTACGTGTTGAGTCAATATAACCTGAGTAATTGCATGAGTAACTCGTGTTTCCCCCGAAGGGAAACTGTTCTCGTGTAAATATATTTATCAATAATTAAAGTGCTCTGGAGCTCCCACGCACGCTGCCCCTCTCCCCGCAGAGCCCAGAGCTGCTGCTTGCTGTAGCCACGAATGGGAGCTGCAGGAGGGACCGGGTGGGAGCTGTGGCCTGCTGCAGGGACAGTGGCCTAATTCCAGCCCTCTTCTTTCCCTCCTGAGCAAAACATACAGGTGGGATCTGTGGAGGAGAGATTCACAGCCTCTGCTGCTCCATTAGGAGCATTGCTCTGAATGCTGCAGCTTCTAGCAGCCTGCGTAATGGGGCGGGAAAGCATTTCTGGAAGACATTCCTCTCAAAGCATCTTACCAGAGGATTGTTTCCTAACAACAACAGCATCTTCGTCAAACAGCCCTTCAGTGTCACAGATACTTTGGCTTTAATTGTGTCAGTGCAGACAGCTGCAGACTCAGAGCTCCGGGGTTCCTGTTGGATGTGGCCGGGCGGTACCTGGGGTGTGTCGCCCGGCTCTCTGCTCTTTGGCCTCATTTTTTTTTTTTTTAACTGACTGTAATCTGGGACTTAATTCGATGTGCCTGAAAAGGCCACTTTCACATGGAAGATGCTCTGCTATCAGGATAAGCAGCCATAAGAAATCCTGAAATAGGCAGATTAAGGGTTTGGGATCACGGGGGTTTATTTCTATGTAATTACAGACATGATCACGTTTAAATATGGTCAACTTGTACTTTAGAAAGGACCAAACAACTGGGAGTCCCACATTCAAAGCCAGCTAATAGCTCTACTAATTAAGGATACAATTAGCGGAGACAATGGGTTAGATAGCACGAAAGCACCACATCAATGCAATGCACATTTTCGGTGGACGTGGCGTGGCCGAGGCCATGGTATATTAATTAGTGCTCTGACGAGGGCAAGGAGGACGGGAAGGGGTGAGGAAAACTGGCAGGTGGAGAAATGAGATTAGACAACAACAGAGGATTTTCCTCTCTGGAACAGAAGTCGTGCAGAATCCCCATCAGCCTCGCTAACGCGTTCTGTGTAAATGACAATAAGCGCCGCGGGTGCAGCGCAGGGCGGAGGGGGCACGGCTCTTCCCCCCCCCGCAGAGCCCCTCTGGGCAGCCGCGCACCTCCGGGCCCCCCCCGCGTTCAGCGCTGCGGCTGTCGGGGTCCCCGCCGCGCGGGGCTGTGTCGCGGGGCCGGACCTGCCCACGGCTCCGCTCCGGGTGGGCGCTGGGGTCGGGCGAGGAGTGGTGCCCCCGGCCCGGCCCTCGGCTCCATTGCCCGCGGGGCAAAGGCCCACGGCTGGAGCCCCGCGGTGCCCCCCGGCAGCCGCCGGTGCTGCCCGAGAGCGAGGTCTGTGAGGGGCCGTTCTGCTCGGGGCCGCGTCCCGTAACGCTGCGGGAATATATGAGTGGTGCGAGACGCGGAGCATCCGCCACACCCCGATGAGCTCCCCCGCGCCCTCGCGCTCTGCCCCTTCGCCCACCCAGGGAGGGCGTTCACACGCCGATAAGGGAGGGGGGGGCCGAGGCTGCGCTACTTCGGAGCCATTTCCTCTCTGTGAATTTCTGTGGGTGGAATTTGGGAACGCTGACGCTTCTCTCCCTCTCTCTCTCTGCCTTCCCACAGTTAGAAAAGAGCCCGATGGAGGGCAGAGGAGATGCACGCTCCTATTTTGACCTCCGCGTTCGGCAAAGCGCGGGCACAGCTCCCGCCGGGGGTGGGGCCCGGGGCTCGCGCCGCTCCCCGCGGGGTTGCCGGCTCCGGTGCGCGGCCCCCA
>WBMW01004881.1:294139-345781 GCA_013396635.1 Penelope pileata
CTGGCGGCCGTCAACCGCCTCTTCCAGCTGTCGGGCGCGGAGCTGGCGCTGCAGGCGGAGGCGGCGGTGGGGCCGGTGCTGGACAGCCCCCTCTGCCACGCGCCGCAGCTGCCGCAGGCGTCCTGCGAGCACCCGCGGGTGCTCACCAACAACTACAACAAGATCCTGCAGCCCGACCCCGAGCAGGGCGTGCTCGTCGTCTGCGGCTCCATCTACCAGGGCCTGTGCCAGCTGCGCAGCATGGCCAACATCTCGGCCGTGGCCGTGCGCTTCCCGCCGGGCGGCAGCGGCGCGGCGGCCGTGTTCCCCAGCATGCTGAACGTGGCCGCCAACCACCCCAACGCCTCCACCGTGGGGCTGCTGCTGCGGCGCGGCGGCGGCGGGGAGGGCCCGCGCCTGCTGGTGGCCGCCACCTACACGGGCTTCGGCAGCCCCTTCTTCCCCCGCAACGGCAGCCTGGAGGACCACCGCTTCGAGAACACGCCCGAGATCGCCATCCGCGCCCTGAACGCGCGCGGCGACCTGGCCAAGCTCTTCACCTTCGACATCAACCCGTCCGACGACAATGTCTTCAAGATCAAGCAGGCGGCCAAGGCCCGCCACAAGCTCAGCTTCGTGCGCGCCTTCCTGCAGCGCGCCCGCCGCCCCTACGCCTACCTGGCGCTCAACAGCGAGGCCAACGCGGGCGACAAGGAGAGCCCCTCGCACAGCCTCCTGGCGCGCATCTGCCTGGGCGACGCGGCCGACGCCGCGCTCAACGGCAGCGGCGAGCCCAAGAAGCTGACCGAGTCCTACATCCAGCTGGGGCTGCGCTGCGGAGGCGCCGGGGACGCCTTCACGCGCCTCGTGGCCGTGAGCCCCGCGCGGGCGGCCTGGGGCGGCCCCGAGCAGGAGCTGCTCTTCGGCGTCTTCGAGCGCGCCGGGGCCGGGAGCGGACGGCCGCACTCTGCGCTCTGCGTCTTCCGCTTCGCCGAGATCGAGGAGACGATCCGCGCGGCGCGTAACTCCTGCTTCGTCAGCCCCGCGGCCGGCATGGTCACGGTGCTGGACAGCGTGGTGCAGGGCACCGGGCCCGCCTGCGAGAAGCGGAACATCCAGGTGGGCTGCGGCGGGCCGGGGCGGGCCGGGCCGGCATGGGATGGGATGGGACGGGCTGCACTGCGGGACGGGATGGGATGGGATGGGATGGGACGCGCTGCGGGACGGGACGGGCCGGGATGGGACGCGCTGCGCTGCGGGACAGCCGCCCGCAGGTGGGGGACGAACCCCCTCCCTTCCCGTCGGGCCCCGCCGCTGCCGCTCCCATGGNCCCCTCAGCCGAGGTGCGCGCTGAGAAATGCGGAGAGTGCGCGCGGTGCGGCTTCCTCCGCTGTGCCGGGGGACGCGTTGTGCCCGCGTTCCCGTCCGCGCCCGACGGTGACTCATGGCCCCGCGGGGGGGGAGCGGCTCCCGGAGCGCCGCCGGCAGCTGCCGCCCCCTCCCCACGCCCCGGCCCCGCGCGGGGCTGCAGCCACCGTTCGTCGCCTTTGGGGCAAAAGTTTGCCGTTGTCACACCGTGTTAGCAGGTGAACGTAGATGTTAACGCCAGAGAAGGGTGCCTGTCTTCCCTTTCACTAAAGACATGCACAGTATTGGGAGGAAAAAAAAGAAAAAAGAGCTGCTTTAACGCTGCATTTTTCCCTTCCTCTGGGAAGGACGCATAACTCAGCTCCATCAAAGATCGTAAAAACATCTGTTTGATTTCAAAGGCAAGATAGAGTGTTTGGACTCAGGCTTCCTTGAGCAATGCCAGTGGCAAAGAGAAAGGTTTCCCATGGTAACTGAAGTGTTCAGTGTGGCATCTTCATGCTGCGCTAAAATGTGTAGTCTTAATGCACTGCTTCATAGACCTGCTCCAGCAAAGTTGGATGGTATTTCCCTGGTGGCAAACTGCAGGCTGCCTGGCGGCTGGGAAGCCTGGTACTTGCCCTGGCTTTTGAGTTAATTCCACAAAGACTCAGGTGCATTGAACACTGGGAGCCTTGTCCTGAAGTCCCGGCACCATCACGGCTCTCAGAGGAGTCGTGTGCTGTCGGGAGCCCCGCTCACAGGTGGGACAGCTGCGATCCCACTGCCCGGGGCTGGAGTTCAGTGTCCCCCGGTCAGAGCTCAGCTCCCGTGGGGCCGTGGAGGCTCCATCAGAGGGGCGGACTGGAGGCGCTGCAGGTGGAATTGTGGGGAGCGCAGGGGAGCTGGCAGCCCGGTTTGATTGAAGCTCAGTGGCAGACACCCAGTTCCCCAGAGCTTCCTCAGCACGCCTGCATGCTTGAGAAAACACTGTATTTTCCAACTTTTGTTTAGTAGGGAAAATGATCATGAGTAACTCCAGCATGTTAAGATTTCCAATACTGAGTGCGGCATCCAGCCTGGTGTTCAGGCAGCTCATTGCCTTGCGGCCCCAGAGGGACCTGGCGCTGAAATGAGATTTCTCTCCATCTCTACCCTGGCACGTGTTGCCCTGCGGGGTGCACTCCCGAGGGCACTGGGGCAGGTGAGGGGCAGCTGGGAGAGGCTGCTGTGCTCCCATGGGCATGGCAACCCAGCATGTCCGTGTTCTGGGAGGGGTGGGCAGGCGGGGCTGGGGGTCACAGCAGCAAGCTGGGGAGCACTGTGCGCAGTCCTACAGGAGCCAGTGGAGGTGGCTGTGTTTGGCTCTGTGGTGGGATCGAGAACCCTTGTGTGCATGGGCACAGCAGGGAGGCTGTGGCTGTGGGGCTGGCAGGGCAGCAGGGCTCTGGGCCGCTCACAGCCCCACACTCCAGCTCTGCTCTGGGGCACGCTCCTGTGTGCATTGCCCTCACTCAGAAGCCTAGCTCACATGAATGAAAGATTACTTTTTTAAAGCCACTTTGAGATCCTTTGATGTCGAGTACAGCAGGGTGTAAATGAAGCATACTATTAACATTCGTTCATGCCTAATATTTCTACGCTTCCCATTTACTTGAAGCATATTCCTCTGAAAGCGCTGACCAAGCCTGCTGGAAGCCTTCCTACCCTCAGAAGCACAGAAGCACTGCCTTTTTTTTTGTTGGCTTTTTTTTTTTTTTTGTCTTAATCATTAGAGTTGCCAACAAGTTAACAGGCTGTTTTCGTTCTCAAGACCCAGAGTGCCTGTGTCAAGAGTTGTAATGTTGTGGTTTTTTGTGCTGCGAAAATCTAACATCCATTTCCACCTTGAAGACAATGGAATACTCTGATGTGTTTTGTGCCGCAGTGCTGGGAGCTCAGCAGGAGCATGCACCGAGCAGCGGTGGCTCAGCAGCACCGGCGTCCAGCACAGCTGCCCCGTTCTGCCCGTTCCTGGGCTTCTGAGTTGCTTCTGTCTGTGTGTTGCTGATCGGTGCTCGGTGTTATCAGAATTGCGGTTCATTAGTTCTCTCTGCAGTCTGGGTGGTTGAGTTTTAAGCTCCTTCTGGGAAAAAAAAATGAATCTAATGATGGCCTGATTCCTTCCGAAGGTGCGAGGCTGGGGCAGTTGATTGTTGTGTGCAGGGAGTGCTGGCTGCTAGGCGTAATGTGGCGTGAAAGGAAAATCATTGCCCCCTCGTGTGCCGTTCTGCCTAATTGAATGCTCTGCTCTGCTGCGCTGGGCTGTGGCACTGCCAGGCCCAGGGATGGGGTCTGTGCGAGGCCCTGCGGGTGTGACCATGGGCAGTAGCGCTCAGTGGCACAGGGCCGGGAGCAGAGGGCCCGGGGGAGCGGCTCCCAAGGTGGCCAAGGCGGTGAAGCAGTAGTGCAGGGAAGGAGGTACCTCGGGGAAGGGCTGTGTTTGGTTGGGTTCCCAGTGTGTTGAGAGCGAGCGGGTGAGCTGTAGGGCTGCTTTCCCACTGCAGAAGCAGCTTGTAAAGGACTCTGTGTCAGTGGGCTGCTCTCTAGTACACGCAGCCAGGATGGATGCTGCACCAAGCCATGGCCATTCCCTGGTCAGAAGCTGGGGCCAGGCCCGGCCCTGAGCCTCAGAAGGGAGAAGGGATGGGGTGGGGTGCTCAGCAGCCTGGCCTGGGCAGCACAGCCAGCAGCTCGCAGGTGGGGCCCGGTCGGTGTGGGGCTCCCCACCTCCTGGTCATCTGCTGGTCACCCCCCAGCCACAGCCCGCGGCTCTGGAGGCCGCACTGGAGCACAATGCCTGTGAGCACCCACCGAGGTCAGCCCCAGAGGCAGCTGGGCCCCACGCTCTGGCCATGCCACGCTCCCAGCTCACGGAGCCCCACATCCTCCTGAGAGCCCCTGAGAGGGAACGAGAGCACAGCGGCGCTCATTGGGTTCAGATTTGCTGCCAGTGATCTACATCTCTCCTGGGAAATGTTTTGGAGCCTGCAGCTCCAGAGAGGCTGAAACCCTGTTTGTTTTCTGTGTAAGGACTCGGGCACGGCGGCCTGGGATAATGATGGGTTGCAGCATTAATTCTCTGGTTTCTGCTCTTGTGGCTTTGGGTCAGATCCCGCCTGCTCGCTGAGCTGTGCTTTGTGGCGAGGTGATGAGGTGCCTACCAGCCAGCTCTGCTGTGACGAGTTGTGAGACAAACCAGTGCCTGGGCAGTCCCGGTGTGTGTGATCCTTGCCAGGGCAGCGTGGTCTGAAACGTCAGGAAATGTTCCCAAAGCAAAAGCTTGTGCACACGTGGGAATATGGCAGAGCAGCAGCTCGCTGCCCGAGCACGGCAGCGTCTCTGTGGGACCGGGCTTTATGGGAGCTGGGCTACTTTGAAGTGTCAGTTTATACTAATTTAGAAATTCCAAACATGAAAATAAATGTGCCCCAACCTTCCATCTTCTCACATAAATCCAGAGGATTAGCCGCAGAAGGGAAGCTTACACTTAGAAAGGAATTTACACTTATTTGTACCTCCAGAGCGGGGCAGCAGCCCTGGCAGCGGAGTGCTTTCTGCTGCTGCAGGAGTGCAGTGCTCGGAGGTGCCGCCATTGCCCGGAGGGGAGACCACAGCGTTACACTGCACTGTGCCACGCCGATGTCATCACCTCTGCTTTGCTTCTGGGTGGGCCGTGCAAACCGCTGCTGTGCTCACCCATCCCCATTTCCCTCCTGGCCTCCCTGGCCTGGGCGGCTCCGGGGGGAACCCACCAAGAGGCTCCCAACAGAGCTCTGTGGGCTCTGCGAGCCCTTGGGTGCAGCCTTGTGAGCTCCCACTGGGTGCAGGCCAGCCCTCAGCAGGCTGCGTGAGGGCATGGCACTGACCCTTGACACGTACTCACGGCACTCAGGAGGCAGTGGGTGGGATGGAAACTTGGCCGTGGGCAGGTGCCCAGTGCAGAGCTGTGCTGGGTGGGACCCCCGCCAGGGCTGCCTGTGTCCTCCAGCTGCAGCGGGATCCCCGGCAGTGGCCTCGGGGGCTGGGTTGCCCTGTTGGTGGGCCCACGTCACAGGCGGGCGCTGCTCTCACCATTCCAGCAGCTCTTGTGGCGTCCATGGCGCTGGGACACCAGCCCTGCCATTCCAACCCAGAAGCAAGGCTGCCTGAGAGCCTGGGTTTTGCATGGACATACCTCTCCACTAAGTGAGGAGAATTTGGAATTTGTGTTCTGTCTCATTTCTGTTTAAAGCATTAGGCTGCATCATATTCCTCACTCCTGGAACAAAGGCCCAGCTCTCAGATTTTCATCACAGTGCTGCCGGAGCACTGCGAGCTGCTGGCGGCCAGGAGCCGCCTCCAGTGCACAGCCCAGCAGCAGCGCTGGGAGCTGGAGGTGCCAGGAACGTCCGCATGCGGAGCTCAGGGAGAGACATCGGCTTGTGCAGATCTTGAAGACAGCAGAAAAAAGTATGAAAAGGGAGGGAAAGAGAAATCCTTCTGAGCTTTGAATAAGAGAGTTGCTCGCTGAATCCAATAGGACCACTGATTTTAACTAATTTTGAAAGTATTCCCCTAACTACAAAAATCCTCACCACAGGACGAGGCGTGCAGAGAAGCTGACGGGGCACAGTCCTGGCAGGTCAGTGGGCGCAGCGCTCACAGCCAATGCCTGCAGAGGGATTTTGGTTCACCCTGGTGCTGTTGCGGCGGCCGCAGATCAGAGCTGGGGCTCAGACCTTGCTCCTTTCTTGCTCTCTGTGACCATCCATTCCACTTGTTACTGGGATTTCCTTAGCCCTAAAAGTGAGGAAGAGGTCTCTATCTCGTGCATCAGCGTAGGGGCATGTTTGTGGGCAGCACGTGTCCCTTACAGCTTGCGTTTTGTGCCTTGACCCCCAGCGCGCTCAGAGGGCACAGGTGCGAGCACAGGGGTTGGTTCTGCCCTCACGCTGGCAGGACTGGGGGCTGGGGGGGCACTGCCCCTACCCCTGCAGCACTCCCCGTCGCATGCCAGGGTGGGGAGCAGCAGCGCTCAGGTTTCACGGAAGATGCATAAGGGAAGAATGGAATTCTGCTTATTATCTCAGAGCTTAATTGATTTGGCAGAACTAATTAGGAAAATACAGGAAAACATTTACTATAAGCTATTGCTAAATGAAATAGATTTGAACTGACACATGCAAAAGACCGGCTGTGTTAGGTAAGAAGTTGTTACTCTAATGGATGCTTTTTTCAGCGCAGTCGCGCGGATGTGTCCTCGGAGCACTCTGCAGATGTGAGTGCTAAGCGTTAGCGGTAGCTGTAAGCAAGGAGTGACCTCTGAAGATTGAGCAGCCCTGCTGACTGCTCACCCAGGGCTCCTTCCTGTGGAAAGGAGCTCGAATGTTTTGAATTTGATTGCTGAAGCCAAGCTAACCTAAATGAGAAATCCAGCCCGAGTGGTGGAAGGGGAGACTCTCCTGAGGAAAGAGCAGCTGACACCATGCAGTCTGCGTGCAACAGACGTCTGTTCCCAGGAGTTTGGTGCAGACCCTGCAGCAGTGGGCTCTGGGAGCAGCCACGTTGCCGTGTAGGGGCACCGGGACCGGCCGTTCCTCCTCTGTCCCCGCAGAGCTGGGCAGGGAGCGGTGCTCCCGTGGGGGGATCTGAAGGACACGCGGTTCTGGCCCTGTGCCTGGGCTGTGCCAGCCTCTTGCAGCCTGTCGCTTGCTAATCCTCCGCCTGCCCATTCCGGAGGATTTGACGGTATAATCTGAAGTGCTGTATTTAATGCAGGATGAAGACCAGCACCATGAGCCTGGCCAGCCCCTGGCGGCAGGAAGGGGGGCAGCTTCAGGTAGCAGCCCCTGTTTCTCTGCTTCGCGCAGAGGTGGGGGGCACGGTGCTGCCTGTGGGTGCTGGGCTGGGAGTGGGTGCGGGGCGAGCTCTGCATGGAGCAGCCCTGGGGGTCTGCTGGGAGCCTTCACCTCCTGTGCCATCAGCGAGGCCTTGGCTCGGCTCCCCCCAGCTGGTGGGGTGGATGTACAGGACAGCTGCCATGCAGCCCTGGCTTCTGCTTGTAGCAAACCCTGGCTGATCCTTGTGCAACCCAGAGCAGGTGTACGGGGTGAAAGGCCCTGGGAGCAGCGCCTGCTGGTAGCATGGGTGGAACTCCCCTGGTGGTGGTTGTTAACAGAGCTTGTTAGTTTTGCTCATTATCTGCTCCGCTAATGGCTTAATTGGAGGGACACAGGGCTGAATGCCTCGGTCTCTTCAGCCAGGTGAATTCCCCAAGTGGAGCTGTGGAGAGAATGTCAGGAGCTGGCAGGAGAGTCAGGAGTGAGGAGGGGGGAGGGTGAGTTTTATACCAGGAAAATAAAAGCTTTCCTGGGAAATAAAAATGAAGATAAGAGGCTGAAAATCTGCCAGGCAGCGGGAGCTGTGCAGAGGCCAAAGAGGCGCTTTTGGGCACAGGGGTGACATTTGTCTGCCGTGGAGGGCAGCAGCCGGCGGACTGATGCGGTCATTCTCTCCGTGCAGCCCATGCATCTGTTCTGCTGGGCGCCGCTGGCTGCCGGCGGTGAATGCTCGCTTGTGAGGGAAGGGTGATTCATGGGGCTTTGACAGAGGGAATCTGTTGATAGTTCCTCATAAGCAATTACTGCTATTCAGCAAGCCGTTAACTTTCCTGACTCCTGCCTGGAAGGCTCTGGCTGGGAGGGAGCAGTGCGGGCTGAGCGGTGCAAGCATGGCACTGTCCATGCACTGTGAGGAGCCTTGCAGCATGGGTGCTGTTCCCGCTGCAGCTGGGGCAGAGCTGTCCCCAGCAGGGCTGGTACTGGGCCATGGGCAGGTGTTGCTGATGCTGGCTGGGCAGCTCTGGGGCATGGCACTGGCAGACAGCACCCAGAGCACAGCACGGTGCTGCTTCCCTGCTTGGGAGGCTGCAGGCTGAGCAAGCAACCGGGGTGCACATTTCATTTCAAGCCTTTTCTGAGGGTGTTTGCTGTGCTGCAGGGGTGCAGGTGGCTCCATGGGGGTGATTCTTGAGAAAACACAGGAGATCCATTTCCCAGCAGTGCTCAGGCCGAGTGCCCAGGTGGCCAGGAGCATGTGTTGGTTTGTCTCCCGCTGCCCGACAGCCGCGACGGGCGGCCAGAGGAGCGCTGGTAATGGCCGCCTTTGCAGCAGCACTACAGTTAGAGACCGCTTGTGTCTCAAGTGCCTGAACAGTGGAGTCCTCTTCTGAGGATGACATTTTCCTCCAGGCATCCTAAGAAGCCTGTTTCTGACAGCTCTGGCTGCAACACTGGGGCAGATAGACGCGTGATTGTGTGTACAAACTGCTGGCAGTGCCAGGAGGGCTCCGTGCGGAATGGGCCGTGCCCAGGGAGGGGCCCTGTGCCGGCCCAGCGCTGTGCACACAGGGCAGGATTTGTGCTTTCTGTTCTCATCATGCGACTGGGGCTGCTGCCACTGTCCCTCGCTCTGCCCATTCTTGTGTGGTGTCCCTGGGATATCTCCACGTTGGCTTTTAGCTTCTCTCCTTGCTCAGCTTTGAATCCAAGCCCTGCTGTTCTCTTCGGACAATACCCAAATTATTCTCAGCATTCTGTCTGCAGCCGGAGATTTCCCTGAGTCATACCTATGCGTTAATAAAAGCCTCATGGTCCATGTTGAGGAAGGCAGGAGATAAGGCTAGAGCCCTTTTATCACAAATTTAATGGCCTGAAAATGTCAGTTGGGTGGGAGCAACTGCCAAATTTTGAGCCTAGGAAGATGATTGCTAAGTCCCACAAATCAACAAGTTTGGAGCAGATTATCGGATGCTGGCTGTGTCATTTTCCCAGGACTCCAGGCACGGGGGGAGCCAGCACTTTAATCCGCTCTGACGCGGCGTGTGGAAGGGGTGGGCTCGCCTTGCTGCCGCGCTGCCAAGCGTGCGGGCGCTCTGCAGTGCGGGGAGGAAGAGTCCCCTTACTGAAAGCAGAAGCTGCAGGGCTTTTGTTCTGAACGGCAGCCTGTTTTTGATTCAGAAATAAACTCCATCTTTGCTTAAGAACTATTTTTAAGGTCACAAAGGCAGGATACAGAAATCAGTACATTTCATGGTTTTCCTGAGTGCTGCCTCACCACTCCTCTTCCTCCTTCTGTTTCCAGCAGACTTCCTTCCGAAACCGACATCCTGTGAGCCTGCCTCTGGGGCACAGTGCGCGGGGCTGGGGCTGCAGTGGAAACCCTGGCAAATCGCTGCTTCAGCTGCTGCTGGCTTGGGCCTGGGGTAGGGGCTGAGTTTGCACCGCGCAGGCAGCTGAACGCCTGAGCTCAGATGTGGTTGGAAATCTTTTATCTCTTTCCTGCTTTGTCTTCCTGGTCACACTCTGGAGTTAATCTGACGACCTTCCTCTTAGATGTTGCTCCTTCATTTGCATTTAGTTGCAGCACTTTTGACATTTTGTGAGAATCCCAAGCACATCCTCCTCAACACATGAAGGAGCTGGCAGTGGGCAGCAGCAGCTCAGCCCGTGCTGGCCGTGGGCTGATGGTGGCTCAAGTTGTGCTGGCCACGGGCAGCAGCAGCTTGCACCTGGAGTGGCTCCTGCTAAGCATGAGAGTGGCAGGGCCGAGTGTTTTGGGCACAGAAGGACCCCAGTCCAACCTCCCCCAGTATTTCTGTGAGTTACTGAGCATGCTCAGCACATAGTGGATATACAGTAAAAGCCCATGGGGTTATTTTAAAATGCAAATGGCAGAAAGTTACTGGTTTTGGAAGAAAATGTATGTTTCTACGTTCCTTGCTGCAGAGTGGGTCAGTCTGGTTTAGACGGAGCTGGATTTCACCCGTTCTGTATCAAGAATCCCTTTCAGCACAACTTCTAAGAGAAACTCCCAAGCTGTGGAGATTATCTGGAGCGATCGTCCGGTGCCTGTGTGAGGATGTGACTTGGTCATATCCTGTTTACCCTAAAGTGACAGAGTTAAAATATCTCCTTGGTGCTGCGGTTTACAGACAGAAGCAGCGTATTGTGTCACCCACCTGGGAGCCTGAGCGAGGGAAACACCACACGTCTGCCTGTCCTTCGGAAGAGCTGATGTCATTTACAGAAAGGTGTTTTAGAGGAAGGATGTATGTGACCAAAATAATGCTTGGCCTGCATTAGAACAGTTACATCCTGTTTACCACAAAAAACACTTTGTGTTTATACTGGGTCTGTAGATGTGATTTATAAGCAGGCAGAGGCGGCAGACAAGGAGCGTCCCTTGGCCCCAGCCCCACGGTGCACTGACAGCAATGCAGCCCCAGGCTTGCAGGTGTTGGAAAAGAGCAGTGAAGAGGAGTTGGGGATGTGTCCTCACAACAAATAAGTAAAACCAAGTGCCATTCTAGAGGTTTGGCTGTGAATGGAAGAGACCTTTAAATGAGGAAAATGAATGGCTTGCCATAGTCTGTGCATGGTAGAAAGAAGTAGCGTTGCCCAGTTACAGAGAGAAATGTATACACTTGAGAATTTGGGCTGCGGTTTTATTTTTTAATGGAATGAAGTGCCATAAAAACTGCAAAATACATTTAGCAGTTGCTTGCATCCCCCACGCTTGACCCTTTTGTCTCGTGTCTGGGGGCTCTGGGAGGGGGAGGCAAGGGCAGCATGGTGCTGGGGCACGGGCTGAGGTCTGCCAGCGCTCCCTAGCCTGGTGTGCGTGCTGCCCGCAGCGGGGCCGTGGCTGCTGCTTCGTGGCTGCAGAGAGCTGCAGCTGTTGGCCTGGAGCTGCGGGCCAGTGCCCAGCGAGGGGACAGCCAACTGCGGCTTCTTTTGAGGTGAGGCTGAAACATGCTGCGGATGATGTGGTAATGGTCCTCGAAACGCGTCCATCACTGAGCGGTGCCAGCTGCCCCGCAGCGCTCTCTGAGAGCTGCTGTGGGAGGGAGGGACAGTAGGTGAATTGTCAGCAGCGAGACTGTGTGGGGTTCAGGCGCTGCTCAACCCATCCGTGTCATCTGAGCAGAAATTATAGGGAGAATCTCAGAGGATTCAGGGTGAGAGCGGTCATAAATCCTGGGTACATCTCAACAGGAAGGAGAAATATGGAGCATCAGTCTCGTTTGTAAATGCTGTCATCATGCAGCAACCATGCTAATTAATCCAGCACAGGGTGGCCAAGTCAGTTGTCTTGCTGTGGGGCAAGCACGCCAAATACCTGCTCACAGGCCAGGCTCATAGGTGAGGGCTCCTTCAAATTTGCCCTCTGCCATCACTCTTTGGTGCCCAGCTGCATGGGATGGCTGCCAGGCTGTGCCAGGCCAGAATTCTGCTGCAGCTCTGGCCCTGGGGTGCCCTCAGTTCAGCCTTTGTAGCACAGCCAGCTCCTGCTGCCCAGAGCGCTGAGGAGCAGCCCGGCAGAAGCAGCCGGAGGCAGATAATGGACGTCTCGTGGTCCTGTGAGTGGCTGCGGCCCGTGGGGCCCAGCTGGGCAGGCACGGCATCTCCAGCATGTCTGGGCTGAGCTTTGCTGCTGCTGCTTTCCACTCTGTGTCCTGCAGTGCAGGGCCTGCTCCTGGGCAGTGGCTCCTCTGTCCCCTCCTGTCCCCATGCCGCCCCTCTCCTCTGCCCATGGGGCACACACCCAGGCCCCACGCCATGCAGGCCCCGTGCTGCCCTCCGGCCATGTGCCACCCTACCCCAGGCAGTGTGCTGCGGTGGTGCGTCCCCTTGGATGTCCCGCAGGCCAGCTCAAGGCAGCGCTGCCAGGTCCCTGCCTTGGATCGGTCCCTCCTGTGTTCCCTGCTCAGCCCGACAGCGAGGTGCTTTCCCCAGGCTCAGTGCTGTGTCCCCTGCTTGGTGGTGGGCAGGAGCCTCTCTGCTGCGGCTGCTGACACACGCATGTCCCCGCAGCTGCAGCCGGAGCAGCTGGACTGTGGAGCAGCACACCTGCAGCACCCGCTGGCCATCGTCAACCCTGTCGCCGCCACCCCCGTCTTCACCTACAACGGCCTCACCGCAGTGGCAGTTGCCAGCATCAACAACTACACCGTGGTGTTCCTGGGCACTGCCAGCGGAGCACTCCTGAAGGTAAGGGGGGTGTGGGGGGACAGGGCGGCTCCAGCAGCACTGCCAGCCCGTGGGGGGAAGTGGTGGTGTGGGGTTTATGGTAGCACCTGCTTTCACTCGGCAATAAAGAGGTAATTGGATGCTGCTGTGCTCTGTGCAGCCCCATAGCTGCCTGGTGGCTGTTAATTACTGCTCAAGGCTGTCGTGTGAGCAGGATGTACTTGATGAAACCTGTGCTCAAAATGTTATTGTGCAGCTTTTAATTATTAACAGCTCTTCTAATAAACTCTCCATGTGAGCTGATGGGCTTTTGAGGGCTCCATGCAGGCAGGGGATTGCTGGGGCTGTCCTCAGCAGGTGTGGATCCCGGTGTCTGACAGGGTCCCAGGGTTTGTCTGGAACAAAGCGCCAGAGGCAGCACGGAGCCATGCAGTGCCTGGAGCCACGAGGCAAGGCTGAGGTTTCAGTAGCTTTAGGGCTTGAAGCTTGCCAAGGGAAGTTTTAATTCCAGCCAGACACAACAGCTTGGTGTATTCTCAGCATCAAAGTCCATAGAGGAGAGGCGGGGAAGAGCCCTGGAGGAGAGGTGTGGCTGCTGTGCCTCAGCCTGGGGTGAGCAGCACGTCGTGTGGGATATCCGATCGGAGTGCCTGAGGAGAAGAAAATGGATCCCATCCCTTCCCACGCCCCCAGGTGCTCCCGGCAGAAGCATGGGAAGGATCAGAGGGGCTCTGAGTTCTGTCCCGAGGGGCAGGAGGGGGCTGCACCCTGCCAGGTGCTGGGGGCGGGTGTGTGCCCCACGCAGAGCAGCGGCAGTAACAGCTCTGCTCCCATTACCATTTCAGAGAAAGCAGCCTTATCTGCTGAGCCTCCATTAGGGAGAGGCTCCTGGCTACCCTTTGCTGGGATAATTTGCTCAGATAGCTGTAATCTAATTCTGCAACACAGCTGCATAACCAGAAGCCCTTCTACCTTCGGGTCCTTGTAATTTGGCACGGGATACAAGATGCTTCGCGTGAGTTATTGTTCAGATTTGCTGCCTGAGAAAAGACAGCAAAGGGGCAGAAATAGTGCTCGGCCGGCTCCTGCCAGCAGCAGTTATGGCTGCCAGGGCATGGGGAATTGATCAGATCAGCTGCAGACGGGCATCTCACAAGGCTGTTATCTGTGCCACGTCCAGCAAAGTCATTAAAGGAGAAGCAGTTCCGTGTCGGCCCAGGGAAAGTGTCTGAGCAGAACGAGCGTGGGGTAACTGCGCTTAGCAGGGAGGGACCTCGAGGCAGTGCCTGGGAGCAGCCGGGTGGTGGTGGGGGAGCTCGGCAAGGAGGGAGGGGATGGCCACAGAGCTGGGCTGGAGGGCATCAGGGCTCGGTCCCTGCACGCCCTGGGTGATCTCAGGCAAACCGCTGGGCTTCGGGCTGGCCCGGTTTTAAGGTATGGTGATGCCAGTTCCCTTCTTTTCCTACGCAGCAGTGCACAGCGCGTGCCTCTCGCACGGGGAGCCCTGTGCGCTGAGCCCCTGCTGGCTGTGTTACTAGGACATGTTGGTGCAGCTCTGATGTAAGAATTAATTAATCCTATGTTAATTAATTAATCCAGACTTTAGAGAGAACCGGCACACTTGGTCCTTACAATTACTGCCTCCCTAGTAAGGAGGTAGAAATTTTTCCCGCTCCCTTTCTGTTTTAAGCTGAAAAGTGACTGTCATGCAAAATCGTGTAGCACTATTGTTATTTCCCCTCAGCAATGCCACATTTAATTTGCTGAGTTTTCAAGTCAAATGCCAAGACATTCTGGGATCTGAAAGGCAGGCTGATGCTCGGCAGCCTCTTCCGTCGCTGCCGGTGGCTCGCTGGTGATTCATGCGGCAAGGTGGGACGCAGCGCTCGCTGCAGCTGCTGAGCTCTCCTGGAGTGAGCAGGGATGGCAGCTTCTGGCTGTGAATGACACTTACTTTCAAATATGCAGGGAGCAAGGGATGCCACGTTACAGAGCCACATTGCCAATTTTTACTGTTTTTCATTAAGCTTTAGAAATGAAATGTTCTTTGTAAGAAAAATGCACATGTATGTAATGAGGGCTGAAGGCTGATGCCTCTTCTGTTAGGGTACAGCGAGAGCAGCACTTGGCGGCGTGCTGCTGCTGCAGTGACATGGGAACAGCCGTGCAGCCGTGGAGCCAAGCAGTGCAGCGGGCAGAGCCTCGGGCTAGAAGCTTTCCAGGCAGCCTCTGCAATAGAGGGCTTTATTCAGAAGGACAAGAGGTGTGCTTATTGTGGGGCAGTGCTCCAGGCTGTGCAGTGGGCTCTGGGCCACATAGTGGCTTCCCTGAGCCACAGAGCTGGCTCTGCCATAAAGCTCTATGTCTGCAAATTGCAAAGCGTTTAGAGATTTACAGCACTTGAAAATGTGGAACACCTTTAGATATCCTTTTGATTCTTGTTTACGACTGAGGAAAAATAATCTTCTCCCCATACTGTTTGAAAAATGGTCTCAGTGAGTGGCTTCTTCTCACTGCAGATTAACCTGGACAGTGCCATGAAGGTCGTCAGCAGGAGGTCCATTTCTGTGGCTTACGGAGAGCCCGTCCACCCCATCATGCAGTTCGACCCCTCGGATCCCACCTACCTCTATCTGATGACATCCTACCAGGTGAGCTCCTCGAGCAGCGTGCTGGACCCAGCACTGAACTGAGAGCAGGAGGGAACGCTGCAGTGTGCGGCGCTGTCAGTGGGCAGAAGCTGGGAGCTTTGGCTGGTGCAGAGCACCTCGGGCCATGCCTATGCCTACCTGTGCCGGTGGCAGCGGTCCTGCAGGAGAGGGGCTCACTGGGTCCCCAGCTCCTTCAGGCCCCCGCCCTGAGCAGGGTGATGGCCCCAGGGCCAGCACACAGGGACCCTGGGTGTGGGCTGCAGCCCCAGCTGGGAGGCGTGGGTTGGGTCTCCGTGCCCTCAGGCTGGGCAGCGGGCTAGGCCTGGGTTCTGGCTTGCCAGCCCTGTTTCTAGAGCAACATGAATTCGAACACACACAAGCTTTTTCCCTGCCTTGCGATGATTCTCTGCAGTCTGGGGCTGGGAATATTCTCAATATCCACATTGGCTTTCCTGTCTTTGTGGTGAGAAGATGAAAGGAGGAGTGAGATATCTGAACTGATCCCACTTACTTGTGGGAGCATGGAGATAAGCAGATGCTGTCGCTTTATAGAAGGCTGAGCGTTACGGGGTGTGATCTGCAAGGAGGCCCGGGCAGCCCTGCAAGCATCAGGCTGCCCGTCAGAGGGCTGCAGAGGGGCAGCCCCTGAGCACCTGCCAGGCCAGTGGGGCACAGAGATGGGGCACGGGGACAGGGCCCTGTCCCCACAGCAGGTGGAAACAGGCGGTCTCATCCCTGTCAGCGAGCAGGAGAGGAAGATGAGAGCGGAGCGTTCCGGGCTCTGGTGGTTTGTCCTGAATTACATTTTAATCTGTCAAAACAGATGCACAACCACAAATGTTATATGTTGCTTTTATATTTTCTAAGCCTTAATTCCCTGCAGATTGGTCATTATCATTTCACAGAATGCTCCCAGGATGCCTCTTCAGCTGATAGTTTAGTCTTTCTCCTCTCAGCTCCCAGGCTGTGCTGTGGTCCTTATCCCTGGCTGGATAAAACAGTGCAGCTCGTGTGACACTCTTGTCTGCCCACTCCTCTCCCAATAAAGCAGGCATGTTTGTTTGCTGTGGGTACTGGGGATGCTCCCAAGGGCAGCTGAGGGGAGGCCAGGACTGGCAGAGGAGCCAGCAGCCAGGCTGCGCTGCGGAGCCTGGGTCAGCACCTCCCATGGTTGGCTTCCAACTACCAAGCCAGTTGGTTTTTCTTCCCAAATGCTCAGAAACTGAGGGAGGAGCAAGCAGAAACTGATGCACGCTTTCCCTCCAAGTGTGCCTCTAGAGCAAGCCTGGAGCCTTACTGTGCTTTAGAAATTACGGTTTCCAAAATGATGTTGCTCTCTGTTCATTTTGTAAATAGCCAAATACCATTTGGCTGTGTCAAGAAAGGAGCTTTCTGCTAGCCTGAGGAGCTTTTCACAGCCAGGGACAAGCTGTGAAACTCACCCCAGCCATCTCCAGCTGCGGCAGCAGAGAGGTGTCGTGTCGCTCCCTGTGACTTTCCCATCACACGTCCGTCCCAAAGGTGCTGGCTGAGAAGAGCAGCCCAGCCCCACGCACCTTGCTGGTGCCAGTGGCCGCAGGCGCCGTGGCAGTGTCCCTGTGCTCCCTGGGCCCAGTGGCACTGCCTCCAGCGCCTGCTCCATCTCACTGCTGGCCACACTGCCATGGCCAGGTGAAGGCTTCCTGTGGCACTACAAAACATTTGGATGCAACCGTGCTGTCGTTGTCCAGATGACGCGAGTGAAGGTGGCTGCCTGTGAGCAGTACTCGACGTGTGCGGAGTGCCTGGCTGCAGCCGACGCGTACTGCGGGTGGTGCACGATGGAGACCAGGTAGGACCCCTTGTGCCTTGGCACGGTGTGGCAATGGCTTTGGCCCTTGAGCCCTGCCAGGAGTTGCTGGTGGCTTTGTATTTCTGTAAGACACACTACCGCTAGTCTTTGTCCTGTCCTCACAAAATATGTGCTTTTAACGACAGTTGTGTGTGGTCGCAGGTGTTCTCTGCAGCACGAGTGCACGAACTTCACAGAGGCCAATTTCTGGGCGAGTGCAAGCGAAGGAGTGCAGCAGTGCCCTTCCATGACCATTCTGGAGCCCGAGATTAATATCGACAAAGAGAACCCAGTAGGTTGGATGTGACTACTGTATGAATAGTATGCAGCATCCCATAGGGTCGTTACCTGCTCCCGGGGCTGACACATACCCATGCTGCCCTGAGATGGGCCATGGGGGCTCAGCGCTGCCGGGTCAGGCACGGGCTTCCAAAAGCAGCTGGGGCGGGTGCCTGCATCTCGGTGCCCTGGCAGCCAGCAGGACATCAGCTGCTGAGCGAGGAGGGCCTTCAGGGCTGCCAAAGTATTAGGCACACCGGAGAGGTACTGGATTGCAGTGTGCAGAGCACAGCTGCGGCGCAGGGGCTGTGGGCAGCGCTGAGCCCCACCGTCCTGGTGTCCCACCACGGTCTGCCAAAGAAGCCCTTGGTCTGCTTTGCATGTCAGCTCATAATGCACCAGCTAGAGTGTTTGTAGAGTTCAACATGCATGAAATGAAAGAAAAACATGGTCTGTGGACTTGTTTTGGAGCTGCTAGCCTACGGAAACCTTCTAAAGCACTGACAAATTCTAAATACAATTTTTTAAGCGAATAACTGACTTTTTTCCCAATTTTAGGTCCTGATAATACAAATAAATGGGACTATCCCAAACCTAAATGGAACAAACATTTCATGCGATTATGGAAGTAATACCCACACGGTAGCCAGAGTTGCTGGAGATTATGCAAACCAATTTATTTATTGCAGTTTGCTTCCACGCAAGAAATATCCAGCATTTCCAGACGGCCAAGGTATGTGGAGGGAAATCAGCTCAGCCCTTTCTAGCCACTTCTACGGAAATAGGCTTTTTTTCCCAAGCTGTATGTGCAGATAATGCATATGGGGAAAAAAGACCCAAGCTGCTTCTGTTTCATAGGGCATATGACTTTGAAGTGTGGGCGTTGCACCATCTTAACATGAATTGACGGTATGTCAAACCCATCAATTTTTGTTCTAAACAGTGGAATTTAAAGCCAGATCCTGTGCTTGTTTTATTAAGATTTATCTGATAAACGTTTCTGCTTTAGATTCAGTAAGTACTATAACAAGAAGATTTAGCCCTGAGGGAATAATATTGCTACATATATTGATACTTTCAATTGCTTTTGCTTAAGCTCCATTTGAAATGTACAGTGCCCTCCAGGAATCTGGAAGAAGAGCAAATGCGTACCTAAGACAGCTCGGAGTCTCTTGCCCCATTTATGCAACCAAAAGCCAGCCTGAGATTTTCCAGTATTCCCCCTGATTTCAGATGTGGCCAAAATCTGACCCACCCCGGGGCTGCCTGCAGCCTGCAGAGGCGATGGGCACCTGCAACTCTGGCTGGAGCCAGCCCTGCCTCACACTTGGGCTCCCTGGAGCTGAGTGGGGTGATGGGGAAGTTTGGGCCTTCCTTCCAGACCTGAGTGTTGTTAAATTTTTATCTTTCAAGCTTAGAGTGAATGCTCTATTGAGGATGATTGACTCCAGTAGGAGAAGAATTAGCTAGTCCTTTTGAAAATCCTACTTTTCATAGGCAAGTTTATAAAGCTGCATTGTTTTTCTCCCCAGCAATCCAAAGAATGGAAGATTATTAACTGTTTTGTATTGTTAGTTGCGGCAATGTCCAAATGAATTTCTGGAATCCAGTGCACTGATTTATTGTACATATTCTGAAAGAGGCATTGTCTCTTGTCCCTTTGCTTATATGGCAAAATTGTGGGGGAAAAAAAAAAAAGGGCAGTGTTTGGGGGAGGGGAGATCAGCATAGCAGCACGATGTAGCCAAAAAGGGATTTCCACTCTCTCTACGGGTTTGTTGTCATGGGGAAAGTGAACAGGGTTTTAAAACATGTTTACTAGCATGTTTTAATTACCACATTTTTTTAAAATATCATTTAGCACCTACTGTAAGCGAAGACAATAATTAACTCAGCTAATTAACACTTGCACGACACGCTGGAATTTTCTGCTGAAAGTCGCAATGTTCTTTTGGCAAGGGTGATGTAAAGCACTGATTTAAGAGGGAAGGGGTTGGAGTCAGAGGGCACAAGATGAACGGTCCAAGCACTGAAATGCAGCTCAGAGGAAGCCCTAGAGAAAACAAATCAGATTCAGCCGTTGCTTCCCCAAGGGCCTGCCTTGTCTTCTAAGAGTGAGCTCGAAGGAGCGAGGCTCTTGCAATCCAGTATTCTTTGGCTTGATTCTCTCAGACCACGTGATTGTCGAAACTGCTCTCCGGGTCAACAGCAAAAATATTATCCAGGCCAATTTCACCATCTACGATTGCAAAAGAACTGGAAACATTTACCCAAAGAGAGCGTGAGTGATCCGGGCTCGCACGTGGTGGAGCTGCCGGGGCCGCGGTGTTGCGGGCGGTGGCTGCGTGGGCGGGATGCCAACGGTGCCGGTGGCTGTATCTGTGCGCCAGGGAGAGGGGGGCAAATCCATGGATTTGAGGCCAGAAGTGTGTGTACCGGCTGGGGAAGGCCCCCAGCCCGGGGTTAATTGGGTGAGCGCAGCTGCTGCCAGTGGGATGCGTGGCCCTGGGCAGGGTTTGGCAGGAAGGTGGCTGCCGTGCTGCCAGGGATTTACAAAGGAAGGTCCTTGCAGCATCTCAAGCCATCTGGACATGCTGGCTTTTTTAAACCAGAATAATATTTCTGTATAAGACTCGTTGTTAACCCTCAGGCAGCCGAGCCGCCTCCCCTGCAGCACATCGGGGCAGGCGCGCTGAGCGTGTCCCGGGCAGCTTGGGTGGAAGGAGAGGAAATGTGAGTGCCCACCGTGGGAGGGCTTCTCCTGGGCACATTAAAGATCGAACACAATGTGTGAAGAGTTAGCGCGTAACTCCGGCTCGGCTCTGAGCAGCCCAAACACTGCTTATCTCCCCACACCTTTGGCATTCCAGGTGCACCAGCTGCCTCTCGACCAAGTGGAAGTGTTACTGGTGCCCCTCCAGGTACATGTGTGTCTCCAACCGCTCGCAGTGTGAGGACGCCCTGCAGATGAGGGTAAGGCCCCTCACACTTTGCTGTTCTGTGGGATCTTCCCATGGTGCTGTTGTTGCTGTCATCTTCCTTCTCCCCTGGGGATGGGGGCTGATGGCCTTGGTGTAGCTGTGCTATGTGGGCCGTGCTGAGCTGTGCTGAGCCGTGGCTCCCTTGGTGCCAGCTGCCAGCCCAGAGCCCTGCATGTGCCGGCGCGAGCACACTCAGCCCCCTCAGAAGCTCCAGCACCTGTCCCTTGGCTCTCTATCACCTCTCAGGTCTGCAGCAATGCTGCTTTCTCTCTGCATCCTGGGATGCCTGGGTCAGAGTAATAGCGTAAATGTAGCAATACTTTCCAATTCATTTAGCTTTGACTTGGCTGTTGTGGTATGTTAATAATTTGCTAGAGCACCGCTGGCAATACTTGTCTGAAGGAGAAAATCGCCCCTTTCCAAATTATAGCTTTTAATAACCCAGAGGCTTGATGTGTTCCAGCTTCTGAAATTTAAATTGAAGTTAATTTAAACAAAATTGGCTTTTTAGCGATCAATCTGCCATAGGTGCAAGCCAAGCTTTTGCCCTGTAAATTGAATATTCCTTTGGCAGTGTTGTGCTGAGCCTCAGCTGAGCTCTTCCAGAGCTCCCGGTGCCCATCAGTGCATGGGGCCAGGCAGGGCAGCCCCGTGCAGCCCCATCTGGCAGCAGGGAACGTGCAGTGCTTCCTGCCACTGCGGGGTCGCAGCGGGCTCGTTGTTCCCTGGGAACACGGGACGTATTTCTTCAGCTTTGTGAATTGTTTCTGAACCGATTGTGCTTTCTCATGAATGTCTTAGCTGCTCATATAATGAACAGTTTAAGAAAGCACCCTCTGCTTAGTGAATTTCCTGTGCTTCCCAAAATACCAGATGTTTTACCTCGCTGTCTGGCTGGGGCTGAGCACTCGGGCAGGGCTGTGGCCTGGCTGGGCGCTGCACCGGGCATGGCCCTGTGCTGCCCGCGGCCCTCCTGAGCTCCCTCCTGCAGAGTGAGGTGCTCTGCAGCCTGAGCACGTGGCTGCTCGTGCTGCAGTCTGGGCTGTTTTCCCTGAAAGCAGATCTGCTGGGAAGCCAGCGTCACACTGGCCTCGTCCACGGCACTTCGCACTCAGACCCTGCACCCGGCCCAGCCGCGAGCAGAGCAGTCGGCTGGAAGGCTCTCCTGCCTTCTGGCGAGCAGCAGGAGAAGGGGCTGCGGGTCAGCAAGTTACTCAGTCCTCTGAAGTGTGTTTATCTGGCGAGCTCTGCGGCTGCTGTGACAGGCACAGACACACCAGGCCGCAGGAGTTTCAGCACGAATTTCTAGCGGGAGCCCTGCTGCTTTTATTTTAGCTCTTTTGTTTCAGCTCGAAGAGGCTCGGGACTGCAATCTCTCTCCCCTGCTTTGCTTTGTCATTTCCCATCTCCTGACATGCACACCTCAGTTATTCGATCTCCTTGGTTGGGCGGCACCAGCTGCGCTCGGTTCAGATGAGCGTTGTGCTAGGACACGGAGCGTGCCTCCCGTGGTCACACGGCCACGGGCAGAGCCCCCGAGCGTGGGGCGGGCAGCCCTCAGCTGCGAGTGCCTCGGCCCTCGGCACCGCCAGCAGCGGTCTGCATGGGGCAGCTCCAGCGCCGGCAGCAGGACATCTTGCAGCTGAAAATTATTCTGTGTAACGGGACAAATATTTTGTTGTCTTTTACCCCAATGGCTCCACTGTCAAAGGCATTGATCTGGATATGCCCTGGGGTGGTGGAGAATCTCGCTTCATTTTTGGTGTAGTTTTGCAGTGTAATTTACATCTCATGAGAGTGCCGGACGGGCTTGTCATGCAGATTTGAATTCTGAGTCAGCTTCCAGTATCTGAGCCATCAATTTAAAGGGAGAACAAAAGTAGGGGGCAGTTGACCTTTTAAAATCGTTTTTCAGCTTCATTTATGCCCTTCACTTGAGCTGTCCTCCCGCTGCAGCCCCCTTCCTGCAGCTCCCCGCAGCCCGCTGTACCCTTTCCTCTGCGTGCGCAAACCTCCACACGTCTGGAGTAACGATGTGCAGGGGGACAGCACTGGGCAGGGAGATCTGCAGGGCTGGCAGAGGGGCGCGGGGCAGTGCTGGGGCAGTGCTGGGGCATTGGCTCCCAGCGGGAGGGGGCACGCTGGCAGCTCTGCCTGGGGCTGCTCTGTGCCCTTTGGTGCAGCTCCAGCTCCTGGCACTGGGGTGCGAGCAGGGAGCGAGCTGCCCGGGCTGGCGGCTGCGGAGCATGGCAGATTTGTGCTTAGCGAGGAGCACCTCTGTACCTGTACAGGGGGTGGGCAGCCGAGCTGCCAGCCCACAGCTGTGGCTGGGTGCTGGGTGGGGGCTGCCGGAGGGGCTGTCCCACCGGGCACAGGGCTGGTGGCCAGCAGCTGGGCCCCACGCGCGGCTGCTGGTTGCTATCACAGTGTTTGGTATTTCACTGTTGTGAGCTGCAGTATCATCCGACTGTAAGGGTGCACTGAAACTGATTTTAGGGGCTTCGGTATGTTTTCCTGCCTCATCACTGTGATGCTCAGCATGTAGCCTGCTAACCTCTCTTTTTTCTTCTTTTGTACGTGACAGAAGAAAATTGATTGTCCACGGATTGTGCCAGCCCCTTTGGACCCAATGCCAACAGGGACGTCTCGGGACATTGTGATCATGCTGGCTAACACAACTTTCTCTAAGGTAGAGGAGGTTCTGGAGTGCGGGGAGGCACTGACCCAGGGATCTCGAGCATGGGCTGCTGCCTCGGCGCCAGCATGGGCCCCGGCTGTGCTCTGCCTGAGCTACTGGTGGGCACTGTAGAGCAATGTGTTTGTGTGGAAAAAGTCCTTCCTGTAAAGGTTTCTGCCATATGAATTGTAGTAGGGCAAAAAGCGGGAGTGGACATCCAGTGCAGCTTTCTGAGATGTTCATGCCATGACGATCCAGAGGAATTTGGGCTAGGAAAGCGAGGCACTGGGAAATATGTGACTGAGCTCTGGTATTTGTAGAAGACTGCTGTGTTGTTTTGGGTCAAGCCCTCAGCAGGGCCCATGGGGCTGGTTGGCAGCATGCCCGTGGCGGGTGCCCGCAGCTGGATAACCCCTCTCCTTGGAGGAGGGAAGGGTTTGGCAGCACGGGAGGGCTGTGGGGCTCACCCCCGAGCAGCACTGTGAGCTGCCCTGCCCCGGCCCGGCTTCCTGCATGGGGCCCAGCCATATGAGCACGAATGTGCTCCTCTCAATCAGCAAAAAAGGGCAAGAAATCCTTCTTCCTCTGTGGATGCTGGAGGTGGCCAGAGAGGAAGCAATACCACATGTAACTTGATAGGAAATGAAGTCAGCAGGAAAGGGGCTGAGGCTCCTCCGTCCCCAGGGGCAGCTGCTGAGGCTCCAGCTTCCTCCCGCCATCGTCTGCGAGGCTGCCCTGGGGCACTGCCAGGATTCCTTCTTCCCACCAGGAGCCTTCCCACCAGGAGCCCTTGCCTAGGCTGGGGAGCTGGTCAGGGAGCAGGTCAGCACAGCTGCACTGAGAAGGTTCCCTGTCCCCTCTGGGTGCTCACTGGGCTCCCTGCCCAGAGGCTGGCAGTTCCCTTCATCTCCTGTATCAGATCTGTCCGTTTTCAAGGAGCCGTTAGACCTCAGTGGCAGTGGAGCATCAGCCTGCTTGGAGATAGGAGTCCTGCCTGCAGTGTGGGGACACAGTAGTGGCTGGGGCAGGATATCATCTCATATTATCAGTAAAGCAGCACAGACATGCCTTCGCGCATATCCCAGCTCAGTCCTCATTTGAATTAGCGATTTGCTCGGTGCAGTTGTTGGGAGGAGAGGAAAGGTGGCTTTGAACCCCGGTCCCTGGCTGGTGCTGGTGCCCAGCTCTGCCATGCTCAGCCCACAGCCGTCCCATGCGAGCAGGGTTAGCCAGGCACAGCCCCAGCCCCGCCTGCAGTGTTGGGCTCTGGTTTCTCTGACCTTCACACAGCCTGTGCGTTCCTGGAAGGAGCGAGGTGAGGCACAGCACTTGTCGTGTCCATCCCTGGTGGTGGAGAAGGCAGACACGCTTGTTGCAGCCCTTCTGCTCTTGTTTTCCCCCCCAGGAGACAGCCCTGGAGTGCCACTTTGGGATGGAGAGGACGTTTGAAGCCCGCTGGGTGAACTCCTCCGCTGTGGAATGCGTCCATGTGCTGGTGAGTCAGGGCTGCAGGTGGGGGTCTGTCCCCCGGCCCCCATGGCTGGGGCTCTGTCCCCTCCTCCTGCTGCTAGCTGCGGGGATAGCTGCAGGACAGCAGCCCTGAGCTCGCTGCCTGCTGCTGGCCTGGCCACTGCGCTGCTGGGGCTTTGGGAAGGAGCTGACTGCTTCACCTTTCTAAATGGGAAGAGCTCAGTATAACAGACACAATTTTGGCCACCTTCCAGTGTTGCTAATTCTGTCACTTCATTTCTGAAGTAGGATTTGGTCTGAGAGAATGTTCAGGCACTCACCAAAGAGCGGTGTGCAATTTTTGGAGGTCAGAGTGCTCTTCTGAAATGCAGCAAACATTTGGGCTCCCACCAGTGGGAATACCCAGAGGCTGTGTCATGGCCCAGCACTGAACACGTGCAGGCTGACCAGACTCTTAGCTTTCCTGTCTGCTTCTCCTGACCGTGTCAGAGAACCGCAGCTCTGCTCTCACCTCTGTGGACTGTGCCCATTTCCCTTTTGTTGAGACCTCAACAAAACAATTAAGGCAGAAGATGCCCTCCCCCCTCTTTCTGCTGCATATGAGACCATCCTGTACTGAGAGCAGCAGTGAGAGGAGCACTGAGCACTGTTAGTCCTTGCAGTGTGCGTATGTAACCTTGTGTTCTACTGAGTGTCCTTAGCTTTTGTTCATCTCTGTTTTCTTGCAGCTCCACACATCAGAAAAGAGCCATCTCTTCCCAGTAAACCTTCAGCTGAAGGACAGACCAGACAGATTTATCGACAGTCCAGAGATGATGACAGGTCTGAGTTGAAAATATTTTTATTCTGCTCTTATCTGGTCAGCCTGAATGATCCTAAAATCCTGGCAAAGTTTGCGGGTTCAGGAGAGAGGTGTCATGGGTTGGGTGGGCACAGCCCTTGTCTTTCCCTCAGGCACGTGCAGAAGGCACATTTACCCAGAGCTGGTGCATGAGGATGTGTGCACAGAAACCAGACAGGCGCACACTCCCGTTGCATCCAGGTAATCTCAGTCCCTGTCCCTGAGTGTGCTGCTGGCCTGCCCGCAATGTGCGGCTGGGGCCACGTGGGGGTTGCTGGCAGCAGGATGGGGGGAGCCCCGGCTCAGCAGAGGAATGCTTCCCAAGCAGATAATAAAGGACAGGGAAGGGCCCTGCTGTGCTCTTGCCCAGGAGTCTGGCATCAAGGTTCAGCATGCTGCGAAAATTGAGCTTTATTTTCTTCTCCTGTGCTGAGAAAGAATAAAATGTGTAAACACATTTCACCCCCGGCCCGCTCTCTGTCTCTGGGAAGAATGTTCAGATTCCTAAAAAAGCCCTTGCTACATCAGCAAACTGAGTGAGGAAGGCAAAAAGTCAGATGAAAAGTGCACCCAAAACAAGAGACTTAGATAGGACGAGCGCAGCCCAGGCAGCTTGCACAACAGCCTCCTCTCCCTGCCTGGCCAGGGCTCAGCGCTTCACCAGCTGTGTGCTGTCGCTGGATGTCTTGGGGATCCTTCTCTCTCTTGCTAGTGTTAGCAGTTTTAGCAAAGGAGAACTAGATCCTTAAATGGGAGATTATCTTTGGAGGATAGCTGTAGTATGTCAAGAGACATTAACACCAGCAGTCGCTGACCCCGGATAAAAAGGTTTCCCCAGAGTAAATCCCAGCGTATGAAGGAGGCATATCTTGCCAAGCTTTTGAAATATCGGCATGGGCAAGCATGAGCCATGGCTTCCCTGCAGAAAGAAGCGTGTCAGTTTTTTTGAGAAACAGAAGGGTGGGAGATTTGGTATGAAGAAGAGGGAGATGTGAGCTAAGATCATTTTGATTTGCAACAGAGGATTGTTAGTTCCACGTGTTGCTGGGAGCAGGGAAGGCACCGCAGAGTGGAATCCACATCTCCTCCTGCAGGAGAAGGGGTTGGCTTCTGTGGCCTGTATTGACATCAGTTTGAATTGTCCAGAACGTTTTGAGGTCCTGTGGGACTGCTATAGTTTTCTTGCTGCTCCTTGCCTTGAGCAGATTGGTGCAGTTGAACTGGGAGATACTTGCAAGCAGAAATAAAGACCCCCTGGGCCAATACAAGTGTGTCTTTTATACTGTCTTTAATGGAATTACTGCTGTTTTCCAGTGTTTCCCAGTATTTATTAGCTTTTTTTTGTAAACTGTGTTGTGGTAGCTCACTGAAGACATTCTGGCTTGTTGCTGTTGGGTGGAAGGCCAGCCAGTGTAACTCACTGAGAGACACAAAACGAGGCGAGATAAGCTGAGCTTTTTGTGGAGAATGGGAGACTCCCGTGTGCCAGTGCTGTTTGTTAAGATGTGCACAGACAGACCGCCGGGAGCTGAGGGACTCGTTAGTTGTTTATGAAGCACTTCGAGATCCTCCTGTGAACAGAAGTGTCAAATGTGACTTTCTTTATTTTGTGTTCTCCTGCAAACTCTCCTCTGGGGAAAAGGGTGTGAAAGCAGTGTTTCCTGAATGTTTCTGGCTGTTTATCTCAGCGGATGCCTACACTCCAGTGGCAGAAAGCTTTGGGCTGGAAAGGAAACGTGACCTGGGGCACCAGCTAATGAAGAGGTGAAAGCCTTGTAGGAAAGTGTTTTGGGAGCTAGGCTGAGCAGATCTGGAGGGAGAAGCTGATGAAGAGTGTCCATGATCACCGAGAGAAAGGAAAGGGAATGTAAACATTGTACAAAGCATTGTAACAACTGCGCTTTTGTCCCAGAGTATGGAAGCAATGTGATTGCGCTAACAGGATGTAGCCAGCCTTGCCAGGCAGCTTCCCCTGTGGATGTTGAGAATTGGAAACATGTAGCATAAATTGACAAAAGGTTCCGAGTTTCAGTGTTGTTTGTTTTTCAGAGAGGGGAAAAAAGGAAAAGAAAGTGCTAAATTACATTGCAGTGAGAACAAGCACCCAGTCCTTCTGGGAAATCTTTGGGACGGCAGCCAAGCGCCACCTCATCTTCGCTGTATGTGCAGGCACTTCTGCTATTCCACTGGATTTCAGCTGTTAGTTGGATTAATATAGACATAGGGGGAATTGTGCCAGACTGTCTGCAGCTAAGCAAAGCGACAAAAGCCTCAGGCCCAGGAGCTCACGTTTTCCGTTGTCTCTTGTGGTGCAGTGGAGGTGTACAACTGCGCGACGGGAAGCGCTGACTGCTCGCAGTGCCTGGGCCGGGCGGACCTGGGACACCGTTGCGTCTGGAGTGAGAGCAGCTCCAGCTGCCGGCTGAGCACCGAGGCCCCCCACACCTCCGACGTGTGTCCAGCTCCTGAGATTAAGAAGGTGAGGCTCAAATGCAATGTGGAGGCACTGTGCTGTATCCGCAAAACAAGGCACGGTCACGTCCAGTGCTGAATTACTCACTGAGTTTTTATGCTGTTGGGTCACCTGAAAATAGAAAACGACATGCCGAAATCATCTTGCTAGTGACAAGATTCAGTCTTCTTCATGATAGCAGGAAAAACAACAACAGTGCAATCAAAGTGTGCTAGGGGTTCTGGGGTTGATAAAAGCAAGAAAGGTTTGCAGGATCCACTGAAGGATTCTGATCAGAAATAGCTTTTAATGGAGTATAGCTGGAAGATGGACGTGAGCCTTATCTCCAGACATGCTCTGCAGTTCTGCTGAGATTCATAGTGGCAGAGAGGCCTTTGGCATTATGCATTTTGAAACAGGTTTTATTTGAATTGCAGTTGAATGCATGTTTGGGGAGACATTTGAATCTGGGGTTCTGCTTGGAGGTATGGTGTGAGCCAATAAATTTGTCCCTGATGAGTAGAAAAGAAACTAAATGGAGCGAATCTTAAAACAAGCTCACTAAGAAAGGAGAGGAGGCTGGAGAGGAAAAACAGCTGATGTGGCCGTTGCACTGGCAAGGCACAGGGTGTCTGTTCTTGGGAGGCACATAGTGACACTGCTCAATGTCCACGCACCGTAACGCTGCGCGAAGGGACTGCAGGACCCCATCACCTGCCCCTTCCCTCTCGTCACATGGGAGAGCTGCTTCCCCACGAGCCACTCCTACCCCGGCACACACCAAGCATTATCACTGCCTTGCCAGAAAATAATGGAAGGAAACCACAGTTCAGGTTGCAAAGCATCATGGAACTCTGTTGCTATTTCCTTAGCAAAGAGTGGTTGGTAAATCCAAATCCTCTGGGGTCACACAAGCAGCCAGGCCCTCGCCAAGCCCTCCTGCAGGCACAGAGCAGGGCGGGGGGCAGGGGAGGACACGGAGCTGGTGGTGGGTGGTGATGGGCCCTGTCTGGGCAGGAGCTGCCGTGCGGTGCCAGGGTGCGCTGGCAGCAGCCTCTGGCCGTGGCCTGGCCCTATGTGCTCCAGCACTGGCTGGTGTCACCAGACGTGTTGCACTGGCTTGATTTGCTGTCACATGTGCAAAAGGAAAAGACACATTTCTGAACTGATGGGATTTCTCAATAATGAAATCAGGCTGGCTGTTCCCTCTCCATCACAGCATGAGGTCAACAAGTGCCAGATGAAAAGCCAGGGAGATGGACTGGGAGCAGCCTCTTCTCGAGCCATTGCGCTCCTCCTGTGTCACTGGCTGCTGGGCTCCTGGCCAGGTGCCAGCTCACAGGACCATTTGTTCTTGTTCTTGTCCTGAAAGACCTGACCATGTCTAAAAACACAGTGGCAGAACTGTTTCCCAGCACACTGGCACCCCTCCTCTATCCACATCTCTGCGTTTGTCTCTGCCCCATCTCTGTTTGAAGCCACTGAGGGGAGAGGAGGGATGGTGCTTCACTCCAGATGTGTTTGCAGCTGGAGCAGTGCCTGGCCAAGCCCTGGCACCAAGGCCAGCCCAGAAGTGTGACACCTCCTTGTTTGCAAGGCTGCAGCATGGGCAGAGCGGTGGCGGGCAGCTGCGGGGAGCCACAGCCTGGGCAGCGGGTTGGCTTCTTCATGGGAGGCCAAGTGGGACACAGGGATGGCTCAGGGACCGAAGCTGCCAGTGGTTGTCCTCCAACCTCTCCCCTGGTGCCGCAGATCGAGCCGCTGCGCGGGCCGCTTGAGGGAGGCACCCTGCTGACCATCCGAGGGAGGAACCTGGGCCGCCGCTTCAGCGACGTCCGTGGGGCCGTCAGGATAGGGAGCGTGCCCTGCGTGCCGCTGCCCCACAGATACGTCGTCTCCGAGGCGTGAGTGCCGGGCAGCGCTGGGGTGGGCCGGGCACAGTGGGCCGGCCTCCTTGGCTGGGAGCAGCACCCAGCACTGCACAAACCTCCTCCTTCTGGCCTGCAGGATCGTGTGCCAGACTGGGGAGGCTCCGGAGGCGTTTGCTGATGTGGTAACGGTTAACGTCAGCCGCGAAGGGAAGTCCAGGGAGCGGTACTCCTATGTGGTGAGTAACTGCCTCGTGGAGCTCTTAGGGACTCTCCTGCTTATGTTCCTCATACCCTTACAAAAGACTTCGGTCCTCCAAGCCCCTGGCTAGCTCAGGACAAAATGCCTCAGTCCTTGAGGAGCAGCTGAGGTGTTTCTTACCTTTAGCCACCTGAATGGTGTCTGGCACATCCAGGCTGGAGGGCGAGAAGCAGGGCTGCAGCCATGGCGTTGGTGCACACAGAACTTGGCTCCCCGTCTCGTCTTGAGATGGGTTCTCACTTACCCTGCTTATGTTTCTGCTTCTCCTGCTACAAAAAAGGAGTTCATTTTTCTTCCTCTTCTTTTGCCAAAGGGCCGTTATGACCTGTGAGATTTTATATGAATTGCAAAGTCTCTTCTTGCTATGTTATGTACCATGAATTCACATTGTTTAGAACTGACATTTTTTGCAGCAGAGATTGTCTTAGTTTTTGCATGAGAATCCTGCGTAGGGATTAGACTTGAGCTAACCCCGTGTCATTATGAAAAGAAAAGCCCTTTATAGCTTTGTACTGTGCCATTGCACAGAGATGACTTTCATCTCTATAAACCTAGAAGAAATCCATGCATCTCTTCTCTTCCTTACAAGCACCCTCATCTCTGGCTAGATGCCATTCATGAGTAGCCCCATGCATCCAGGGCAAACAACAGAGTGGGTGCTGACCACATGCTGTTTACTCGGAGTCTTTGTGCTTACACTGTTGCTTTCACTGGGGAAGAATAGGCTACACTGCAGTCTAGTGGCTCGAGAGGAGACTTGAACCCCAGGAAATGGCATCTGATTCCTGGTAGCTGTTGTGCAGAATTTAGGACAGGATCATGGAGCACTGTCCCCACTCTGTGGGACCGGTGGTGTGTTTGGGCGGGCACCGACACCCACGTCCCGCAGCAGAGCTAGGGCTGGCAGTGCCCACTGAGGAGGGGAGGGGAGGGCATGGCCAGGGCTGGCTCCACACTAGTTTCTGGGGGGCAAATGCTGTGGGACCCATTCCCACAGTTTCCAGGGGTTCATGTTCACATCCAAAGCATCTGGGGAGGTCATGCAATGTGGAGTGGGAAGGCACGAGCAAGGTACCAGCGGGTGCCAGGCCTGGGTTTGGGGTTTCTGGTGCATGAGTCAGCAGGATGTGTGCCCTGCCTCCAGGGAAGGAGTCCCATCACCTGCTGCAGGGCCCATTGTCTCGTTGACAAGAAGGGCCTGAAAAGTGGAAAAAGCTTGGCAGCTCCTTAGCATGCAAGGAAAAGCCCTCTCAGGAAGCACCTGTGAAAGCACCAGCACCGCACCAAGTGAGAGCAGCAGCTGCCGGGCTGCAACCTTGAGCCAGGTGTGTGCCGGTTCCTGGTGGGCTGCTGGCAAAGGCTGCTGTCCTGGGAGCAGGGGGGAGGACATCTTCTGCTCCACTGGTGCAGCAGAATGGTGTCTGTGTGCCTCAGCCTGTTCAGCCCTTATCGCAGCAAAGTTTGGACAACGTATGAGACGATGCCCTGCTCTGTGCGCGTTGGAGGCATGGTGCTGCACCTCGTGTAGCTGCTGGCATGTTCCACGTTGTGGCTTCCTCAGCACTTGCAAGCCAAGCTAGTTTTGTTGACTCTCAGTTATAATGGCACAGAGATGGAGTAGACTGCAACACGCAAAGCTGATGTCAGTGAGACCTGAGCATGAACATTAGTGTCAGCTTACCTGAAAAGGCCCAGGAGACTGCTGGAACAGCCTTTCCAAAGAAGTGCTGGTCCTCTGCAAAATACCGGATGTTCCTTGGTGTCGGTGTTGGTGCTGTCCTTGAAAGCTGCTGTTAGACATATCCAGGAGAGAGACAGTTTGGCTGTGACTCTGAGGAGGAGGAGGGAGAAATATGTTCCAGAGACTTCTCCAGGGCATTACGGCAGGCTACGGATAAGGTGGATTTGCCAAATGAGCTGAATTTGCAAAGGCTGCAATGCAAGCAGTCAGTGCTGTGATGCACTGAGCAGGAGCTGCTGGCTGCTGCTGAGAGGAGCAGGAGGCTTTGGGGGGTGTGGATAATCCTCTGTGTTGTTGGAGCTGTGCAGCTGAATGCGTGGGTTAGGGGCCAAGGGCAGGAGAGAGCTGCCTACAGACATCCAGGGAAATACAAATTAACAAAATGAATCCCGTGGAAATGGGTAATGATCAGAAACAACAGAGGAAACGCCTGGTGAGGGATGGAAGCAGTCTGAGTGCAGGACAAGGGCAAGGATAGCTGTTAATAATCATGTTTGCGCGGCTGAGGCTGACAGGGCAGGGATCGCCCACGCGTGGCTCAGGCAGCGCGGGGTGGGCTGTGCTGTGCTGCGCAGCGCGGGGCACCTGGCAGCGAGCAGCCTGCAGCCCCGAGCACTGCTGCCCCGCGACTCGGTGGCGTTTGGCTGGAGATTACTGAGTCCTTTCTGCAAGGGTCTTGAAGTAATTATTCGCTTTGCCCTCAGTGTCCTATCTGAGGCAGAGCAGGAAAGCTGCCCAGAAGGCTCTCGGGGCACTCAGCAGCGATACGAGTGCTCGGTGCTGCGTTCGTCATCAGAGCCTTAGGCTCGCAGCTCTTAGGGAGATTTCCAGGGGCTGCAAATGCAGATAACATACACGGTAATTTCTGCTGAAAATGGCGAGAGGCAAAGTAACTTCCCCTCAGTTTCTGCAGCCTCAAGAGACTGGGATTTGAAGCTTCCTTAAGAGCAAATTTGAGATTCAGTTATCCAGACCCAGGTGGCTGTTTCCACAGATCTCAAGGCCATCATCCAGCAGGGCTTTAGCATCAGCTTTGCATTCAGGAGGAAATGGATCTGAAGGGCAGAAGTGGTGGGAGTTGCAATGAAGAGAAATTTCCTGGTGGATCTTGAGGTGCCTTCCAGGTTTGGACCCTGTGTTGGAAATCTCAGGGAGTGGTGGCCTCCTGGGCTCCAGGGGGGCCCGTGTCATTTACACCAGGGATTTTGGGGCTGTGGAGAAACAAAGAGACTTCATACAGTCTTGCTCCTCAGCGCTTATGCCTCTCTCCTTGTTCTGAAACCAAGCCAGCAAAGGCTTTTACTGTGCTGCCGATAGAGAGCCTGGCAATGCTGGGTACTTAAATTTACCGCAGCAATTCCCATGTGCACGCTGGAGTGTCCAGTTGTGAGTTTACCAGGCTAGGAGACTACTGAGCAATTTCTCCTCTGGTTTCAGCTTCCCGTGGTGCAGTCCATAGCTCCCCTGCACGGCCCGAAGGCTGGAGGAACGCGGGTGACCATCCGAGGCAGCAGGCTGGACGTGGGCTCTGAGCTCCGTGTCCTCGTCAACGGCTCCAAGCGGTGCACAGACCTCAGGTGGGATGGGTCTGGGGACTCGGACCTTTGCTGAGTGAGGGACAAGAGCTGGAGTGCTGGAAGGACGACACCGTCCCCAGTAGATCAGGAGGCACAGGGCTGTGGGTGGGGAAAACTGCATTCTGCTGCCAGTGCAGAAACCCCTTCTGGCCTGTCTGCTGAGTGCCGTGCTCGCTGGGGGGCCCCTGGTGCCCGCCCTGCTGCCCCTGCCCTGCAGCTTACCCTGCCTCTCCATGCAGCCGCAACGACAGCACCATCACCTGCACCATGCCGGCTGCTGAGCTCACCACTGCCGTGCGCGTCTGTGTCCAGTTCGAGAATAGGTCTTGTGCCAGCCACAACATCACATTCAAGTACGAGAAGAACCCGGTTGTGACGGACATCAACCCCAAGAAGAGCCAGATCAGGTGAGATACCCCTCTGGCAGGATTTGTCCTTCCTATTGTGGCTTTTGTTGAAATCAGACTCTTAATTTTGCAGAATGCAAATGTGAACATTGCGCTCTCATTGGAGAGCCAGTTGGAATTCCCTGGAGCAGCCCATTGCAGGCAACATGAGCTCTCTCCAGGCCACCCAGGCACAGGGCAGCTCCCAAGTGCACCTCATGTCCAGAGCCCCAGCAACATTAAAACACAGCCAGGCAGCAGCCTATGCTGTATGGGCCCTGTGGTGTGCCAGAGCAGCATCATGAGTTCCATTTCAGAGCAGGCTCATGTCTGCATTTGCCTGCAAAGGTGAGGGTTGGCTCCAGGCTGGGAGGAAGGGGCTTTCTGCTGGGTTCTAGCTCATGGCTCCCAGAGAGGTACAGAGGGGCACTGCAGGGCACTGTCTGGGTGCAGCAGGGCACCCCAGCTCAGGAGGAGCAGAGGTCTTGCACCAGGACTGGCTGTAGTTCTTTTCAGAGCACACTGGACATGGGAAAAGGTCGGCCCTGATGGCTGTGCTGTCTGCACCTGGTATGTGCTTTAGAGAGTTTCAGATGGGGGCATCTGCGAGACCCAAAGATTTTTCTTGGCAATAAAACTGCTGGAGGATAGGCTGTGATTTGTTATTTCGGTATTCAGTGTTTCCCGAGGCCACCGTATTTCATTTTTAAAGCATGTTCCTTATAATTTCACGTCTCTCCATGGAGCTCTCCGGCTCCTGTTCCCTTGGTGAAATCCCACCTTCCTCAGCTGTGCAGCCTGGCAGTCCTGGGGCTGACCAGGAAATCCAGGGAACCAGCGCGGTGCCTCCGGGGTAGCAGTGACAGCAGCATGCTCGGGTGCGGGCGCAGCAGGCTCTGACGGTCTGCTCCCCTTGGAGCAAAGCCGTGTCTCGGCATTCCCAAACACAGAGCCAAAGATGCAGGCTGTGGGAAAGTTAATAACAAGGCACCGCAGTGACTCAGCCAACCTCAGCTCTCAGCCAGCCTGTGAACCATGCTGAGTGGCCAGAGCGATATCTAAACACAGAGACAGTGGGAGAATGTCACTGCCCATAGTCACAAGGGAAACCACCCGGGTATTTCTCCATCACCTTAGTCTGGTTTCTTAATGTTGCCCTTGAAGGATCAGAAAGCTCTGTAAAGATTCAGCTGGATCTCATTTATCTTAGAGCACTGCTAAAATGATCTGTGTAAGCAAGCAGAACAGAAGTTGTGAACTAGTTTGCAGATGTGATGGGCCCTCACTTAGAAACTTGGATCTACAAAATAGTATCTGCTGCGTGAGATCCCTCAGGGCTTTGGACCCAAACTCATTGAATATAGCGTGGTCCCGAGATAATAGGGTTTGTAAATCCTGGCAGTTCCCTACCAGATACTCCAGGAACTGAGCATGGTATGGAGGAGGAGGAAGGTATGTTCAGGGGACAGCTTCTGCTGCTCAGAGTAGAGCTGTTGCACATCCTCCACGGCTTGTTTTGCCTGGCAGTCTTGTGTGCATGGGGCCTTTTGTTACTGTCACTGATTGGCTACACACTGAGGCCCGTATTTCACATTCTCCAGGCAGTAGAACCAAAACACAAAACAAGTTTCACATTTTGACCTAAATCAGAAGTGGCTGGGGGATGCAGTCTCCATGTCAACCTCACAGGAGTCTCTGCTCCACAGCAAGAGGTCTTCGTGGGTCAGTGTGGGGCAGGGAAAGGAGAATATCTCCTTGCCCTTGCTTTGAATGCCCAGATGTCAGCTCTTAACGGCACTGTGGCCTGGACAATGTGCTCTGTACCTGAGCACACAGTGGCAGGCTGCTCCTCCGGACATTGGGAACAGGGTGAGCAGTCTGCTGCTGGAAGAGGTCATCCCTTTCCACCAGGGCAGCAGCTCCTCCTTCCTGCAGTGGTGTCTCAGACAGCTGGGAAACATCCCTGGGGAAGTGACAAGGGGTGACACTCAGCCATTGCACCTCAATGGTCAGTATTGTCAAGGGCACCTCCTCTGCAATCACCCTTTCTTCCCTTCTCTTCAAAGCGGGGGCAGGATCATCACCCTGGAAGGAAGAGGCTTTGAGCTGGTCCAGAATGTGTCCATGGTGGTCCGCGCCATCGGCAGAGAGCAAACGGTGGGTGCCCCCCAGCTGTCACCCCGTGGCTGGGAGCAGGGATGCGTGCTCCTTGTCCAGAGACATTTGGGGTATAAAGATGAGCCTTAGTGCATGCGGCCAGTTGGGCTGGGAGCAAGGATGGAAATGTTATGATCCATAGCTCAGCACAGCAACAGGACTAATGTATGCCCACGCAGTAATCGCTGCTGTCAGACGCGTCCTTGGTGGTGCCAGTGGGCTCGGTGCTGGGCGAGGGCACTCGGGGTGCCCTTTTGGACACGCGTGCTCTCCTGCTTTCAGAGCTGCAAGGTTCACACGGACACGGTGATCACCTGCCCCTCCCCAGCAGCCTCCAACGTCACCGCCGGCAGCAAGCCTGCACCCGTTGACTTCTATCTCAACGGCCGCCTCTACACAGACGACCGCCCGGGCCTGGACGCGGAGATGTACCTGGAGGAGGCCCTGCACATCAGCAAGTTCAGCCTGGAGTACTATGCTGACCCCCAGTTCTTCACAGCCAAGAAGGAGAAGTGGATCAAGCATCACCCTGGAGAGCCCCTGACGCTCGTTATCCATGTAAGGCTTTGCAGCTCTGCTTCCTCAGGGTGCTGCCTATCTGCCTGCTCCTCAGTCTGGAGGGCCACTGCAGAGTCTGCATGGGTGCCGAGGGGAGAAAGGAGGTGGGTGGGGAGGGAGAGGCAGGAGCTGTGCACAGGCAGGCAGCTCTGCACTGCTGCTGCACTGCTACTGCTCTGCCTGTTGCACTGCTGCTGCATTGCCTGCTGCTGCTGCTGTGCTGCTGCTGCTCGCCAGGAGATGCAGCCTGTCCTGGCACTGCCCTCTGAGGCATGGCAACAGAGAGCTGCATTTCAAGGCTGTCACAGCAAGGAGCGAAATAAATGCTGGGTGTATGGAAAAGAAGAGTAATGCACTGGCCTGGAACCAGGCAGGTGCTCCAGAAGGCCCCGACAATAGATATTTATTCCTGCAGAAACAAATCATGCATTCTTCTTTTGGCTGCAGATTTCAGTTCAGCTACCAAGGAAGCTGGGGTGCAGCCATTCAGAGGGGCTCGGACAATGCGCAGCACTAATTCAAAGGCCATTGTTCGCTGCAGGATATCCTCGCTGGTGGCAACGTGCTTCACCGGCACTCCCCCCCTGGCCCTGCAGCTGCGTCCCCTCCTGTCCCCTCCGCTGTACATCCTTCCCCCACCAGGTGGGCGCCTGGATCCTTATCGGCCACGCTCAGCCAGGGCACATCAAAACCAGATTTTCCCAGGTTCCACGTTCATCCCACGGCCCGTACTGAGTGAGGAATGGGAAACAGGAAAAATGGGGAATGGCCCGATTCTGTGCTTCCTGTGGAGTGCTGCAGAAATGCTCTTGGAGAGGGAGAGTGCTCCCAGGTCTGAGGAACAGCAGGGAATGCAGAAAATAGAGCAGGAAAACCCACCGCCATTCCAGCTGCTGCTCGGGAGGCTGACATCCTGATTTTATTTTTGTCTTTAGAAAGAGCCTGACAACCTGGGCCTGGAAAGTAATGAGTACCAAGTGAAAATTGGCCTTATCTCCTGCGAGATCCAGATCGTTTCGGACAAAGTCATCCACTGCTCTGTCAACGAGTCACTGAGCACCTCAGAACGGCAGCTCCCGGTGACGGTGAGTCCGGCAGCCCTCGGCCACCCCGCTGGGCAGGAGGGGTCGGTGCTGCAGACCCTGTGCCTGGAGCTGTGGTGCACATGGGTAGGGGTGCAGCTGCCTGGCCCCGCTCCCCAGCAGCCTGCCAGAAAGCCACACGAGCAGGACAGGCAGAGCACGTGGTGCTTGCAGGGCTCTCGAGGCTCCTCACGGTGAGACGCAGCGTGCCCAGGCTGCCCTGCACTGTGAGTGCAGAGCGGCCACTGGATGCCGCGTTAGCATCCCTGTGAGCGGGGTCTGTCAGTCCTCGTAGGGCTCTGGGACAGAGGGTGGCTTTGTCACTTGCAGTCATTTTCCTTCCAGCCCTTGTGAAAAGAGCACAGGGATTTCCACACAGGTTTCAGTCCTCTGGGCTTTGTGGCCAGCAGCAGAGTCACGCGCGGGGCTGAAGACCTGAACCTCCCTGTGACACTGCTGGAGGGGAGGAGGTCCAGGGCCTGGGGGGCTTCCAGGTGCCACCCAGGGCTGCTGCAATGCAGAGAGCTCGCTCTTCAGGGCCGTTTGTTTCTAGGTATCTGCAGATCTCCTCGGACCTTGTTACTGTGCACTTTCCCTCAGAGGGCTTCGCTTGCTTCTTCTCCTGCCCTCAGTTTCTCTCATCTTGCATGCAGCTTGCTGCCATATAGGGATGTGCTTATGGCTTTTCACACCTGGTGAGAAAATGCCTCCATCTCCGTGATCTGGGAAGCCGGCAGCCTCTCCCCAGCTGCGGCCTGTCCTGCTGAGGGGCGGCTGTCCGCAGAGCAGGAGCTGTGCTGGGGGCTGGGGAGCAATGCACAGGGGTCAGGGGTGGCTGTGGCCTTGCAGTGCCCGACAACAGGCACAGCTGTGCCACCAGCTCGGGCAGGGCTCTCCAGGGTCCCGGCTGTGTCCCTTGTGTGGAAATTCTGCAGCAAACCAAAAGCATGGAAATGCAGAAGTAGCAGAATTTCCTAAGTCATTTGAATGGAAATTTTAAATAGGGTAATTTTGTTTTTTAATGAGAACTGAGAAACAGGGGAATTCCTTTGGGGAAAAAAGGGAATTTTTTGGTTTGCTAGTTTGGTTTCAGCATAAAATGTTCAGGGTAATGCCCTAGCAAGTCCTGAGGAAGCAGGAGAATGATACAAGTATTGCATAGCTCTGGAGTGTCCCAGCAGTGAGAGTGCAGCTGAGCAATCAGCGTGCATCCATCTTCCCATGCCCTGCCAAGCCTTCACGTGTGGTTTGAGTTGCTGTGTGCTGGCGTCTCATAGGCAGCAGCTGCCTGTGTACCGTGCTTCTGGCAGCACGGGGCCAGGCTCACACAGGGCCCTGCCTGCTGTGTGCCACCAGCAGCTTTCGCGGCCTGCAGAAATCCCACTGGCTTGCTGCCTGGCACCGCTTCTGGCGAGCTGCAGCGCCCACTGTGCCCGCCCGGATGTTGTTGTTGGCGTGGAGCTCATGTCTGCAGGGGTGGGACGGGTCTGGCAGGGGTGGGGTGAGGGGCAGCTACCTGCAGTGCATGCCGCTGGGTGGATCCCGGTGCCAGGGTCCTGCCCAGCCCCGCTGATCTCTGCCCCCGTTTAACCTGCAGCCTAATTAATTCCACTGACAACAATTGTGTAGAAATGGCTGTCCAAATAAACGAGAGAAGGCTGCTGAGGCCTTCAAGCCCAGCTTTGTCCATGGCCAAGCTATGTAGACACAAAGGTAAATGGCACACATGGGCTCCTCTGGCAGACGCGCTGGGCCGGACGCTGGGAGCTGCCTGCGGTGTAGCCACAGCACCTTTCCTGAGGTTCTCCATGACACAGATGTGATCATAAGATCGTCCCATCTCTTCCCTACCTCGTTTCAGCTTTTTGCTCCAGTTTGTCTCACTTCCCGTTCCTTTGGGGAAGTGAAACTCGTTTCCAGAAGCAAAAGACATGTAGGGTCATCAGTTTTCCTTACCAGATGGTGCTGTTGAACCCTCTCATCCCGGAGGGCCCCCGCTACCAGCTGTGCTGAGCAGGAAAGCTGCTGCGGTGGGGGCTGCCCCTTCCTGGCAGTGAGTGGCAAGCGGAGCCCTGGGCCCAGGTTAGGATTAGGGCCTGGGCTGCTCTGACGCACGCAGTCCCCATGGCTGGCAGCAAAAGGCACGGCCTGGCCTCCCCAAGTGGCCCGGAGGGCTGAGCCATGGGCAAGCTCTGCCCAGCACTGCCATCTCTTCCCGCTCCACCTCCGAGCCCTGAGATGTGCTGCTCAGCTCTCACCTCTTCTCCCTCCTCCCTGCAGATCCAGGTTGGAAAGTTCAACTACACGATTGCAATGCTGCACCTCGGGGGAGGAGAGACCGCAATCATTGTCTCCATCGTCATCTGCAGCATCTTGCTGGTGCTCTCCGTCGTTGGTAAGGGGTGGGGCGGTGAGCTCCCACACTGTGTCGAGGTTTTTCTCATTCATGTGGAGGGGTGGTGATGGCTCACTCATGGCAGGAAACCTCTGAGTGCTGCAGTTGTGCAGCATCTGAGCCCGGTCCAGACGCAGCAGGCAGCTGTCCTTTGTGTGGGAGCAAGCCAGCGCCCAGGGTCGCAGCTTGCTGCAGTGTGGAGGTTTACGCTGGCTGAATCCATAGCTTAACTGTTACTTGAGGCCGTGATGCCCTTATAAATTAACGTTACCCTTTTCCCCTAAACACTTAGCAGCATTAAGTAGCTAGTGTAATACAAAATAAAGAGGGGTGTGAGGAACTGATCTCAGGCTCTCGCTGCCATGAACAGGACTCACCCGCAGGCATGGCTGCCCCGAGCAGGGGGCCCTCTGGGCCAGGGGCTGCTGCAGGAACAGCCGGTGGCCGATGCCTGGCAGAGCCTCAGCTGCAGAGCTGGAGCTGGCACAGCAATCTGCCGAGCTCGCTGGGAGCTGCGCAGTGCACCTGGGTCCTCTGGCTGGTATCTTTTTGCCGTGTGCCCAGAATAACTGTACAGCAGGGAACCCATCATTTCGCAGCAAATGAGCTGTTTCTAATAGGAATTTAATTTATTTTTAATAAAAGTTATAATGCACACTATTTATTAAACACACCACTGGTCATTAGAAACATATTTCTGGAGACATGGGAAGAATGTCACACATGAACACTGTGATACAAGTGGTAAATCTCTTAAAATCTGTAGTCATTAATCGGCTGGGATACATTAATATGCAGTTAATCTAAATATAGACAACCCAGACGCAAACTGAAGATGACAGTGAAAGCATGATCATTACATCCCAGCTGGTTTTACTCATCTACAGATAATAGCCCACTGCCTGGTCAGTCCCAGTTTTGCTGTAGGTGTTAAAGCAACACTGATGTTGGCTTTCTGCACTCCTGTCAACAGAGACTGCTCCAGTCCCAGCTTCAGCAGCTCCTGCTGTCCTGGTGCTAAAGGCCGTTCCTTTCCTCTCCCCAGCTCTCTTTGTGTTTTGCACAAAGAGCCGCAGAGCAGAGCGCTACTGGCAGAAAACCCTGCTCCAGATGGAGGAGATGGAGTCACAGATCCGAGAGGAAATCCGCAAAGGTAAGTGTGGTGCTGGGCACCACGGCTGAGCCCGGGCTGGGAGAGAGATGCCAGAACAGCAGGGTTGGAGCCATTTGCCTTCCTTTTAGTAGAGATTTACAGAATTCCTTATAGAAAGGTTTCTGTCACTGCCTTTGTGCTTCAGCAGGATTTGTTAATGAGGCTCAGGGGCTGCAGGTGTGGCTCTGCCCCTGTCCTGCGGCCTGGCTGGGGCGAGCCTCTGGGCTTTGGTGCCGCTGGTTTCCCTGTCTCAGGGTTAATGGTCCTCGGCCATGATGGAGGACTGCTTGAAGGTCGCACTGATTGTTAGTGTGCAACAAAAATGGCAGCAGCTCCTGCTGGAGCAGTGGGAGGAGCACTGTGTGCAGTCCCTGAGGACATCGCGCAGCCGTAGGTACTGACGTCTGCCTGCAGAGCCATACTCCAGGGCTGGTGTCCTGGGGGCAGGGGAGATGTCCCTCTTTGTGCTGCAGAACGTGATGGGTAGTGCTGACAGATGAACCCCAAAAGCAGTCTGCTCTGCAGAAGGCCCTGCATCAGCCCGTTCGCAGGAGGAGGCTCGGGAGGCAGAGGCGTGCGGTGTGCCGGTGCCAGCCCGCCCGCCTGCTCTCGGCTGGCAGGCTTTCGGAGCTCCTGCCATCTGCGGGCCTCTCTGCCTCAGGTTTTGCAGAGCTGCAGACAGACATGACAGACCTGACCAAGGAGCTGAACCGCAGCCAGGGGATCCCGTTCCTGGAGTACAAGCACTTTGTCACCCGGACGTTCTTCCCCAAAGTAAGGCCGCGCTGCGTTTCACGGGCACCTCATCGCTCCCAGTTCCTTTCTGACCAGATCAAGGCTCTGCTCTCCCTCTGCCACAGGGCTATTACAGTGTAACAAAATCATTCCTCTGCTGTCTGTTTGGATGTCATGTATTTCAGCCTTAATTATCATCAGCAGTGTTGCCGCAGCTCCCGGGGCGTGAGGCAAGGTCGGGCGCTGGGAGCCGCGGTGCCGCGGGTGCCCTCCTCTGAGATCAGCATCTCTCACACGGGGAGAATGCGCTGGGGGCACTCCTTTCTCCCCAAAGGCTCTGGTTTTAACCCTATCTGTTGGAGGAAGCTGATGCTGAAGGACATCTCCCATCAGTGCTCAGGGAAAGGTGGCTTTTTGTTCCACTTAGCTTGCCATCGAGGACTTTCAGCTGCACTGCCAGCTCCAGAGCCCATCAGATGCCTCTGTCGCTCCCTTCATGCCCTCTCCAGCAGAGGCTGGGCAGCCAGTGCCCCCAGCATGGTGCAGTCTGGCTCTGTGAGCCCGGAGCACTCCTCCAGGGCAGCTCCAGACGTGCAGTGCCGTGATTCCGCTGCCAGCTGCTTGGCCATGCTGCTGAGTGCCACTCACTGCAGCTGTATTTCAGCCCTGAGGCTGCTGCATTTTGGTGGCGAGGAGCGGGAGGGTGATTTATGACTGCAGAGTGTTTCATTACTAGTTCCTACTCAGGTTTTTAAGTTATCCAGTCTCTCCCTATCTGCACACTAGGCTCCTTAAGTTTCAGGCTGCTATACGAACGTTAGAGATTTAAATGCTTTTCCCATCTGTTTCAGAAGTTACAGACGCTAAGGCACCCAGTACTTCTCTATTTTGACTTACTCTTCTGCAGTGCTTTCTCTTCTGGGATTTTCTCGCTGTCAAATTAGTCTATTTGCAGTCTCCCTACCCTAACAGCCTTGTGTCTGCTCAGACATCTGCCTCTCCCCGTTCTTGTGGTGTTTGCTCATTCACGACACTCTCGCAAAGTGTCTACAGGCTCCATAAACCACTGCAGTGCATTTCTTCCTGATGGGTGGTCTCCAGTCCCAATGACACTTCTCTCCATCTCGTTCCTTGTGGTGTGCAGCACACGGGGGGGTCTCAGCCCTCTGCTAACGGCTGTGTTTGGTTGCAGTGTTCTTCACTCTATGAGGAGTGCTACGTTCTGCCTTCCCAGCAGCTCAGCTCCCAGGTGGGCTCCCAGGCCCAGGAAACTCATCCGCTCCTGGTGGGGGAATGGAAAGTGAGTAACCCACTAACAAAACAAATGTTTTGCAGTGGTTGCTAACAGTACTCACATGTGTTGACAGTGCCATGCATTTTCTTGTGGTGTGTGGGGAATGCTTGATCACTCAAAACAATTAACACATGCCAGCACTGGATCAGCTTTTATTGATTGGAGAAGATGGTTCTATGAAATTCTGCTCTCACATGAAGCTCTGTCCTGAGACCCTCCCCAGCTTCACTGTGGGCTTTCTTCAGAGCCCCAGAGTCCCTTCCAACCCCAATGATTCTGTGACTCTGTGTACCATGGTGTCTGTCACTTCAGTTCCATACACAGTTCATCATAAATGAGATTAATCCCAAGTGGGGACTCACTGAAAGCTGCTGTTGTCCCAGAGCTGAGGTTCAGATGAACTCAGTGAGTCATTTGGGCTGGGTTGGAAGGGGGATCTGCTTAAAGCTGCTCCAACTGGGTCAGGTTGCTGAGGGCCTTGCAAATAGAAATCTCACAGACTCTCAGGGCTCCTGTTCCAGTACCTGACGACCACAAAGGTGGAAACTTTCTTCCTTTTGTTTAATCAGTGTCCCACAATCCAGCTGGTGTCCCTCGCCTCTTACCCCATCACTGAAGAGCCTGACTCTGTCCTCTCTACCCTCCCGTGGTGCAGTTGAAGACTGCAGGAAGTTATCCCTTTCTTAAGGCTGAACAAGCCTGGCTGTCTCTGCCTCTCCTTGTAGGCTGTGTGCAACAGCCCCGGTTGTTTGGCAGCCCTCTGCTGCACTTGCTCTGGTTCCTCAATGTCTGCCTGGCAGTGGGGAGCCCAAAATAGGAGACACTGCTCCAGAGAGTCTCACAGGTGAATGGATGGAGAGGAGCAGTGCCTGGTGGCCGTGCTGCTTCTGGTGCAGCCCAGGACGCAGTTGTGCCTTCACCATGGAAGCAGTCTGCTGGCCAAGCAGAGGGAGCACAGAGGTCTCAGCATGGTGCTCTGTGCTCTGCAGGAGCATCCTTGCAGTCTGGTCAGACAAAAGTTGGAGCAAACAACAAGCAGTGTTTTTGTCATTCTGCTTTCTAATTTTTTCTCTAGATCCCTGAAAGCTGCAGACCCAATATGGAAGAAGGAATCTCACTGTTCTCCACCTTGCTGAACAACAAGCATTTTCTCATTGTTTTTGTCCATGCTCTGGAGCAACAGAAGGACTTTGCTGTTAGAGACAGGTATGAGTGTCAGCAGGCTGAATGAAGAGCAGGGCTGGCAGCCAGCCCATGTGAAGGGGGTACATGTGCCATGTGGGAGGCTCAGTGCCCTGACTGCTGCCTCACAGTGTGCTCTCAGAGGTGCCTCTGTGGCTCCTGCCTGTCCCATGAGGCTGCCGAGGGAGCTGAGCATGTCTCCTGTCCTGTATGGACATTTTCTCTAGGCCTGTGGCTTTTAGGCACTGATCTATGCTAAATTTGAACCAAAGACCTGGCAGTTGGACAAGTGTGATCTATTCCTAAACTGTAAGTGATCCAGCCACTATCTAGAGCTGTGTGTTTCTGCTGAAGGTTACGCTGGCCTCCCACTTCTCTTTTAGACAGCCATAAACCTTCTCCATTTTCCTGAAGAGCACCAAAAGGTGCAGCGCGTGACCTGCTCAGGCAGTGTTTGCATCCCTGAACACTTGGTTTATCAGTGAGAGTGTGTGAGCTGACCTGAGGTCCAGCAGTACTGAAAGAGGCTTTGGAGTTTAGCACCGTTGAGAGAGCTCATGAAAATTGTCAGAAATGCTAACTTTGTGTTAATTTTTTTTTATGCTAGTTGACAGTTTACTCTTGTTGCCTCAGTGCTTGTCATAAACAATTCTGTCCTTCAGGTGTAACCTGGCCTCCCTGCTTACTATTGCATTGCATGGGAAACTGGAGTATTACACCAGCATCATGAAGGACCTCCTGGTGGACCTGATAGATGCTTCAGCTTCCAAAAACCCCAAGCTGATGCTGAGGAGAACTGAATCTGTAGTGGAGAAGATGCTCACCAACTGGATGTCCATCTGCATGTACAGCTATCTCAGAGTAAGAGAGCCAGATCAGTGCGTTGTCGGTGCCGATTCGACGCTGCTTGCAGGGGTAGCAGGGGACACGTGGGTCAGCTGAGCGCCTACATGCTTGCCAGTTTTGCTGGTTGCCTTGTCACTAATGGTTGCAAACTCCAACAGATTGAAAGTTCAAGTGTGAAAAAGCAACTGAAAGTTTGGTTGCTTCTCGAGTCCTGGTGATCTGGTGAGATCAGACTTCGGGGTGTGCCCTGCCTTTTGTAAGGCCAGAGCCCTAGCTAGTATTTGTTACCATGCTTGAGAAGAGAGCCGTGGGGGAGTTGGAAAATAAGCACAACGGCTTGAGGTTTGGGGAGCAGTTCCAGCTATTTGTTGTTTTCCCTGACCAGCTCGCGTAGCCTTACCGATGGTCGCCAGCTAGTTCAGCATTTTGTCTGGAGAACAGATCCCAGGAGGGGATCGTGGCACGGGGCGGAGGGCTGCCAAGCTGGCAGTGCCCATTTGGGCTGGGGCTCCTTCTGCTGGACATGTCCCCATGGTGCCACGCTGCCCAGGCCAGCCTTAGTGGAAGAGGGGGATGTCCAGAAGCCTGACAGTCTTCCTACAGTAACCAAAAAGGAATATACTTGGCATCTCAGAGTGTCTCCATCTGCTCAGTGCTTTATCTCCAGTGCTTGCCAGCTCTGGTCGGAATTTCCCAGAAGAGTTGAGCAATAACATAATTGATTCCACAGCAGCTAATTGGAGGACACCCCATTATACCCACAGGGGAAAGCCTGGAAAAGGCCTTTTGAAAAATCTCTTTTGCAAAGTGTTTGCTATAGCCACAGAAGCAGTACTGCATTGTCTTTGTACATATCGTAAAGTCTTCTGAACCCAGCTGAAGATCACTTTTTGTTCTAAAGCCTGTGGCTTTGTAGTTCTTAATCTTTCATTTTAGCTCGCATAATTATGTACTGTAATGAAAGAAAAGTCGCAGGAACGAGTAGGGTTGGCTGTGCCAATGGAGCACGGCTTTCCAGCCTGTCAGAGCAGAAAAGAGTGAATATGTGAATTTTTCTTAATCTTTCGGTTCTGTGCCTGTAGTTTAACCATTGGGGAGAAAAAATGCTGATCTCTCCCTTTGGGGAGTGGAGCTCACATGTGAGGCATCTGATCCATCCCAGTCCTGCTAAAAATGGACGTTGTGCAAGAAGGCTTTCTCAGGAAAAAAAAAAAAAAGAGGGAAGAAAGTCAGGCCTCATCACGTGGGCTGGGGATGCGGGCATGTTGCAGAGCTAATTAATGGAATTAACGGTGATGCAGCCCCTGAGCGCCCGCACCACCCAAACCCAGTGTCTGGGAGCGGTGTCCCAACGCTCCCTGAGCTCTGGCAGCGTGGGGCTGTGACTCTGCTCTCTGAGCAGAGCCTTTTCCTCACCCCCTTCTGGCCCTCCCCTGACAGCTCCGTGCTGTTCTCCTGGCACAAACAGCCAATGTTCACCATACGGGAGCACAGTGAGGATTGGCTCTCTGAGAGCCTTGCACATCACGTGCTCGCAGAGGTGGGGGACCTCATCGGAGGAGAAGCTTCTGCCTGCTGGCGTGGGGAGGAGGAGCAGGCTGGCTCAGACAGGAACGTCCAGAGAGGCCTCTGGCTGTCCCTGCAGGAGAGGGCTCCACACGGGTACAGCTGTGTGCAGGGCTGGAGGGGTCCCAGCCTGGAGCAGCAGCGGAGCAGAGCCGGGTCTGCCCCACTGCCAGACAGAGTGCGGAGTGGTGGGGGCACCTCCCTGCAGGGCAGCTGCTGGCTCAGGGCAGCGAGCTGAGGGCTGGTGGTGGGCAGGCGCCTCACGTCCCTCTGGGTCAAACCGTCGCCTTCAGGGAGCGTTCCTTGGTTCAAAAGAGTCTGCCTGTAGCGCTGTGCTGTCAGCCATGTGACGATGGGTCTGGTTCTCATTCCTGAATTATCCCCATTAATCACAACGTCTATTCGAAACAGCTGCTGCAAAGGTCCCTGCGTTGTGCAGTGGAAAAATTCCAAGAGCTTGTATTTTCCCTTGTAAGTCAGCGCTACATGCTCGGAACATTTGTTTTGGATTAATGCTCTGCCTAACAGTCCGTCCGTTTGTGTTCGGGGCAGAAATGATGTGAAGGAGCTGTCTTCAGCTGGGGAGAAGTGGCAGCCCACAGCCGTGCGGGGGCACCTGGGGGCCTGCGGGGCTGTGCACACAGAGCTGCAGCGGGCGGTCTGCTCCTCGGGGCTGGAGGCAGCACCCCGACACTGGCAGCGTTTGCTCAATTGATGCAGATCTCTGGTTCTCCAAAACTGTGTGAGAATCACAGGTAAAACGATTCGTGTCTGTACTCTGCTACAGCGTCAATGCAAAGTGCTGAAGGAGCCTTCCCCGCCCTGCTGGGAGCCGGGGCTGGCAGCCTGGAGCACAGTGCTCAGACCTGGGGCCAAACTGCCCGAAGTTCTGCATGGCGGTGGAGCTGAGGTGTGCTTGGTCATGTTATGCAAATAGGTATCATCCCCAGATGAGCTGGCACCTGAGATAAGTGTCTGTTTTCTGTGTTTCCCTACCCCAACCCCATCAGGGCTTTTTGAAAATGATGGCAGTGTGTTCCTGGGAGGACATCTCTCATGGCTCGTTGGCCTCGCTAACAGGGCAGTGGCACCTGAACCCCGTCTGTGCTCCGGTCCCTTTTCCTTCCCAGGCACATGAACCGGAGCCCTCCCACGCTGTGCGTGGAGCAGCCCGCGGCATGCCAGGCCGTGCTGCTTCCCCTCACATGGGTTTGTTTCACAGCCCTGGGTAGCTTCAAGAGCCTGCAACAGTGCAGTCAAAAATGAAAATGAAGTCTCATTAAAATACATTCACAATAGGAGGAAAAAAAGGCCCCTAGTGTGTTTTTTTAAAGCAGTTTTTGTCCTGAATCAGCACCGATCTCTTCTAGTGAAACTTCCTTTCTCCCAGCTAGCCAAGTCCAGCGTGTTTTGATTTCCTTCCAGACGAGTTTTCCGAACAATGCTTGGGCTTTCCAAGCTCGCCATTTTATCTGCAGCCCTGCCTGCCAGCCCTTCTTTCCCCTCTTTGAAATCTGCTGTCTGATTAGCGCTTTTGCAGATTTCCACGGCATCCCACAGTTCCCGAGAGCCAAGAGAGGAACAGAAGTAGCACCGAGCAGGCTGAGCACCGGGGCTCGCTTCCTGCACGGCACGTCCCAGGGACAGCACCGGTTCCTTCACCCTGCAGCGTCTGGAACGGCCGCTGCAGCGCTTCCGGGGCTGCCCCTCTCTCTGGCAGCAGGGTGCAGCGGTTGCTGCCTGCAGGCAGTGCTGGGCCCCCGCAGCAGGGCTCGCTCAGGCTTCATGCAGCGCTCCCCTCCCTACCTCCTCTGTGGCTGGAGCTGGCGTTTTGTTATGACCTCGGATGCGTTCTCCACTCTGCTCACAGCACTCAGCCCTGCAGCGTCACGCATTTCCCTGCTTTCTGGAAGCCATGCCACCCTGCAGTGCCCGCAGCTCGGCTGCAGCACCCGTTCCTGTTGCATGCTCAGAAGGAGCACTGCAGGAAGGCATCAGGTCCCGGCAGGAGGCCCAGGGAGCTGCCCGGTGCTCGTAAAAACAGCACCTTGGAAGACAAAGCACATGCACCGTGGCAGATGGTGCGTGCCCACCTACGGCCCCACTGCAGCGTCAGTCATGCTGAAGGCAGCTGGCCCAAAACTGACATTGAACTAATTGCTTAAGCAATTATAAGGCAATTAGAATAAAAGAATCACCAAGTCTTAATTAAGAAGCAGATTGAACAGGGTTTAGCAGATCCTATCTGAGAAATACCGAAATCGTTGGCTATCGGATGCCTCGCACAGGATTTCGGGGTGGCTGTGCAGGGGTGGTGAAGGACCGTGTGCAGTAATTCGCATTCGCCTCATTTGAAGGAAATTGCTCATGAATGTTGGGGAGAATGGGATGTACTCCAGTACCGAAATGTTTTTTAAGAAAATAGCTTGTGTTTTATTTGCACATCAGCGTAACAGGCATAAGTGGATCAGAACTCTGGCATTGAGCCATGTAGCTGAACCGCGTCACCAATAGCTGGTCGCTATTATGCCTTTTGTTTTTATTGTGGCAGTGTCACAGTTCTCGGCTCTGCTATAAGACCAAGTTTGACAAATGTAGGGAGTTGCCTGCCGTGTTTGCTTGCTGTCGCATGGGAAGAACCCGGCTGACCCTGCTCTTTCTCTCTTGCTGCGATCAGGGCTCTGCCGTGCCATGAGAAGCCTGAGCGCTGGTTCCCAGCCACAGGCACACAGCCTCGCTCCCAGGGGTTTCAGTGGCAAAGCAGGCAGTGCAGGGGGGGTGTTAGTGCCTTTGTAAGGCACTTGGGCACCCACCTGGCCCTCTAGACCTGGATTTCGTTGCACGTTTTTGCAGAGCCTGCCCCCAGCCCAGTTTGCTGATGTGGATTTCTCTCCCTTTCCCCAGGAGACAGTGGGAGAGCCGTTCTTCCTGCTGATCTGCGCCATCAAGCAGCAGATCAACAAAGGCTCTATCGACGCCATCACAGGGAAGGCCAGGTACACGCTCAACGAGGAGTGGCTCCTACGGGAGAACATCGAGGCAAAGCCAAGGGTGAGTGCATGGCCCAGGGCAGCCCGGCGGGGGCTCGCTAGTGCGAGGCTCCGGGCCGCGGAACATGGCTCGCGCTGACTGTCACCCCCCCAGCCTTTGTGGTCACCCACATGGGTCGAGTTAGAGGCACAAAGAGGCGGCAAAATTTGTTCTGCCCTGTTCAGAGCACTAAAGCAACTGGTTTGCCATTCTGGGCAAATCAGCATAGAATCGTAGCATCATAGCATCATCGCTCCCGGGGAGGAGGTGGCCCCAGCCCCACATCGTGGCTGTGGGTGGGGTATCACTGAGCGGTGCTGCAAAGCACTTCTGCAAATGCTTCCTGCAGGACGCAGGCAGAGGAGGGCTGTGCGTGCACAGGGCTTTGTTCCCTTTGGTGTCTGACATAGAACTCAGCAGACGCCCTCCCAGAGCCTGGGTTGAACCCTGCTTCCAATTACCTGGCATAAATCTGGAGCAGCTCCACTGAAGGCAGTGGGTTGCCCCAGATGTGCATCACCGTAACGCAGAGCAGGTTGGAGCTCTGCATCCTCCCGGATTCCTGTTACCAACTGACCTGTAAATGCACAGCACGAAGCAGGAGGGGTAGCAGCAGGGCGCACAGGAGAGCCTTCTCGGCAGAAATGGTGCCTTCGAAAGGCAGAGCAGGGGAAGTGTGGCTGCTTCCTGCTTTGCAAGAAGAGAAGCAGAAGCATGGGCAGCGTTGGAAAGGTGGTGATCTGCAGGGCTGGTGCTAACCCCCCGGCAATCCCCTGCATTGCTGGTAGCCAAACCCCTCTTTAAAGAACAAACACTCAGTATATGATGTGAAAAAAACATTTTCAATTAATGCTATGGCAAAAACAGGGCTTTGTCTGTGCACTTGGGTTGTTCTGTGCCAGGGAAGCTGGCTGCGTGTCGTGGTACTGGGAAGCAGTGTTTGCAAAGGAGCCAAAGGGCTGTGTGAATCCCATGGGGATGGCGTTTGCCGGGTGTCCTTCCGAGGCAGCTGTGCTCGCACACCAGCGCTTCTGCTCCCTGCACAGCCTCTGGCCGGGCTCACAGAGCAGGCAGCTCGCTGGCACCAGGGCTATGCTCGCAGCTGAATGGAGGTACAGGGACCCTGGCTCGCGTGCACCAAGGGAGCCGGGCCGCTGCAGGAGGCAGCAACTGTGGGGCAGCCCTGTGCTGGCAGCATTGGGTCTGCAGAGCTTTGGCGAAGATGCCTGTGCTCTGCTCCACTCCTTGCTTGGCTGGCGTGGGAGCACCTCTCCAAGAGGAGAGGATTTCTGTAGGAAGAAGTGCTCTCATTGCCCTGCAGCGTTCTGCAGGACTGCAGCAGAAGCTGGGTGTCCCCGTGGTCCAAGTGGTGCTTGCGGCAGCTAACAGTCCTGCTGCTCGGTACAGGTATTTGGGTGCTGCTGGTGAGTGCCAGTGCAGCACTGGGCTCAGCGTACCGTGTGCTTAAAGCTTGTTTAAACAGCAGCACTCGGCAGGGCAGTGAGCCCCGTGAGTCACTGGTCAGAGCTGGCGCGGAGCTGGCGACGGGGGCTGACCCCCACCACAGAGGTGGTCTCTGCGCGTCAGGGCCGGGCCCATTAGCATGGCGGCGTGAAGCAGGGTGCAGCCTCCTGGCCCCATCAATACACTGAATCTTTCAGTGGCTGGGAGCTGTAAATCAGCGCTTTCACTTGCAGTAAATTGTAGATGACAGCCTTTGTTCAGCCCTGCATCCAGCAGCACACAGTCCCAGAGCTGTGTGGACACCGTGCATCTGCAGGAGCCCTGCTCGCCCCTAATGCAGCCTCTTCCCACAGAACCTCAACGTTTCCTTCCAAGGCTGTGGGATGGACTCACTGAGTGTCAGGGCCATGGACACAGACACTCTCAGCCAAGTGAAGGAGAAGATCCTGGAGGCCTTCTGCAAGAATGTCCCCTACTCCCAGTGGCCACGGGTGGAAGACGTTGACCTCGGTAGGGTGTGCTGGGCCGGCCTCCCATCCCTGTGAGGAGCTGATGCTCACACCAGCTCCCGGTGTCTGTCATGGGACGTTGGGCGGAGGAGCACTGGGGAGGGCAGGCTCGGGACAGCCTTCTCCTGAGGTGTTCAGGAGTAAGGGATGTGACCAGGCCCCGGTGGGCAGGAGGGGTCTCCCAGAGGAGACAAGCCAGTCCCACGCAGCCCCAGGGAGCAGGCAGGGAGAGGAGCGGGGGAGAAGGGCCCCAGGGAGCAGGCAGGGAGAGGGGGGGG
>WBMW01004881.1:345804-400749 GCA_013396635.1 Penelope pileata
GGTCCCTCTGAGCAGAATCTTTGCCACCACGCCCAGCGTCTCACAGCTCGGCTCTGCTCCAGCAGTCCCAGCTGCGGGCTCAGCCCCACAGGCTGTCTGTCTGCCCCTGCCTCGGCCCCATGGGGTCCCCAGCAGAGCCCCGGCCCTGCTGCGCTGCCACTCACCGCTTGCCTCTCTGCAGAGTGGTTCGCCACCAGCACCGACAGCTACATCCTGCGGGACCTCGACGACACCTCAGTGGTGGAGGACGGCAGGAAGAAGCTCAACACGTTGGCACATTACAAGGTAAACCTGCCAGCGCCGCAGAACGGCTCTGCTTCCTCAGAGCCCGCCTGGGCCCAGGGGCGAGCGGCGGTTCCCTTCCAAAAACAAATTATCAGAGACAGGCAGGAAGGTTGCCATGGCTCCGTGAGAGCTTCCGGGGAATAGACATCTGCCCTGGCGAGAAGCTCGTTAATATTGCAACACACTGAAACTAATTAAACACTCTTCATGCAAAACAAGTTATTACTGACAGCAGAAAGAGGAGGGGAAAAAAAAAAAAGGCTCTTACTCCCAGCGGCCACCAGCCTGGTGCTGAGCATTGCTGGGCTCTGGATGCGTGCCCTGCCAGTCCTCGCTGCCTGCCCCGGGCTGGGGCCGGGGATGCCGCTGGGGAGCGGAGGCCAAAACCGTGGGGCAGCGTGGTGAATTGAATTGTTCTCTTGGCCGGTTTTCCTTTTACAACTAAATGAAACCAGAAAGTCGTATTTGATTTCCCCATTTGCTGGTATGCCTGGAAGCATAATTCTCACTGGTCTGTAGCAGTGCATGGAAAATCAGAAGTGGAGCTGCGTGCTTATTGAGGTGATTATTTGTGCAGCAGCCGTGCCGCAGAGCCCGCTGCTGGCACGGTGCCGCTGCCTGTGGCCGGGCGCAGAACAAAAGGCTGCTCCTGCCCCGCAGCCGCCTGCAGTTCCCCTCCGGGGAGAGGCAGGCAGGCCTGCACGGCTCTGCGCTCTTTCGTCTTTGAGTTACCTGCTGTAGGCTTGCCAGAATTTTATCTTGGATACGTGTATTTGCCCAATTCCCATCAGATTTGGTAACGTCACAGTCCTGTATTTGCACTTAAAAAGGCCTTTCCCAGAGGGCAGCACGCTGCTGCCAGTTTCCATGCTGGGGAGCGAGGGCAGGGCGGTGGTGGGGTGCCTGCGGACCACACCGGGTGCCCCAGGGCTGGGGAGCACCACCAACATCTGCGCTTGCCCCTGCAGATCCCCGAAGGGGCGTCCCTGGCCATGAGCCTGTCGGACAGGAAGGACGGCACGCTGAGCAGAGGTAACCCCTTCCCCTGGGGAGGGGGCGAGCCGTGCTGCGGGTGCTGGTGGGGCTGGGAGCAGGCGGGAGCCCAGCCTCCCTGAGCAGAGCAGCACGTGTCCTGGCGAGAATGACTGAGCTGTTGTCTCTCTCTGGTTCTCCACAGTGAAGGACCTGGACACCGAGAAGTACTTCCACTTGGTAAGTGCCTGCTCATGGGCCGCGGGGGTGGCAGGACAGGGGCTGGGCACTTGCTACTGGGGGCTGGGTGCTCCTGCAGCCCCGACTGCTGCATGGTTTGGACACCTTCCCTCAGGAAGGCTGCCTGCCCGCTGACAGCCCTGGGAGGCTGCTGCTATCACCTTGCTCCCCCGTCCCAGGGGGAGCTGCCCCACAGCCAGAGCTGTGCATGGCAGTGGCTGTGGTGCCGGGACCTGAGCTGACCCCAGACCCAGAGGAGCCAGGCAGAGTGGGACTGGACATCCTGAGCCCCCACTGTCACCCAGGCTGGCGGGACATGGCCCCAGGGGTGCATGGCCTGAAAATGGTGGGAGCAGAGCGGGCAGCAAGGCTGTGCGTGGAGCCGTGAGCTCTCTCCAGCTGCAGGGAGGTCTCTGGGCTCCCATTCTTTTGGTGTATGTGATGAAAGAGGAGAAAACCTTTTCAGCCTCACTGATACTGACTTAATTCATCTCTGTGGGCTGAGACATCAGATGATGAACAGGCTGGATCAGCAGTAGTTTTCTTCACAGAGGCCCGAGGAAGAGCAGAAAGGTTATCTGTAGAAAAGCTTTCGTACTGCGGGACATCATAAAAAAAATTACCAAGACAGCAAAATAATTGCTGTGGCCTGGTCCAGTGGTCAGCAGCCAGGGAGGGCTCAGACGCGTGATCAGAGCGCGGAGCAGCGCTGCCAGGAGCATCCCGCGCCGTCCCGGGCTGCAGGGATTTGTTAGTTCCAGCTTGTGCACTGCTCCGAGACTGCAAAGTGCTAAACGCTGTTAAAAGCTGTTACGAAAAGAAGTGTTATGGACAACAACAGTATTTTATAGCTGGGGTTATTTTTTCCCTGCTAATTTTTCCACGGTCGGATGTGGAGTACAAACACAGTGCGAGCATACCCGTGCACACACACACAGCAAGGAGGGAGCAGGGACAGGAAACCGAATGCGCACAGATGAAACAATGCCAAGATGCACTTAAATGGCTTCCCAGACCATTGCAGAGCAGTAATTAACTGACCTGACCAGTGGAATATTTATTTTTGTTTTTACAAAGACCGGGACAGGAATATTGGCTGATTGTTCTTGCATTTTTTCCAAACCTAAGAAAAGCTGCTTTCCATGGAAGCCTTGTGCTTTGTTTCTGGGAACCCAAACTGCAGCCACACAGGAGCGCTTTGCAGGGACCAGAAAGGTGGTCAGACTGACGTACAGCGTGAGACCGACTGCTTCATTCCTTCGCCTAGATTGAGAGAGACAGTAAAGAGAGCAGGAGGAACAAATGGCAGAAAAACTGAGTATTTTGAGTTACTTTGTTAAAGCCATATAAGGCTGTATTTATAACACAATAACTGCTTTTTAATTGGATTGTATGTGCAGTTGAAATTCTATAGTTAAAGGAGAATTCAGTGTGACACTTCCAGGGAGGAGCGTTCTGAACATACGTTTCATGTTGGACCAGGTTCTCCCAACCGATGAATCAGTTGAACATAAGAAGTCCCACAGACAGAGCCACAGGAAGAAAGTCCTGCCAGAGATCTACCTGACCAGGCTGCTCTCCACAAAGGTAGGAGGTGGGAACGCTGTCGCTTGTGGCAGCTGGGATTGTTGCTTGCAGTCTGTAGCGAGGAGCCTGGTCCGAGACAGGATTGCTGCAGGGCCAGCCACGCTCTCCCGAACGTTCAGGGAGCCTTCAGCAAGGCTGCTGGGCTCCGCTGCTCTGTGGGTCCTCTGCCCCTGAAGCAGCGCTGCTGCAGGGAGCCCTGCGCAATCCCCCCGAGTGCAGGGCTGGGGTCTGCACAGGAAGGGGATGCTGACCGCCTCGGGGCTCACAGTGCGCGCTTAGACCTGAGCGTGTCTCCCCATTGAGCGATCCTGCTGGGAGGAGGGCTGGAGGAGGAATGACTGAGTGATCTTAATTCAGATTTGAACTTCCCCACTCGCTGCGAGTGCTCAGCTCCAGCAGTTGGGCTCCCAGCCCACCTTTAATCCCAGCATGATACTTCACTGGAGCAGAGATCACAGGAATGGCCAGCAGTCTCCAGGCTTTTTTGTATTTACTGCACAGAACAATCACAGATGTGAGATCCCAGCAGTAAGAAAGAAAACCTCAATGCCAAAAGAAATTAAACCCAAATGCAAGCTAATTATATCACCATGCACAAACAAACCTTTCCCTCCTTGCTTCAGCATCCCCTTCCTCATGGCTTATCCAACCGGCAGCCAGGAATTTCCCCTTGTGCGGCAGTCGCAGCCCCTCACCCCATTTTTGGGGGCTCAGGTGCTGCTGCTTTCCGCAGCCTCCACGGCATGTGCTTGTCCCACAGGGCACGCTGCAGAAGTTCCTGGACGACTTGTTCAAAGCCATCCTCAGTATCCGAGATGACAAGCCGCCCGTGGCCGTGAAGTATTTCTTTGACTTCCTGGAGGAGCAAGCAGAGAAAAGAGGGATCACAGACCCTGACACTATGCACATCTGGAAGACCAACAGGTTTGGAAGAGAAGACCTCTTCTTTCTTTCCTTCCTTCTCTAAGGAGCAGCAGCTGCAAAGCCTTAGTGTCCTGGATTCATCGTTAGGCTGCTAAAAGTGGAACCAATGAGGGACTTGGAAAACAGGGAGGGGCTGAAAGATGAGCCCATATCTAGGCTTGGAGAGCTCTGAACAAATGCAGAGCTCAGAGGAGTGCAGAGCTGGAAGAGGAGGCACAGACAGATAAAGGGCAGAAGGAATAGGCACGGTAATACAAATAATGAAGGAGAAACAAGAGGAAATGGACGACAGGAGACAGCAAGGATGTGAGCTGTAAGCACTGAAGAATCTGAGGTAGATTCCAAAATCACAAACATCATGCAGATTTTAAAATCAGCATTTGGCTCCTTTTCATTTGATTTCTAGCTTTTCAGCCCTTGGGGGCACTTTTCCTGACTTATCTCTGCAGCCAGGCTGAGGCTCCAGGGCACTCGCAGCGCTCTGGGAGCTGTGCTGCAACAGCGTTCTGCAGGGGGACCGCAGCGCCGGGGAGCAGAGCTGGGGGGTGCAGTGAGCATGAGGAGTCAAAGTGCTGCGGAAATTGAGCAAACGGGAGGCTGAACCAGGGACCAGCAGGGAGGTTGGAGGCAGCATGGTGGAGAGGCTCCGCACAGCTGAGGCAGCAGGGACAGTAACTCTTTCCAGCCCAAAGTGAAAAATTAGAAAACCTATTTGGCTGGGATAGCAGGCATGCAGACATGGCATGTGAGCTACAGCTCTGCCCGGCCTTCGCTGCCTGTAGCTGCCCGCAAAGCAAAGGCCTACAGCAGGTTTTACTCCGCAGCTGCTGAGGAGGGATAGTAGGCAGGCCAGGCAACACACAGAGCTATGCTGTGGCCAAACGTGTGGAGAAGGAAATGATGAGAGTGCAGAAAAAAATACATATGAAATGTATTTCGTGGGGCCAGGCTCCCCATCAGAACCAGATGACAGTTACTGTTGGGGACTCCGTTGCTGCAGAAATCAGCATGTGGGGAAGGCTGATCCCAAAGCCCCATGCAGGCAGCACTGCTGGTGCCTGTCCTGCAGCACGGCCAGCACAGGGCACTGCTGAGGGAGCAAGGGCAGCGCTCACCTGGTAGCACTGAGCACAAACCTGAGCAAGTGTCTCTGCAGAGTCGGGGCATGTGCTTGCCCCTCTGCTAGGCAGAGGAATGTACACTGCCAGAATGTCACTAAGTAACAGAACCTGGCACTTCGTTTTTTCCCTATCTTTCTTTTATTCACATTCAGTCATCATCTTTCCTGCATTTCCTCTCCTCTCCCCATGGAGCACACAGTTCACCCGGTGTGCGTGTTCCTCTCTTGTTTCCTGCACAGCCTGCCTCTGAGGTTTTGGGTAAACATCCTGAAGAACCCCCAGTTTGTCTTCGACATCGACAAGACGGACCACATCGACGCCTGTCTCTCTGTGATAGCCCAGGCCTTCATCGATGCCTGCTCCCTGTCCGACCTGCAGCTGGGCAAGGTAGGCAGAGCAGCGTGGGTGGGAGGGGACTGTCAGAGGCCACCTGGCCCCAGCCTGCCCGCAGAAGCGAGGCTGTGAGCCGCTTGCTCGGTTTCATGCAGTTGAGTCCTGAATGTCGCCAAGGATGAGTCGTCCTCTCCTCACTTCCCCTCCACTTTGTTCAGGCTTGAGCTTGAAGAGTGCACCCCCCATCACAAGCTGCTCTCCCTCTGCCTTAGCTGAGCACAGCACTGACATATGAAACTTCCCAACGTCGTAAGCTTTGCAGCAAACGCTGTCAATGCCCCCTCGCCGTCCCCATGATGGGTGTGGAGCATGGAGGGGACCGTGCGACAGGGGACGGGTGACAGGAAGCCTCTGCTGGGAGAGATTAGCTCTGGAGGAGGATGTAATGAGTGCTTGATTTTGGTTTGTTTGGGTTTGAGACATTTTTTTGCAAGTGTTACAAAACACCTCCAGTTTGCCCTTGTCAAGCTGCGGATGAGGGGAAGAGGGGCCAGCTGGGGTCAGACAGCAGATGGAAACATTTTTCAGGCATACAATAGAATAAGTGGAGGAACTGTTGAGTAATGTGGGGAGAACAAATCCTCAACACGAAAATCAGCCTGCATATCCATGCAGCATATCGCTGGATTGCCCGGGCTGGGCTCTTCCCCAGCCATGGGGTGCTCAGTAGTGTCACTTCTGATAGTGCAGATGTGGGAGCAGATTCACTCCATGCAGCTGCAGTGTGCCAGCAGTTAACAAAGCACTCCTCATCCCTTCCTAATGCAGAGTGGACAAATCAGACACAAATTGAAAAATAACTCAGAGAGGAGGGAGCATGGGTTTCTGTTGTGTTTCCAAGGGGAAAAAAGAATGTTGTAAGCAGGCTCTGTAACTTGGCTGTGTTCCTGTGCTGCCTTGTCATTGGGTTTGAACGTAAACTGCCGTGGGATCTGGTGCCACAGCCTGGTGCCCATTTCCCCTGCAGCACTAGCCATCCCACATATTGCAACAGCAGCTTGCAGCTACCCCTGCCTTCCTTATTTACTGCCTGGTACAGCCGGAGATGCTGTCTCCATGGCTAGAGCCCTGCTGGGCTTGTTTTGTCTGCAGCTCCTTCCTCCCCCTCTCCACCTGCCAGCATTAGGGAGCAGCCCCCGCTCTCCTGTCAGGGCAGTGGGACGCGTTGCTCTTCCTCCCTCCATGTGCCAGAGCCTGGGGCTCCTTTCCCATTGGGACTCAGTGCTGGAGCAGGCCAGGTTCATTCCCCGGGTAATGATGTCAGCGGGGCAGCATTGCCTCAAGGTTAGAATCATTCATGCTCGTGTTTGCAAGGAGTGCCAGTGGGGTTGTGCCTTCGCTGCTACAACCCGCTCATGCAGCTGGGAGGTTAAGACTGCTTTGTCCAAGCTGACATTAATCACGAAAATTCAGTATTTTCTGTTAATTACTTTAGATGCACTCAATATAGGTCAGGCAGACTGGGTTAGCCAATGCAAAATAAATCAAAGCTACATTAAAAATCCAAGAGCAACATTTCAACTGACAAAGTTCAGCTTTGTTCTTCAGTTTAAATCAAGCTGGCTGCTCAGGAGACCAAGTAATGCATTCAGGAGCCCATCCCTCAGTCGCAGCCTCCACACGCAGTGCCCTGGAGCACCAGTAGCTGAGCTGACGCAGCCGGGGTATGCGTGTGTGCGGGGCATGGCCGGGCAGCACACCACCCCACCTGACCCCACGCACAGGCCGTAGCCCGTCCCTGCTGCCAGTCTGCATGTGTCCAGTTACACCCCACCGCTGGCATTGCAGCTGACTGGAATGCAGCCCCCGGGAGGTGGGCGGTGGGCAGCCACGCTCAGAGGGTGCTGCGGCTCCGCAGGCGGGTGGTGACCCTCTGCAGCACCCAGATGTGCTTGTGCTTAGTGGGTCGTGCTGCGGGGCCCTCCAACCCTGCTCCTGTCTGCTGAACCAGGCCCAAAGCCAGAGCTGAGCCCAGCTGTAGCTGAGGGCCCTGTCTGACAGCCAGCGCTTCAGCCGGCTGAGCAGGGTGAGCAGTTCTCAGCCAGAAACAACACGGTGTCTTGTTTCCATATCTCGCCCTGGCTCTAGGATTCCCCGACCAACAAACTGCTGTATGCCAAGGAGATCCCGGAGTACAGGAAGATCGTGCAGCGCTACTACAAGCAGATCCATGACATGCCGCCGCTCAGCGAGCAGGAGATGAACGCGCACCTGGCCGAGGAGTCGCGGGTGAGGCACGGGGCTGCTGGGGGCCGGGGGCAGCAGGACAGGCTGCGGCCACTCCTGCTACCTGGGTGTCGGAGGGAGCAAACAGGAAAGGATATTTTGCCTCAAACTTCCAGGCACAAAATTCATCTGACCTAATTCCAAGCATCTTTAATTACTGCCAGAGCTGCAGTAAACATCCACGAGCTTGCTCGAAACTAACTAGCTTTGGCACCATTGGGAATTTAAAACAAAATTCAGTGCCAAAGAGCCAGGAATTTGGCAGAGGCTCTGTGCTGGCCCCAGCTCCTGGCCAGCTGGCCCCCATGCCGCCAGCCCCGTGTTGCAGGCAGCCACTGGCAGCGGTGCTGGTGGCCAGCGGCCACCAGTGGTCAGTGGTACACCGGTGGTGTACCAGCGGCCCTGGTACAGCCACAGGAGCTGGCAGACACGCTGCAGGTTGAGCCCTGCCAGCAGCGCACCCTGGTTCTGCAGAGCCCAGCCACCTCCTCGCAGCATTTTAGCCTCTGCCACAGAGCATTAGCCTCTGCCACAGAGCATGTTTGTTCCCAGGGTGTTCCTCTACCCAGCTCTCGTGCTGCTCCATCCTTCAAAATGCCTTTGAGCACTGAAGAGCACTATCAGCTGTGGCCGTTTAAGGCTGACTTTAAAGACGCAGACCGTTTCTGATGTAAGCAAATGCAGCTTCCTTAAAGGAATAAGGCAAAGCCCAGCTACATCAATTCAATAGGAATAAAAATAGCCACTCTAAACCTTCTTTTAATCTCATTAATGCCGTCAGATTGGTCTTGAACTTGCTTGCTGCATCAGGTTAACACACCTCCCCTCTTTGTTCTGTCTTTATAAAGAAATACCGGAACGAGTTCAACACCAACGTCGCCATGGCCGAGATATACAAATATGCCAAGAGGTATCGCTCCCAGGTAGGTGGCTGGCAGTGCCAGGCCCTGCGTACCTGCGGGGGGGTAACGGGCAGGATTTTGTAACCACGCAGTTAGAGGCCTGCATCCACTCCCACAGAAAAGGGATTATCTTTCTTTGCATAATTCCATGCACATATGTAATATACACACACACACAGATGCATTTGCTTTCCCTTCCCTTGGCTGATGACTTCCTAGAAGCAGAGGCCAGCTGTCCCAGCTGTCTGAGCAGCGTTTGGCTGGGCGGGACGGGAGCAGGGCTGGCTGATGAATAGTGCTTGCAGGAGGGCATGGAGGTGCCGTCCCCAGTAACCCACCCTGACCCTGGCTGGTCTGGGCCCACTGCGCCCTGCCTGTGGGGCAGCTCTACACTGTGATGTTCGGTGCAGGAGTTTTCTGTTGCATTTTCTCTCTCCACCACAATACAAGCAGGGGCTCAGCTGAGCCCTGCTGCACCCAGAGGGCGTGGGGCTGTGCCCCAGGGCTGGACTCTGTCCCAGCTCCAGCAGGATTTAGGCTTAACGGGGCCGGCGAGGGACTGGGGTGGATGGGGACCCCACACTGCCTGCCCTCATGTGCCCACCTCTCGGCAGATCGTGGCCGCCCTGGACTCCAACCCCACAACGAAGCGCACCCAGCTCCAGCACAAGTTCGAGCAAGTGATTGCACTCATGGAGGACAACATCTACGAGTGCTGCAGCGAAGCCTAGGCTGACTGCAGCCCGGGAAGTGACCTCTAGAGTGCACTGCTGGAGGGAACCTGCCTTGGCCGTGGATACATCTTGGGCCATGTCCATGAGGGTCATTCTCAAACCTTGTGGTGGCAGTGGGCTTTGCCCGCAGCCAAAGAGCTCCCTCACGTCTCAAGAAGCCGCAAGACACTCTTACGAGCAGCTAGAAAACTCTAGTCAGCACTGTGGCACCCGTAACTTATTTGCTGTTGCAAGCCAGAAATGGAGACATGACCCCTGTGGCAAGCTCAGCTCACCACTTCCCTCCAGTCAACTCCTGAGCAGCCACCCCCTGCATCCCTGTCTGTGATTCCTCACGTAGAGGAGACCTGGCTGCAGAAGCCATAGCAGAAGGGCAGCCTCAGGGAGCGATGAGCAGAGGTGGCACAGGCTATCGGCAATGGCAGAGCTCCCTTCTTCCACAGCATCTCTCTGACATCTATGTTTTTCTGACACCATGGACTATCAGCTGTTCACTATCTGCTGCATTCTGTGTATTTTCGTGCCTTTTAATTTTTGAATTGTATGTGCAAACATAACCACTCCTCCATCTGAGATTTGGGCAACACAGGGAACTGGGGGCTGAGATAAAGCAGTTGCTTCCAAAGTAGCTAAGGCATGCTGAAAGCACTTTATCCCCTGATGAAACAGCTGCTTGCTAGCTGGAGGGAGTGCATTGCATGTCAGTGTGGGTGGTTCCCCAGGGTTCCCAGACCTGCAAGCAGTAGGATGGGCAAATATCCACTAATGATCCACCTCCAGCCAGCTGGTCACAGGCATCGCTTTACCTGGGAGCAGAGACCCAGCAGGTGAGGGAAAGCACCTCTGCCCCATGCTCTGCTCACCCCACCCTACTGGCTGTCTGCACAGCTGCAGTGCTGACTTCAGCTCATGTCAACAGGACAGTCCTCTGATGGAGCAGAACTGAGCCACATGCAAGACATCCAGGGAGCATCTTCCCTCCCCCTGCCCCACGCTGTCTAATATCTCCCTATGATCATCACCTGAAACAGGTCAGTGCCACAGAGGCACGTTCCTAACACAGCTTGTTCTGCTTGCCTTGGACCTTGCACGCCATGGTTATCACCCAACAGCAACAAGAGAGTGGTGCTGCTACACGTTCTGTTTTTCAGCCCGTGAAGGCATGCAACCAGCCCTCGTCCCCATGGCAGCACCATGCTCTCACTCCCACAAGCCAGCAGAGCAGGTCACGCATCGCAAGCTGCAAAGGTAGAAAGTGTCACGCTCCACACGCTGCTGTCAGCGAGCAGGGTCCCACTGCGGAGACGAGCAGAACTTGTCTGAGACCCAGAAAGTTCACTGCCATCCTGCAGCAGCTCACAGCACCTCACCTGTGCTGGGGCCCTACTTTTCTGCTGGCAGCTTCTTTTCTGCAGCCAGGGGAGCTGTGACTGCTCTGATCTTCTCCATCCCTCAGACCCCTCTTGAGAGGCTGGACCACGTGTCTGAAGCCAGCATCCCCATGCAGGGAAAGGCAACCTGCTAGTGAAAGCTTAAACCCAGCTGTAGCTGCAGGCACCGCATTTTCAAACTGCCAAATATGTTTAAAAAAGTTACTACCTCACTCCAGGCAGGGTCTTAAGGTGAGCCTCCATTACTCATCCAGCTGGCAAGGTTGCAACCTGGGATTAGATAGCATTGGTCCACCAGAACTCCTCCTGGGTGACTCACTGCCATGGACAGGCAGCCCCCAGCCCACTGTTTCCAGTCATGCCACACGTCAGAAGTTAGAACATCCAAATTGTGTATGTGTACATAGATATCTATTTTAAAACAAATGATAGACTTTATCCAGTATGTTAAAAAGGGGTAGGGAGGGGAGGGAAAGGGGAAGAAGGCAGGGTTTTTTTTTTTGTTTTTTTTTTTGTTTAAAAAAAGAAAGAATTACAGAAAAAGTACATACACTGTGGAGTTTTCAATGTCTTTGCTGAAGATGTGGTTTCAGAATAGAAATTCTAATAATGTAGCTGGGCTACATTTTATTTTGAAAGCAATTTCAAAAAAAAATCTTGAATTTTTTTCTTTAGAAACTGTGAATAGTTGCCAGAGATATAGACAGGCCCAGCAGAGAAGGTGGGGGCAAGAAGGCTCGAGGTAGCAGAGAACACTGAGCTTGGCTGGAGCGATGGAAGGGCCATGGGGCAAGAGCCCCTTGTCACTGCAGGAAGGGCACAGCTGAGCCCATAGGGAGCATAATTCACCTCCAGGCCATGTGACTGGGCTGTGTATTGGGGCCTATTGCTTTATTATTTAATTTCTTCCAAAGCAAAAAAAAAAGAAAAAGAAAAAAGAAGTAGTTGCTACAGCCATTTTAAGAGTCAACTTTAACAGAGCAGAAGCTTGAGGGTTTTTAGCGTTGCCTTGAAGCCCCAAGCCCTTTGTAACATGTTTTTAACCTTTGACATGTGTTGTGGGTGTAGTGCCCTTACCTGCTGTGTAGTGGAAGTGGCAGACTCTTGGAAAAGCCTATCTTTGTAATAAAACAAGGTGCTAAACCCCTGTGTGGTGAAGTTCCTGCCCATGTCCCTTGCCCGAGGTGCCCTTTCTCCCATGCAGACACTGCACCCACCCAGCACAGCAGCATGGGAGGCAGGCAGCTCCCAGTGTGCTGGCAGCAGTGCCCGGGACAGGTTTTACCCCCTCCAGCTCACCACTCCTGCTGAGCCCATTGCACAGGTCCCACCATCACAGGAGCTGGTGTGAGTGGTAGAAGAGCTGTGGGAGGACCCAGCCACACTGGGCAAATGGCAGGCGGCACACAAAGCCCAGCAGCACCGCTCTGAGTCCCAGGGCCAGATGCCCTCGCTGCTGCCAGGCACAGTCAGCCTATGGGACCGCATCCTCCCCCAGCACCAGGAGCCCAGCACCTGCTGTGCGCTGCCGTGGGCCCTCGAGGCTCTTGGCTGCAGCTCCAGGACACCAGCCCAGCCTGCAGGCCTCGATAACTGCAGCAGCACTCAAATCCTCTCGCTTCCAGCTCCCTGCAGTAAAAGCTGCTCTTTCCAGACACCGGAGGGATTTTCTATCCCTTCTAGGAAGTCGATTCTTAGTAACGCTAAATCCAGGCGCTTAATGATTTGGCCTCTCTCAAGGAGAAAGAGTCTGCATTTAGCGTTCAGTGTCTGGTGAGCAGACACAGCTCCTGCCCTGGGACATGTTCCTGCTGGCAGCAGTGTCTTTGAGGTTAACCATCGCTGAAGGTGCAGCTGAGCTCTGCCTGGCTGTTCCTGCAGCATCCCCCATCCTGATCCTGGGGAGCACAGGTTCAGTTTCATTACAGATACATCAGCGTGGCTGAGGCTGAAGTTTAAAAAGCAGTTAGTTTGCTCAGCTCCTGCGTAAGCCCCAAAGCAAGGCCAGAAGCCTTGGAGGGCATTGGCAAGGCCAGCTGAAGATTAGCAAAATCCTCTTTAGGAAGAGGGTTTTACTTCCACTTATTTTCTCCTGCCCAGGAGGACTGCAGCCCTCTGCATTATCAGGCTGACCTTCAGAAGGGCTCTGTTCCGCACAGAGCAGGAGAAATTCAGGTGTTTGGAACTATTTTATCAAAAGTTCTCTTTGACCAAGAGAAGCTAGCAAGGCAGGTTTTGAGGTGGGTGCTGTGCAGACATAACAGGAGCATAAGCAGTTCCACACTCTGCTGCAAACACCCCAAACTCTTTCCTGTGCCCTAAAACACTTCTATCTTCCTTTGATTGTGGTTAGAGCACAGGCAGCCTCCCACGGCTGGGGTCCATGGAAGGCACCCCCACCTGCTGCCCTGGCACTGCTGTAATCCAAGCTCAGCCAGGCATTAGCACAAGGGCAGCTGTGAGGGCATGCAGCCAAGCACCTACCCCATACCAGGGCTATGGGTGTCACAGCCCTGCACCAGCAGGTCCAGCTGAGCCTGAGCTTCCCAGGGTGCTACCAGAATCCTTGGCAGCCCAGAGCTCCTGCCTGGGCCACCAGCTGGCACCAGGGCTCACCACCAGCCTGCACACAGGCAGCCCCTCAGAGCCCCCGCTGGTGGGCCAGGAGGGATCTCTGGAAGCCCCAACCTTACGTGCAACTGCAGCCAGCAGCAGGAGACACATAGAGACAGACAGGGCACCTCAGGGAGCTGCAGCACCAGCTCATCACCACTCCATGAGTGTGTGTGCCATCCCATCCTACCTGAGACGAGGCCATGGTCAGGCTGAGCTCTGGGTTCACCCTGAGCTGGAGGGCATTGGCCTTGGGAGATGGGCACACAGGGCAGCAGCTGTGCTACTTTGTGATGAGTCAGACAATGTTTATTAGTAGAGAGTGAACAGAGTTAAAACTTGGGAACTAAAACCAACTCCTGCCCCACGGGCCCAGGTGCAGCTGGGGACAGTGCTGTGCTGCTGGAGACATGGGACCCCTATGGCACCTTCTTGCCAGCTGCGGATGGGGCTGGCTGCTGTGCTCCAGCCTCCCCCTGGCCAGCACCTGAGGCTGCCTGGGGCTTCATTGGCTTGCCTTTACCTCCCTTCTTCTTGGGGGCAGCTTCCTCAGCCTCCACAGGTGCCACCCCAGGCACCTTTCCCTTCTTGCCCGCTGGGGCCTTCTGGTGTCCCTTCGCCCTGGCACCCATGGGGTGGTCACTGCTGTCCCCTCCCATGTCCTTGGCAGCAGAGGCTGCAGGGGGCCCTGACCGCCCTTTGCCAGGGGCCCGGGGGACCTTCGCTCCATCACTTTTGGGCTTTGCTGCTGCCGCTGGTTGGGCCTGCAGGGGAGAGAGCACCTCAGGCTGCTGCCATGCCACCAGCCGGGGCCTGGGCACAGTGCTGCAGCCCCACCTCACCATCGGGCAGTACTCACATCCATGGGCTTTGCCCTTGGCTGCTGCTTCACTGCTTTTGGCTTCTCCTTGGCCGTGCCTATGGAGAGGGAGCAGCAGATCAACCTGGCCCCTCAGCAGGGTTACCCCAGCACCACCCACCCCTTACCTTGCCCTCCTTCACCCCCTGCTGCCACCAGGGCCTGTGCAGCTCCTCTGCGCCCCGGCTTCAGAGCTGGTCCTCCAGTGGGATCCTCCTGGCCTGGTGCCTGCTTCTGCTGCAGCCTCTCAGGAGCGAGCTAAGGGAGGAGAGGGGCAGGGAGTGGGAGCAGGGCCAGGCAGCACCCCATAGCCAGGGGCCAGCAGCCCCACTCACCTTGAAGCGGCCGGTGGCCCCCAGGGCAGAGGAGTTGCGGGGCCGCACCAGGTACCCACGACTCAGCCCCACAGCCAGTGCCCGCTTCAGCAGGTACTTGAGGCGCACGGGGTCCACGGCCGGGTACTTGGCCAGGATGAAGCGCTTGATGGCGATGACTGAGGCACCCTTGGTCCCACCCTGGGCCCGCAGCGCCTCAATGACCATGTGCAGCGTGGAGGGGTGCCGGCGGCTGCGGGCCAGCAGGCTCGACAGGCGGGCAGCACTGGTGGCCTTGGCTGCAGGAAGACAAACAGGCAGCATGAGGCCAAGGTGCCCGCAGCCCTGAGAGCTGCAAAAGCCAAACAGACATTGCCATGCCCACCCCCAGGGCCTCTCAGCAGGAACAGCCCCCCTGCCCCCCTCACCTGGCTGAGGCTCCATAGCAGCACTCCTTCCCCAAACACTCAGAGCCCCCAGCCCCAGCTAATTTATCTGATGAGCACGGTGGCTGCAGGGCCTGGTTGGCAGCTGCTGATTGCCCCAGGTGCCACCCCCACGGAGCAGGTGAGGCTGAGTGCTCTCGCCCACTTCATTGCAAGAGGCTGGAAGAAGGGATGCTCTGGGCAGATGGAGAGGTGCAGGAGGTGGGGGGGCTGGCAGGGCAGCGGCACGAAGCATCCCTGACAGTGGGCACGGGGTGGTGGTGTGCCATGGGCTGGTGGGGGCACAGCCTGTTTGCTGGGCCCACTGTGCAGGGTGGGAAGCAGGGGCTGCACTGTGTGGGAAGCCCAGGAACGGCAGCGAGAAATGAGAGAGGAGAAGAGGACCTGCTTTGTCAGCCAGCAAAGGGAGGAGGAGCGACAGCAGCAGCTCTCCAGCAGCAGCCCCAGGTGCACGCTCACCAGCAGGACCCCTCCTGTGCCCCCTCCGCAGGGCCAGCACCATGGCAGGGTCAAGCGTGTTTCATAGAATCATAGAATCATAGAATGGTTCAGGTTGGAAGGGACCTTAGAGATCATCTTGTTCCAACCCCCCTGCCATGGGCAAGGACACCTCCCACTAGACCAGGTTGCCCAAAGCCCCATCCAGGGGCTTGGTTTCTTCCAACCGTCTTTGGCCAGATCCCACCACCACCTCCCTGCTGGCTCCAGGACACCCCCAGCACACCCCCTAGGCTGGCAGAAGGGCCCAGGCCCCGGCTGGCCCCAGTCCCCCAGCAGCAGCCGCAGGGCTGGGCCGCGTCGCCTGGCAGCGTGGGGCTCACGAGGCGGCACACAAGCAGCCGGCCCTTCCTCCTCTTCCCTCCCAAACAGCTCTCAGATTTGAAGTACGTGAATCAGACATCAGCCTAAACACTGAATTATTCATAAACTGCTAATCTTCAGATTTCACTGAATATGCAGAAGTATCGATAAAAAAAATAATGAGAGAATTGTACTTGCAAATTGCTCTTTATTAAAGATTTAGCTCGCACGGGTTCTATATGTTCCCTATTAGACTTTGCAAAGCTGCATAGGATTAGAAATCAGAGAGGATAATAATGTACAAAAATAGTTTCAAATGTTGATAACACTGAACAGCGAGAAAAACATCTTATTTGTATAACTGAGCTAAAAATAAAAATGAAGAACACTGCTACAATTGCAGTATGCCATCTTGTAGTGCTCAAAACATATGTCGGCGTCTCTGAGCCATATGCTCCCCTGTCTTGCCTGCTGCAGCACGAAGGGGAGCTCAGCAGTGCACCAGCCGATCCTCAAAAGCACAGGCACCAGCCAGAGCCCCCTACGCGGGCTGGTGCCGAGCTGGGCCGTGGCTGAGGCCAGGAGGGGTGTGCAGGAGGCCCAGGGGTGCCACGGGGCATGGCCGAGGGGCTCTGGGAGTGTTGGCCGAGGAAATGCTCCTGGGGGAGGAATGCTTCCTGCTGGGGAGGCACCGCAGGGCTGCTGGGGTGCAAACACTGGGGGCACAGCGTGGTGCTGGGTGCCAGCTGGGTCCCCTGGAGCACACCCAGCGCCATGGTGCATGGCTGTGCCGTGCCGTGCTGTGCCACCTGCTCGTGGGTGGGAGCTGCACCATCGCTCTGTGGCATGAAGGGGCCCATGTGCACCAAAATCTCCCCACTAACTCATAGGTGTTGTGGTGCTCCTGGGCCTTGAGGTGGTGGTGGTGGGCAGGGCTAGGCCTGACTCTCCTGGCAGCAGGCACCTCACAGCAGCGAGCACCTCGCAGCACTCGGCCTGACCCAGTGGGGCCCCGTGGCTGCCAGGCTGTGTCTGCAGCAGCAGAGCTGGGAGGGGGCTCGGCCCCAGCCCGTGTTGCTCAGAGGCACCCAACCCTGCCGAGGCCCCGCAGTGGCGGTGGCTCCGCCATGGCCCAGGGTTCACAGGGCATGTGCCTGCGAATGGAGGGCCCTGAGTGGTGCAGACAGGTGCGAGCGCTCAGCAAATCAACAGAAAAGCGTGGATTTATGCCAGCAGAGGAGCTAAGCCTTTGCATTTTAATTATAAAATGTGTGTACACTTTCACAGCCTTGTTCCCGGGGTTCCTATGGTCAGAGAGCGGAGCTGCCCCACGGCCGCACTGAAGCAGGGCAGGCAGTGGCGGGGCCAGGGGTGCGGGTGGCACCGCGCGGGGCCTATGCAGGGGACACCTGGCTGGTGGAGACGGACGAGGTCTCTGTCTTGCCGGCAGACGTGTCCTCGTCGCCCAGCGGGTTCTTGCCACAGCACAGGGTTGTGATCATGCAGTTACGGAACTGGAAGAGAGGGGAGGTGTCAGGGTGAGGGCTGGGCTGCCGTGGGGCCGCAGGGCTGGCAGTGGGACTGTCACAGCGCGGGCAGCGAGCACATCTCCCGCAGGTACAGCTGCCGGGGGCTGCAGCGGGGGCTGCGGGGAGACCTCTGGCACGGCCGCACTGCGGGCACTGAGCGGTCTCTCATGGCCGCACCGCAGGCACCGTGCCAGTGCCGTCACCCTCCCGCTGCCCCTCCTCTGAGTCGGTGTGTGTCACACACTGTGGTGGGCGTGCTTGTGCCAATGAGACCCATGTGATGTGAGGGGACGAGCCGTGCTGTCACCCTCCTGCACTCCGACACATGTCACCTGGAAGCGAGCTCCCTGGGGCTCACTGGGAGCTGCTGCCAGGACAAACACCACAAAGCGAGCAGCTGGCACATGGCGGTTACCTGCTTGTTCATTACAATGTAAATCACAGGGTTGTAGATGGAAGAGCTCTTGGCAAAGAAAGCCGGGATGGTCATGAAGATGGGCCCGAAGTCTGACCCCTGGTTGGTGAAGATGTAGAAAGCAACGCTGGCGTAGGGCACCCAGCAGATGAGGAAGGCGATGACCATGATGATCACCATGCGGGTCACTTCCTTCTCTGCCTTCTGGGTGGTGGCAGACTCCTGCTGCTGGGCGGCAGCCTGCGGGCACAGCGGGGAGGTGGCAGAGCTGCGAGGGCTCGGCCTGCGCGCAGCGGGGTGCAGGGCTCGGCGGCCGAGCTGCGTGCCTGGAGCTTGGGGAGCAGCCCTCGTGGGGCCCGGCACAGCACGGGGCCCGGCACAGCCCTTCCTGCACAGCCACCCCACCCTCATGAGCAGGCACCCACCTCCTTCACGGTGCACACCAGGTTCCCATAGCAGAAGAAGATGACCATCAGCGGGATCATGAAGTGAACCACGAACATGTAGATGACAAAGGATTCGTTGTTGATCTCTGGCTTCAACGTGTAGTAGTCGATCCCGCATGAGCACTGCATGCCCTCGGGGATGTACCTGCAAGGCAGACGGGGTCAGAACTCCACAGAGATGGCCGCCCACAGCCCGCCCGGCCCCCCCCTACCGTGACCAGCCAAACAGCGGCGGGGCCGCGCACGCCAGCGCCATGATCCAAGAGAACGCAACCCCCATGATGGCATGGTTCTCCCCGAAGCGGAAGTTGCTCATGGGCTTGCAGACCACGACGTATCGTTCGATAGCCAGGACGACCAGCGACCAGAGAGCGATTTCACCTGCACCAGGGAGAGAGGGGTGGCACTTGGGGACCTCGAGCAGCAGGAGGACAAGGACACACTGACCCTTCCACCAGGGCTCAGAAACAGAGATGAACCAAGGAAAGTGCCGCTGCGGTGGGAAGGCATCAGGAGCCATCTCCTTGCTGCTCTGCTGAGCCCAGCAGCGACCGCCACGCTGCTGTGTTTGAGATCCACTGCTGAACCCTGCCCTCCTCCCGGACAGAGCCCACAGCCACAGCCCCGCTCCATGTGCCCATCACCCCTGGGGTCCCGCTCGCTGCCGCAGCCCCCAGGAGGACACCTGTGCCTGGGGCACAGCCAATGGCTGTGGCTGGAGGCTGAGCTGAATGAGGGAGGGCGTTTCCAGACACACCGTTTTTATTTAACATCTGTTTCTACGACGCCTGGCTGGGCTGCAGCACTGTGCACCGCATCTGAGCGAGCTGCAGACACAGCCCCGCGAGCAGAGAACAAACTGTCATCTCTCCAGTCAGAAAGCAAGCCAAAGCCAAGTGCAAACCCAGCAACAGCAAAACCTGCTGTTGGTTACTTTTCATTGCTACACTGTTGCTCTCAGGATGTTGAACAGGTGGCTACCAAAATAAGGTTTAAAAAAAAAAAAAAGTGTCATTTGCCACCTTCTTCACCTCCCACCCTGAAGCATTGCAGAAGCCTCAGCTCACACCAGCAGGCTCAGTACTTTCCCGACACCACATGTTTTTCCAAGAGCATCTGGGCATTCTTCTCACTCTCTCCTAAGATCTAGGGAAAATTCTGGCAGAAGATTTTTGAAAGTTTGGAAAACTCACCACCCAGTGTAGCAAAGAAGCCTTCGATGTAGCACCCTGTTACTCCAAAGACAAAGTACCCATTCATCGAAGTGTACATGGTGGTCGTGAAGCCTCCAAAGACCATGAAGAGGTCGGCAACCGCCAGGTTCAGGAGGATGTAGTTTAGAGGCGTCCGGAGTTTCTTGTGCTGGATGGTGACGTACAGCGTGAGGAAGTTGATGGGGAAGCCGAGCAGGATCAGCATGAACATGTAGGCAGCCAGCGCCGAGAACTTCCAGGGCTCAGCCAGGTAGTACTGGGGGTACTCGAAGGGGCTCCGCACCACCCCCGTCTTGTTGGACATGGGCACGTAGAAGTCTTGGCCTTCTGTCCCGTTCATGGCTGCAGTTCGTGAGGTGCCTCTTGGTCTTCCTCAGGGTCTTGTCTTGTGCGCGGGGGAATCACCTCTGGAGTTGGGCTCCCGCCACCGCTCAGCCTTTGCCGTTGCCCCAGGGAGAAGTGGCTGTGCTCAACTCCGTGGGGCGTCCCTTATAAAGTGCCCCCTGGAGTAAGCTCCAGGCATCCGTGTCAGCACGATTAGGGCTTACAGAATTATTAATCATAATCATCCAGGGGTAAGTGGCTTTTCTGGGGAGGTATTAAGGTGACACCTGTTTCTGGCCCACGCTGTCATTGTTGGAGACCATGGTTCATGGTCATATATGAACAGGCAGCTCTGTGCCACACCACTCAGTTGGGCCCAATCCAGAAGGCAGCTCCATTTGCACAGCCCCGCTCCACAGCATGGCTGTGCTGATCCCCAAGGGCTGAGCACCCCGTGCCTTTGCCCAAGGTCCTTGCACCCCGTGGTCAGGGCTGAATGCTCGCAGCCCACGCTGCCAGCGCCCCACTGAGCACTCTGTCCCTCCCCTGTGGGCACTCATGGGCTGCACCGCCCACCAGTTCGAAATGGCTCCATTTACCCACAGAGGATTGCTGGAAATGGGACACATTACCCCGGGTTCACAGGCAGAGGGTACCAGGGAAAGGCAAAGCACACAGCATCCTTCCTGTGATTGTGCTTGACCAAAGCTCCCAGGCTGAGCTTTCAGCTGTTGCCAACAAACAGAAGCTCTGCTCCATCCCCTGCAAACAGGAGGCTGTGATTCAGAACCCCATGGCCATGGGTTTGGGAGCTGCAGAGGCTGCTGGGCACGCTTGGTGTGGTCTATCAGTAGCAGAGGTCCGTTCCTGCAGCCAGAAGGCAGCACTATGCCACCAGTGAGCCCTTGCTCAGAGCCGTCCCCGTCACAGCTGCCATTCCTGGGGGGGCTGGGGAAGGGGTGCGCCTGGGCAGCACGGCCACCAACAGCCCTTCTTCCATGCGCTCTCAGCCACCTGCAGTTTCTGCAGCAAGATTTGTCTGGGAGGGTTCCTGGCTTTGTATGCGGTTTGCGTTGTGCCAGTTACATTGGTGGCACCTGAAAAATAACCTTGTCCATCTGTCTTGGACAGATGTTGTTCTGTGCTGATGTGGAGAAGGGTTGTGGACAAGGCACAGAAGGAAATTCTGAACTGAAGCCAGTGTTTGCCCTCATATTCTGAGTGACAGACATCTTCGGTCTCCCTGAAACCTTGCAAAGTGATGAATTCCATATAAATGGGCACTAGAGCTGCAGGGAAGCTGTTGTTGGAGCCTCCTGTGTCCTCAGTGTCTTTATCTGCCCACTTGGTGCACTCCGTTGTGCCAGCCAGCAGCTGGGTTAGACGTTAGCTGGTTTTAATTTTTCAGAGACAATGGGACAGCACGTGCAGCAGTGAACACAGCGAAGCCAACCACAGAGGCTCTCCTTGCCGGACAAGGTTATTCCCTGCAGTTCACACCATCATGATTAATCTTTCAAGCTCCAAAGCTATTTTCTCCATCTCTTCCCTTTTTTTTCACCCTCTGTTTATCTCCTTTCTCATTGTGTCAATATTGCTCTCAACGTCAGTAACGCTCCAGTTGGTGTGTGAGTAGCAGGCAGAGTTCCCACAGAGGTTGGGAGAGGATTGTGCTGGGCCCTTGGTAGGGGACGGGGATCTGGTGGGACCTGAGCATCTCCACAGCTCCTTAGGCCGCAGCTGGGGGGCCGGGCTGAGCTTTCCTTGCTACCAAGAGCAGAGCAGAGGGTGCCCATGTGCCCCTGCAGCACGGGAGGATGCACTGGGGAGATGGCAGAGGTTCAGTCATCTTGGCCTTGATAAGCTTGCTTTGGTTCAGGCCTTGTTTTAACCAGTGTTCCCTGTGGGTTTACTTAGGGCATGCAGAACATTCCAAAGGGAAAAACAGAGCTTCATGTTCACTTTAAAGAAGAGACCATGCAGGGAAACCTCCCCTCTCGTGGGGAGCGTCTTGCAGAAGCGCTGAGGGGCCCCACGTGCTGCTGCCATGGACCAAGGCCTGGCTGCCTGCGGCCAAAGGCGGCCCACGGCCACCCCAACAGCCACAGACCTCTGCCCTCATGCAAACGCTGCTCTTCACACGTCCTTCGCTCGAACCGAGGCCCTCCCAGTTAACTTCTCACTCGTGGTGCCCAGGCTGGAGCAGGGCCACCAGTGAACTGCAAGTGCCGGTGTTGGTACCCGTACCTGGGCGTAGAGGGATTACAGCTTTATCTCCCCGCGCACAGACACGCCACGGTAAGCTCTGATGCAATAAGCCGCTGCTGGGGTCAGCAGACCTATGCCCGGCTTAGGGCCCGGTGCGCGTCACTGCGGGAGCACAGCAGCGGCAGGGCAGGGCTGCAGGGCAAGCAGGACACGACCGAGAGCCCCTCACACAGCTTCAGGGAGGCCTCGTGGTGGGGCTCCCTGCGCATCCCAGCACTCCCTGCCACGAAGTCACCGCAGAGCTCCGGTGGCACGAGGCGGCCTGGGGCTGGCACACCTCTCCAATTTGTGAGCTGCGTGGCTTTGCCTAGAAAAGCCCGACACTCTTTGCAAACTTGGATTGTATTCACAGAGAAGTTCTAAAAAAAAAAAATTCCTTGTTTGATCCACTTTGTCTCTGTAATTGCAAATCCTGTGTATTTATTTTTATAATTTCTCATTCCCTGCTAGCTCTGCAAAGCCAGCTCATTGCTGGGAGAACGAGCTGGATTCCATCCTGGCTCACATATCAAACAGCATTGTTTATCAATGTCAGTCGCAAAGTCTTTATTGCAAACAGTGATATATGAGTCAGAAAGCAGACAAGCGGTAATTAGAACAGAATGTTTTTTAAGTGGTAAATTAAGCAAATTTGGTCAGGAACCATTGAGGGGCTCGGAAGCCCTGTAGTGCCATTTCACAGTATCACAGCATGGTTGGGTTGGGAGGGCTCTCACACCCCCAGTTCTCCCCTCGCTGTGGGCTGGGTGCCCCCAGCTCAGCTGCCCAGGGCCCACCCATGGCCTTGGGCACCTCCAGGGATGTGGCACCCACAGCTCTGGGCTGTGCCAGGGCCTCACTGCCCTCTGAGTAAAGAATTTCTTCCTAATAATTAATCTAAACCCATCCTCTTTTAGTTTAAAGCCATTAACTTTTGTCCTATTGCTACACTTCATGACAGAGTCCCTCCCCACCTGGTCCTGCAGCCCCTCAGGTACTGGAAGGCCACAGGAAGGTCTCCCCGCAGCCTTCTCTCCTCCAGGCTGAACACCCCCAGCTCTCAGCTGTCTCCGTAGCAGAGGTGCTCCAGCCTCTGAGCATCCTGGTGGCCTCCTCCGGACCCACTCCAGCAGGTCTGCATCCTTCTGATGCTGGGGGCCCCAGAGCCGATCGCAGCACTGCAGGTGGGGTCTCTACAAGAGCACAGAGATTTGCTTCCTGTGGCTCTGGCCTACAACAATGCTGGGAAACCGCAGCTCAGAAACAGGCCTTCAGCACAGCCCCTCTGCCAGCCAGCACACTGGTCAGCGGGTCTGTGCCAGCTCAGAGCTGCATGTGTGCCACACCACAAAGGTACACTCAGATCACAAAAGCAACAAGAGCTGAAAGGATGCCAGCATTCCGGGGAGCTACCCCATGATTTTAATCACACAGCAAGCTGCATCACTTACAATGTTACTCGCAGCAGATGAACTTTCTTGCCCTTAGGTACGATAGAGGAACTGTGGGAAAGCTCTGGGTGTCTGCGAGCCCTTGGCTGCTTTGATATTCTTGCCTGGCAACCTAATACTTCTAAGCACGCAAACATATTCAGTTAAGTCTATTAGGTCAGTGGCTTTTCTTTCACTAACGGTAAATATGCTAATGTTACTACAGTCAGTACTGCGTTAGAGCATAAACTTATGTCTGGGTATCTTGGTTATCATGAAATAGATACTTCCATGCACAACCTGTTATTTTGGATTTTAACAAATACAAATTCTACGCAGGTTAAAAGGAAATTCTGAGACAAACAGTACTGAAAAATAGTCCCATTTATTTGAAGTTCTGTCAACAACAGGAACATATCAAGAGTAAACGAAGCCCTAACACGAGCTGGAGTAAAAGCAATTACAAGGGTAGATTTGACCCTAGAAACATTCCCATAAAAATCCGTGGCACTTCGGCTGCTTATCTGGGAAATGTAGAGGACATTCACAAACAACAGATATTCTCATTAAAAAAAAAAGTTAAATTTCTTCAACTCAGTTCCACTTGTGTCCAAAATAGAACAAGATGACAACCAAGTTGTTAGGAAAACTGTGAAGCTAACAAGTGCTTTGCCAAGTCAGTGGGGAAGTCTCTCAGTTGAGGTATGAGATTGCTTTTCTTCACTGGTGTGACTCATCTATCCTCCTTCGACAGAACGGACAACAGTTATGCTGGAGTACGAGCAACTCATAGTCTTCTGTGTGAAACATCTATGAATTAGAAGCAGATTGAGGGACAAGTTAGCCTGGGACTAGCTCAAAGAAAATGCAAACTGATTTCAGCAGGTTTTCTGGCACTTTCCAAAGCTACTATTACACAAGCATTGGCTTTCTTACTTTCAGTTGCTTGTCAGAGCTATAGCCTAGAACGAAGCAGCAAATGTTTCACAGACCACTGCCAATGTAGTTGAAGATGATCAAACCAATTAATTACTTTTGCAGAGAGAAGGATGAAAATTAGAGAGAGCGTGTAACCAAACGTGACTGAATTCCAGTATGTCAGAAAGCCCTTCTTGAAAGGGAAAGTAGTAGTAGAGGGACTGGACCAAAAGCCAATTTGGTGTGCTGAGTGACTTTCCTGCTAGACCAGACTGAATGTCAGAGAGGCAGAGCAGAAAGGAATGGATACAAATCATCCTTTGCTGTTGAGCTGAGGTTTGCCCAAGGGGCTCTGACTGCTACTGCCAGGGCAGCTTCTCAAAGCTTTCTTCCCAAACTCAGCTATCTCAAGGTTTTCAGAAGGCAGTCATTCCTCTCTGAATCACCATGCTTATTTCGTTTCTCATTGCCTTCCGTCTCTACATCACTCAAGAATTTACTGAATATATTTTAAAGTACGGCATATCAATTTCTTTGAATTTTCAGCTGATTTCTCAGGTGTTGTGGTTTGGGGTTTTTTTTAAGCCTCTCCATGAAAACTACCTGAAAGCACGACGGGCACATGGTGATGGAGGCGTCGGGCAGCAGCGAGCGGTAGTACTGCCACCGCAGCGGCCGGGGCCAGCGTTTGATCAGCACGTCCCTGCGGCTCATGGACTGCAGAACAGCTCGATTCACAACCACCGGAACAAACTCTGAGCCTCCTTGCTGCAGGGAAGGAGGTTTAAAAAGAATTACTGTTACCAACTGCAAAGCCCTTTGAGGATTAATAGCATCTTGTAAAACGCGAAGTACGATTCAGTAGAAAAAGCTGTTCTAGAATTGGCCTGAGTCTGGCTCTAAACTGACCGGCAGTTTTAGCAACAGCTTCAGTGAGAGCAGCACCCCGCCACATCTCTATCTTGGTCTCAGTGAGTTTCTATTACACACATTAACACAACTCTTTGTAAATAACACTCATGCCCAGAGGTGTAAGAAAACCTCACGGTAATGATTGTTTCATAGATGTACTGCCCAGACACAGAAATACCCAAGGAAGACAGCCCCACTGCACGACGATAAAGCCAAACTCCAGGAACATTTACTTCAACATCTGTGTATGTGCCTGTTTCTCAGCGCATTTCCCAGCAGAGGAAACATTTTGTTTTTATTTATTTACTTAAAGAAGGAGTTCTCATCTATTAAATCCCTTTCCCTGCCAAGTTCCAGCCTCTCTCCCAGACCCTTGCTTTGTGTCTCTCTCGTGGCACACACATCACACGTTCACACTAGAAGAGCAGCACGGACTAAGTCAAAATCTCCTGTTGAGTTCTATTGGCAGCAAGAAACAAATCACTGCAAGACACAGGTAAGTCTCTTACCTCAAAGCTCAGTTTTGCTGTAAAGGGATCATCATCTTCCATAATGTCTGCATTGTCATCAAGTCTCAGACTTTGAGCATCTGGATATATTTCTTAAGGAAGAACCAGAGTTCCTACATAACTAGCTATCCTCACTGCAGCTAGCACTCACACACACAATAAATACAAAAGCATTCTTACAGGACTGGTATCCTTGTTGCTCCAGAGGGTCAAACCATTCTCAAACTTCTACACTGCCTAGACTATTACGGAAAATACTAGAGAAGGGGCTTCTCTGGTTGCAGTAACCAGAGAATTTTACCACTGCAGCTGCTGTAGAGCAGCAAAACTGACTATAACCAAACATGACATCAGCTCTGCCTTATTTCCTGCCTGTCCCCTTCTGACATCGCAAAAAAGCAAATGAAGCAACCCTCTCTAAGTCACATTTCAAGGAGTCTTAGTCAGAGACTGTGTTTTCTTGTGCATTACTCTGCACCCAGTACTGTACGGCCCCCACAACAACTGGGAGCTCTGATGCCAAAACATTGCAAAACAGATGGCTATGAAGGAAGTCCATGCTGGTTTCCCTTGCTTAAGAAGAAAGCAGGCTTTAAAGCAAGCTGTTAATGGAAGTGCCTAACACGCTTTGGGCTCTCCCCACTCTTTACAGAAAGCAGTTACCACAGCATGGCATTCCACTGTTAAAAGAAGGATTTCACATGATTAGAAAAGTTTTCATGATAACAAAAATATTAGGTAAATGTATCACTCTGGTTGCTATGCTAACTTGAAAAAGAAACACGACATAACTGTACTCACATCAGACATACTACAAAAAAAAAATAGCCCACAAAAAAAAAGTTGTTTCTTTTTTCCTAAGAAAGGGACTGGAAACAGTTCTTAATCAACAGGATACTGTCACTCATTGTCTCTTGCCATTTATTCTCTCTTTTATTCAATCTTGGAGCTTCAAGATCAATGAGAGCTACAGCTTCTTCATCCGTGATGCCATCTTCCAAATAGAACTCAACCAGATGCAGTACTTCTAAAGGGTGTGAGAAACAAGCAGCATTTCACCTGCAAGGTCACAGAAACGGCCTCCTAGAAAACACTGTGCCCCGTAAGAAATGAACACCCTCTGCCTTCTATAATGGTGCTTTCCCCATGTGTTCTCATGAAGAAGAAAACAAAACCAAACAACGGCCCCCCATGTCTCAAAGGATGGCACCTGTGCTCGGCACTTTGTATGTTCAGGTTTTCCTGATAAAGCAGTGCATTGCTGCTGCCTTCATGCAGTGAGATCCAACCGCCCCTGGGAGAAGCAGCAGTCACTAGGCAGATCTAACAACATCCCAAGGAAAGATTTGTTTGTCCAATTCACTTGCAAAGGGAACAAACCAAGTACCAAGCTACTCTGTTCAGTTTAACATTCACCTACTTGAAAAGCACCACCAAATGCAATGTCCAACGCACCATAGGAGGAAGCGGAGAAGACGAACGGCTGTCGGCAGTTAATGCAGACATTCCCTAAGTTGTTGAGCAGAGGGTTGTTGGTAGAGCACCTGTAGCACAAGGGCACAAGCTCCTGCAAAGACAGACACGGCACAGTAACCACAAACAGGTCAGCACATCCAGCACTCTTGGTTTCAATTACATACGGGATCCTTAGGTTTATGCCACCAATATTATGTCAGTCCCTAACCTGAAGAAACATTGCTGGGAAATCAGATCTTTAACATCTGAAAATGCTTTCACTTCTAAACAAAACAGCAAGTTTTCACATCAGAAATAACTGTCTTCACCATTCTAACAATGAAATTTCCACCTTGTCTTTGTGGTAACACAGAAGCAGAATTTTGTACCAAATGCACAGTGCAAAAAAGAAGTCAAAGAGAAGGTTACTGAGCAATTTTTTTTCCTTCACAGGTTTGGTCAAATTCAAGTTCTCCAATCAATTCATCTCTCTTATTTTCAAGAGCAGTTATTTTAGGCTGTTCTTAAGACTGTGTTTCTATTATTTCAGGTGGCCAGGTACATGTTCACTTGCACAATACAATTTATTTTTAGTGAGTACTCCATGAGACGTCTTTATAGAGCACTGCAGAAATTCAGACTTCAGTTAAAGAAGAAAAGGCGATAAAATGAGCCTTAAGGAAGGAAGGTCATCCAAGGGATAGGGGGAGGAGGGAAGGAGCGCTAGGAGCCGGGACAAACGAAAGTGACCTCCAGCTGCAGAAAGACACAAAGACCATGGAGAAGAAGGCTTGAAGGAATTAATAGGCAGAGAGGAAGGTAGATAAAGGAGAAGAGAGGGAGGAGAGAAGCTGCCCATAAAGAAAGAACTGATTTTAGTTTGTTTGCAGGAACAAAAGAAAGGCTGACCTGAAGAACAACAACAAGAGCACTGTTTCCAGCAGAAATTGCAACACAGACCTACACATAACATATTTCAGACTTTTTGTACATGGCAACTCAGATTCTTGAATTAGACTCGCGTATTAATGATTAACATGAAACACTTACCTCACTGTCATGAAATGGCTTGGATCGGATTGTCAGGCTGCCCAGCTCAATGGATTTCTGGAACCTGGCTGGGACGTGCAGCCCCTGTAACTTGTCATAGGCATGACGAGCCAGCTTATATGCACCCAGAGCTTTACTCTGTTTTGCCAGGGCAAATAATGTATTGCTGTAATTAAATTAAGGAATAAATACATATGGCATGCAGGAAAAAAATACAAAGTTCTTTCTATTCATGGAAGATGTGCGAAGAGGCATACTCCACACTGGCACTTTAAATTGGCTTTAACAAAATAAACATATATACATAACGCCATTTAAATAAGCAAACATTGAAAGACTATAAAAATGTCTGGGGGCAATTATAACTGAAGTAAGGATTTGAGCCTATGTTAACACTGCTTTGGTTAAATATTCTGATCTCCACGTTGAAGTTCATTTTAGTGTAAATGCATTTCGCCCAGCCAAAAAAAAAATGAAAGCAAAAATAAGAATATCATGCCTTCCCTGTGGCAGGTGGTGGCCCTTTTTGTTACCTCTTACAGACAAAGTGCATTTCTGCAGGGTTCACATGGGCCTTTTGGAAGCACTTCCAAAAGGTGCAATATGCAAATGTTAGCTTGAGAGACACTACACAGCAAAACAGCCTCGTATGAAGCAGAAGTGCCTGTTTTGCCCCCTTGCTCCTGCCTCTGTTCAGGATCCTTGCAACAACACTGTCAAGATTCAGAGCCAACATCCTGTTACGATGACTAGTGTCCCAGAACTTGCTTCCCTGACANATTATTTCCTTAGGGACACATGTCAATTTCTATAACCAACAGCTGAAACTGAACATACCCTAAAGAAGGACTCTGCACTGTGTATCAACATCAATTATTCTTTTCGTGCATCTCAGCTTCTAGATTCTGTGCTGTATTGGAAGGATACACTTTTGAGATCCCCAAAGGAGTCTCCTTTGTTAAGCTGTGAACCAGAAACCTGGAAATATTGAAGAGTGTTTCAGGCAAGTGGAAACTGAAAGGCTCCTCCTGCAGCATTAAAAATAGAGACATTTCTAAGCTGGCAAACCAACAAATTTGTATCACTAAGCATCACAACACTAGGCATCTCAAGTACTGTATTTCTTTCATATAGTTGCAAAAAGAAGAGGTGCTGACAGAATATACCAAGTGGATTTTACACGTTTAACACCAAAGCTCATGCCTGCCACATGCAGAAAGAGACAGAAAGGGATCCATGTAGCCAAAATGGGATCTTCAGCGGGCTCTATAGAAACAGAGCAGACTGGCACACATGAATAGTGTGGAGCCTCCACCAGCGTAAGGTCTGAAATAGCCTGACCAGCAGAGGCCTCAGTTGCACACAGTCCTCTTTTAGGTATGGGCATGGATCAAAGGGTTCTCATATGTCCTACAGAAGATATTTTCATCAACAGTGGCGGTAACATTACTATAATTGCTGGAAGTAGCAGGATCTCCCCACTCAAGACTGCATATCATTTTGGAGTAGCTTACACATATCATTACTGACGGAGGTAACACGCTGTGAGAGTCTCTAAACTGTGGTGCCTTCTGTTAAAACCTATTTTCCATGATTAAAGGAAGAACCTATTGCAGCCTGTGAAGGACTAAAGGCCCAGGTCACTGGAACCAAACCAGCACAGCTAGCAGAACGTGTACTGGGGTGGAAAGTCAGCCATTACCATATCTTCTACACACACTGAGACAAACCCAAATCTGCTGAAATTGTACTGCACTTTTTAAGAACTAAGACAACAGAAGTCCTTGTACAGTACAACAGAAGGCAAAGAAATGTTACTATACAGTATCACTAATTTACATTCGATATTTAATTGCCTGAGAAGTCATTAAATACTCTTGTTTATTTCTGGACTCCTGAAAGAAAAACTCGGAAGTGTGCACACACAGCTTCTAAGGTAAATATCTTACGGTATATCTTTGAATATAGTGATAGACATGGTAAACTTCTGCCAAATGCTGGAAGTGATGAAACTTCTGCAGCATTTCAGTCTGCCGTTGTTCATTCTCTGTGGGAGATAAAGGCATTAGTATAAGTCTCCAAGAAAATCTGTGAGACGCAGTGTGAGGAAAGCAACGTATTATGATATTAGTGCCAGCACTTCTATAAAAAGTACACACCAGACCAAGTGTGTCCCATCTACCTGCACAAAACACAGGTTACCCAGACTTGCTATTTTTGTGCACAAGTGGCAATGGTTTTGACACAGCTAGAGACTACAGCTTAGTTAAAGGCAGAAAAGAGCAGCTGTGCATCACTGGAAAACTCATTCGTATCCACAGAGTTTGCAAATAAAATGAGTTTCGAAACATTTGTTTCATAGATATTAAACAAGCTACGAAAAATATTGGAACATTTTCCATCTCCATACAACACCTTAGGGGTAACAGATCAACACTACCATGCATCAGCTGAACTAAAAAGGGCACCTACAGCACCAAAAGGCAGCATTCTCAATCTTTGCATTCACTGCCAAATCACTTCTCTTAAGCACCGGCTCCATCTCTCTCCCAGTGAAATACATTCAGAAGATGAGAGGATAACTAATGAACAATCAGTTTTGTAGTTGTTGTCAGAAATAATTTGTAAAGTATCTTCCCTGCCTACATTCAAGTACCAGGCACATGTTACGCTCCAGACCCATCTTTTAGTTACTAGCACTTCAACCCTCCAATCACTTCTCTGGCTGAAGCGTGTTGAGGGGAGCTACATGAGGATACAGGCTCCCAGGAGACACGGCTGTGATTCCAGCCAGATTTCAGGAGGAGGCCTACACATGCTGATGTTGTTGTTTTGCTCATCTGTTTTAAATAAGCGCATGGGAAAACCAGGGGACTACAAAAATAGCACAAGCCAGAACTATGCACAGCATAAAAGAAAAAACCAGTGAAGTAGTTGCAGCAATGCCATCACAATTCAGCAATTGTCTTTCTGCATGTACAAGAAGGTAAAAATATAAGCCTTTCAGACTTACCTTGGGCTATATCTAAACACTGCATGGAAAGCATCCAATAATAATAGGCTGCATCGTTAAATCGGCTTTCAACCACAGCATTGTGTGTTAGCTGCTCCAGCACTCTCACGGCTTCACTCTGCCTGCCAGCCTTGTGGAATGCTGTAAAGAAGGCCAAAACAAAGAGGATTTTACAGTGTGATTATATCAATTAACTGAAATTAATGTTTTTAAATTAAGAGCAGCCTATTCAGCCAATATCAAATCATCTATTCGGGGCAGGATGAAAAGGATTATATGCTGGTATTTTTCTCCTTGAAAGCAGCAACACTAACGGAACACCAGATGCATCCAGAGGTATTCTGAGGCTTTTACACTGTCTCGGGGGCTCTTGAGCTGATAGATGTCGTACAACCCCGGTGTTCCTGTTGTTTGTTTCTTTCTCATATAGAAAAGAGCAATACCACGACAATCATTAGCTCTGCATACAAACAATGGCAATCTCTAAACATTGCAGATCGTACCTGTATTTAAAACTACAACATGTTAAAATCAGCACTCTAGTTAGTAATGCGGAATATTTTAAAAGATTGTACTGTTTGCTTCTAGCACTTATTAACAGCATTCCTTTAAGTGAACCTCAGAAGCCAGTACGAAGTTGTTCTGGTTTCAGCAGGCAGGCCTGGAAACCCCACACAGCCTTTCGCTCNTGCCGGGTGTTATCAGCCATGTTTTCTTTCTAGAACCAAAACACAGCTTTGTAGCAGACACTGAGAGAAAGTTTCAGTTAGAAACTAAGACAGAAGTTATATTCCGAATTCTCACTCGGTATAAATGCAGTTGGCAAACGGTGTCTTCACACAGGGTAATAAAGGAAAAAAATAGAACAAAGACACCACAATTGCCTCCTGACTTGAGCCAGGTCCGCTATAACCAAATTCTCACACCCCTACCCAATGATCTCTAGCTCATCCTATTCTGCAGAATTTATACCAGCCAAGCCACAACTGCACAGAGCTTTGTGGAACAAACTGGGAACAATACACTTATGGTCACAGATCTGTATGTGCTTGGTTGCCCTAAAACCTGATGCTCAAAGGTTTGGCACGGAGACAGGCAGCCTCGCGGTGCATGGAGACAGCTCCCGTCTGGCACGTTCCCTGGCTCAGCCCTTACAAGCCATGCAGCCACGCTCAGATCTGAGCTGGCTCTGGAAACAGCAGATGCAACAGTCACATGGAGCGGCACCTGAGAAAAGGAACTCTACCGAAACGTGCTGGCTGCACATGGAGCTTGCTTCAACCTCATCCCTGGAACAGTTTATGAATAAAATTTTGAAGCCTGTCCACATGATGGAAGGTTGACAGTTCACTTTTAAAGTAATTTTACAAGCCTAACGACATTCATGAAAACTCCTAAAGAAACATGAAAATTTTACTTGTAGAAACCCAACATTACCAAACTACAAGGAAAAAACATTCTTTCCACTCCAGTTTGTAAGGTACCTGCTACCTTTTGAATCTTATTGTGATTAAAATATCAATTAAAAACAGTTCAGCTTTTAAGCTAAATGTCACACTGTTATGCAACAAGACTGAAAATTTGGAACTATATTTGGATGCCATCATTTTTCGTAGATCCATCACATTTTCTAGTCAAAAAGGAGACCTCCAGCTACTACTTTTTAAGACTGGTATGAAAATATAGATTCTATGTGTTTTTGAATCCCACTGATAAGAAACCCTCCAGGGCAAAGGCTACATATTCTGTGCGGAAAAGCAGAGGGGACACTTTGAGCTCTGTCAGAAAGCCTTACCTTTTTGGGCTTCTTCAAATCTATCATTCTCTGCTAGCCACTGAGCATAAGGGACATAGACATCATCTTTGAATTCAGGATGCTTTTCACTCAAAGCAAACGCCTGAGGTACACAATAAATTCGTTTTCAGAATCGCGCATGGTTTAAACAGTTAAAGGGTTTAGAATATTTCATGCGATCAATTCTTTAGCTCTACGTAAATCCACAATAAAAACACATACACAGAATAAAGATTGTAATCCATCTTTTCTCCAGTATGAAACTAATGTATTTTAAAACAAAAACCAATCAAGCACAAAAGGAAAGCTACGGTAGTAACAGTCTGGCTTGTGCATCAGGGAAACCTGAAAGCGTGTATCTAGGAAACTGAGTAGCTCTCACAGCAGAAGGCAAAATAATTTTTATTTTTACCGGACATACATTCTGAAGAGATTGAAGCAACACTATAAATGCAGTTCAGATTTGCTTCCAAAACTCTTTAGCTGGTCAATGAAGGACCAAGTCCACTATTTCCCACAGCACCCATATAACTTAGGGGGGAGGTGGGCTGTCAGCTCTAGGGAAGCGCTTTGAAAACCTTTCCTTACGAAGCCACACCTATCAAAACTGAATTTGAAGAGATAAGAACAGAATGAATGGTGACACCATTAATGGTGAAATTAATTAATTTGAAGTATGCGATCCTGGCAGACTCATGTTTCCATGGAAAAACTCAGCAAAGTCAGCAAAATTGTACCTAATAATAAACCCAGTTTATGGAGTGGGGTCCACACTAACAGAACAGATATTCATCAGATCTAAACTATACATATGGTATTCTCACTCAGGCATGTCCAAGTTATGAAAATAATCCAGTTCAAAACAGAATTTCCCTTGATACAATTACTATTCATTCTTTCTAATAGACTAGAAGCATTCCGTGGATTTGCATAGGAAATGGACAACTATAGCCCAGTAGGCAAAAAAGGGTACTGGGCAGCAAGAGCAAGAAACATTCAGCCAGAACACTTAAAAAAAAAGAAAACAAAATCAAACAAGCCAAAAAAGACCAAAACCAAAATCACCCATAAAACAACCAAAAACCCAGCAAACAATAAGCATACAAATTAACCTCAGCACTCGGAATCAGACTCTTCAGAAGCCCCCCTCCTCCCTGCCTCTCCCTTCACTACAGTGATGGACGAAGCAGACATTTGTTGCCCTCCCTTGCAGCCAGAGATAAGCAGCAGAGGTTTTAAACACAGCAACCAAAAGGCATGCTTACTTCTTCCCAGCGATGCGTCTCCACGTGGAGACAGACCAGTGCTTTCAGGTCACCAACCTTCATGTAGGTTTCTGCTGCATAGCCAGGGTTATCAAGTTTCTTAAAATAGAAGGCACATTTTGACAAAGGCTCGCGCTCAGCTTTATCCAGTTTCCGAGCAATTTCTATTAACCTAGGCACAGCACAAAGAAGCCAGGTGTTTCAGGTTCAGCCTTGCGACTTTGCCTTTTCTTTAATATTTTAATAACTTAATTTTTTATCAGTTCCTATTTAACACCATAGTAGTAGTACCATGCAACACACTGCTTAAACAGTTCTCAGCAAACACTCAAAATTATTTATTTCTTTTACAAACTCAAAACCTGTTCCTACAACCCCTACTCATGGGTACAATTCCACACTGCAGCAAACCACCTTCAGTGGCTTTGCTCAGCCATGAGGACAGAGGGAAGCAGTAGCTCCTACATGACTAAGTCGCATGGGACACACTTCCTTAACCCTGACCAAAAAAAAAGATCCATGAATAAACATTACTCCATTTGCCATACAGGAAAAATGAGATAAGGGAATGCTGAGTCACCTGACCAAGCTTTTATTTCAGCTCAGCAGAAGACCCAAAGCATGAACTACTGCAAATCAAGGAGAATGGGACCAGGACAAGAGTAGCCCAAGAATTTACTTCTAGGAATTCTGCGTTCCAGTTGTCTCCTTTACCCACTAGATTATTATCTCTAACAGCTTAGACCAACAGAAATAGGCTACCACGTACACGGGCTACTGTGATTATTGCCCTGAAAAGCTTAAGGCATGCATATTTCAGCAGACAGTCTCCTAACACAGATGAACCCATTCACATTCTTTACTGTCATAATGCATTTACTTCTGTAGCACAATGCCCCTGCACTCTAAATATATGTAACTTTTAAAAACATTTTAAATTGTAGATGTGCTTCAAATACAGCTTGTGCTCGAAATAAACAAAGGTGCACAACAGTTTTTGTCTTATTTTAAAGTCATGCAGAAATTCACTCAAGCTTCTATTATATATCATCTGAGATGAAGCTAAAACCTACATATCAACCCAGCCATGGTCCCCACTGATTTCTATGGCCTTCATGTGCTCGCCAGCAGAAAGGTACATCTCCACAGCTGCTTTTGGCTCATTGATATTCTTGGCCCAATCTGCTTGTTTTTTTATTAGCATCTTTGTGTCTTTGGGGTCTCCAGACTGGAGAAAGTCCTGAAATAGAAAGATACAAAAACATTTGCATTACTTTCTGGTCACAAACATTGTTACATTTCAAATTCTAAAATACATAAGGGCTTTTTTGATGAATTATGCCTCCTAAAAAAAAGAAATTGTGCACACAGAGCAATGGAACCCAACCCAGCCTTTGGCAACTCATCATCAGAGACCAATGCTTGGTAGGTAACAATGGCAAGTCTCCTATCCACATAGTTCATTAAAAAAAAAGTGTGAGATTCTGGGAAGGCCAGGAGAAGGATGACACAGATGCCTTAGAGTTCATCTGTAGCTTTCCAATCAATCAAGCGGGGAGGTCTCTCTCTGTTGATCCTGTTTAAGTAGACACAAACTAGGACTTCTGCATGCCATCCAGGAACATGGAATCTGTAGTATAACAATTCCAAGCTTCTTTTGCAAGCCAAGAAAGTGCTGTTTCATTCTCATAGATTACCCAACTCTGTGCTCAGATAACAACAGTACATCCACTTAATCACATGTAAGCATCAGGATGCCCGCCTAGTGACAAATTAATTAAGGCTGAAATCTCCTTTTCTTCAAATAGGCTTGATAATTGTATTACAACATATTAAATAAGTTCTTTGATAAGGATGGAATGACAGCTGCTCAAAAGAGTGACTCTGAACTTGGAATTCTGCACAATAATGCAAACTCCAAGTCTGGATGCTGTAAGGACGACCACTTTGGAGGTATTGTTAGGAGTTCGTTCAGCTTCTGCCAGCGCCAAAGCCCTGGCACCATATGGTTCACACTTGTTGACATCATGCAGCAGGAAAAAAAAATTGCACTTTAAAACTGGAAGATCAATTAAAGGCAATTTTGGCCTTCTTTCCTTTAAAGGCTACTTTCCTTTAAAACAGCGTTTACCAAATGAAAAATCAGAACACAAGAGGAATGAAAAGTGAGAAGAAAAATATCTTATCTCAGTGTTTCTGTCAAAGTCTGATTCAGACTTTTTAAAAATAAAATAATAATAAAAAAAAGCCACACTAACAGAACTAACAGAACTGTTCCACTGTCACAATTCACCACTTTCTCTGAAGCAGCCAGTCTGGAACAGAACCACAACCACATGTCAGTTCTTAAATGAACTCCACAGAGGTCTTCTTCTAGTGTTACCTACTGCAACACAGCCTTGATTCAGGTGAATAACTTCACAGATGTTGTGACAACCTTTAAATATGAACAGCTGGAGCCAAAGAATCAAGATGAGCAATCTTTGACAAAACTTGTTTTCTAGCTTAGGTCACTATGATAAGTCCAAAATCAAAAGTTCAGCTTTGCAGAGAATAAAGAGGTTTTTTGTGAGTTCTCAGTAACTTGTGATCTGGTGCTGTGATAACGAGCCTATGACCAGGTACCAAGGGGCTTCCTGACCTCTGCCTTTAGTCTGGACTCTCCATGTGGAATTAATCAAAGTCAACCTCAGACAGAACAAATCAGATTTTGAAGGGGTTCCTTTGCTTAATTTTGGCAGCATTAACCCCCCCTCCCTACACTCCCCATACATCTATCTTTCCTTGGAAAAAGTACCTGGCAAGCATGGGAGTTTCCCATGTTCTTCCAGGAGCTGTGCACTCCCTGCACAAGAAGCTCCCTTCAAATGCTAATGAACATCTTCCATTTCCTCTGCACGGAGTTACTCTCAAGGATAGGAGGTACAAGACCTTTTGCTCTCTACTAAATATAGACAAGACTACTGCCAAGAATTAAAAGATTCTTATGAAGGCTTATGGGAAAATTTTCATCCATGAATTACTTTATGTTTAAGAGGAGCCAAAACACTGAAGCTAACAAAGACTCATCAGCCAAAAATAGTGGAAGTCAGACTTACATCAGCAAAGCCCCGAAGTATGTATATATAAAGCTCTTGGGAAGAAAAAGATCTCTGTAGCACTATTCATGGAATCTATGCCAAAACAGTTTATATGCATGGCTTTGTCCTGTACTGGACAGAGTGAGGCTCTGACAAGTGACAAACAGCACTAAACGCCGTGAGCAGTCTCAGGGATCTTCATAAGAAAAAGCCATAGAAGACTTGAAAGCTAAATGATGCTTTATTCTTACTATATAAAAACATTGCATGTTAAAGCAGCATTCTATTTATTTCTTCACAAGAAAAGAAAAATGCTAAGACAGACTGAATCTTTGGAAGCAAATTCTCCAATTTACGAGGTTAGTATATTATACACTGTGTAAAATACAGCAATATTATATACTAATACAGAACTCAAACACTTGTTTAAATTCAAATTATGGAAGAAAAAGATTTTTGTTATAATACAGAAGTGAATTAAACACATGGTGCATTCACTTCCACTTCAGAGCACAAAAAAGGGACTCTTCAGTAAGATGATGAGAAAGAAACTAAAAATCTGGTTTTTAAAAAAGGAAAATGACTACGGACGATGCCGTATTCACAACTCAAAAGTCATCCTTGGCGATGTCTAAGAGAAAAATCCACTGAAAAGCTATGAGCTACACTTGAGACTATACAAAACACAATCTGCTGCCTCAGTAATAGACTGAAGAAAAATACTGTCATTGCATATAGACATATAAGCCAAATGAACTTCAGCCAATTAGCAGAGATAAAGTTGGAATTCAAAACCAGCTTTCCATCCAGCCCTTTTACAGGATCATACTTTCAGAACATGTACAGGTACATTAGTATTTCTGCATTTAACTACTCAGCTGCAAGCCATTACCTTTGCGTAGTCAAACATGCGCAGATCAGAGTACATGTCCAGGGCTAGGTTTTCATGCCCACTCTTTTTGTACAGCTTCGCTGCCTCATGGAACTTTCCCTGGTAGGCATAAACATCTGCTAGGAACAGTTCACTGACGTTCTCTCCATGCTTCTTCCGCTCCTGGGGGAAAAAAAAAAAAAAAAAAAAGGAGGGCTGCAGACCATATTCTAGATGGTCGGTGAGAAATAGCCATTGAAGAGTTGGATTTTCAAGCTCACATTTTAGCTGTTAATAAAAACCTGTAACAGGATATGGTAATTATGCTTCTCCTACAGATTTCTAGTGAATTTACAATTAAAGGATTAAATCCCTTAATTAAAATTAGGAAGAGCAAAATTAAATGTCACAATGCAAACCAAACTGATGAAAAATCACCGCATTCGATTTGATACAGGAAAATGAACACACACTATCATTATGCTATGCTATTTAGAAAACAAAAAAGGCATCTGATGGGTTCCTTATTTTCTCTTAGAGAAACTCACTAGCATGTAGGTTGGCTAAATTACCAGTATGGGTGGGTGGGGGAAAAACAAACACGAAAATAATTGCCAGCAATAAGCAGATTCACCAAGCACGCTCCCATGCCTCCGAACCACCACCGCCACCGCACGCCCAAGCTCACGGCTGGAGGCAGGCAGCAGTGCTCCCAGGGCAGCTGCACGTGTTGTCCTGCTAATGGGAAGTGCCCCCTGCACGTGGGAACCCTCTGCACGTGCAAAGCATGTGCAGTGCCACGGGGAAACCCCCACCATGGGTCAGACAGGGGAGCGAGGCCACGTACATGCACGCATGCCTCACCCTGTATCTTAGAAATGCATTGTTGTCCTGCTTTGAACAAAGTTATAATTGCTACTAATCTGTTCTATATGAAAATACATAGCCATGAACTAAATTCAAAGAAAACTGCACTGAAGAGGCAAAAGCATTCCACGTGCATACACGTTCAATTCTCTGCTTCCAGAGGGGACTCAGCCATCAGTTTCTGGACACGCTTAATGATAAGGCTGCTGTTGAAAGTTCACTTTAAAAACATCATTAAAATAATAATCTGAGCAATCGTTCACCATTTTTGAAAGAATTCACAGAAACTTGCCATACAGAGCTCTGGCAGTTTCCTACTATCATCCATTAGACAAAAATGTGTCATTACTGAGAGAAAACCACCATGTAAACAGAACTTGCATTTAGTTATGCCCTCAGAATCTTTAAAAGGAATCCAATATCCCACAAGCAAGAGTAAGCAGTGATGGAGAACTCTCCCTTCAGAAGAAGCATTTTCAAGACTGAAAGTCAGTTTATGCCTATTTACAAGGAGAATAGTAATTGAAGGACTGTAACATGACAGCTCCAGAATATTCTCAATGGATGCAGATCTGGAGGAGCATGTGTAGAAAAAGAAAGTTTATTACTGGCAAGAGAATGCTCTCATGTATTTATCTACCCTTGAAAAAAAAAGAAAAAATTAAAAAAAAGGTAGCCGGGGGCATTCCTAGAGCAGAACTTTGTCCCGTGTCAGACACCAAGGAAAGCCAGCTGCAGCCAGCAGACGGCTGGCGTTCTGACAGAGCCAGGAGAGCTCTGCAGAAACGGAAGGCAAGGAATGTATTCCTTCAGAGAAGGTGGAAATCTAATTAGCATGAGAAAGAGGGATTCCCTTTATGCCATCTCAACATAGATCTTCAAATTGAGCATTATCAAGTGGTCTTTGCAACAGGACAAGAAGTGACAGCATGTCTTTTACTGTGCTCATGACAGATTGTTATTGTCTAGTGAAATTTGATCAAGAAGTGTGAAAAGAATGAGAACTACTGATTAGAGCACAGCATGGAAGTAAGGAATTCTAAATTCTATTTCCAGTTGTCACAGACTTGTCACGAGACCTTGAGTCTGTCATTTTATTTCTCTGGGCCTGTTTCTGGCTCTGCAAGGAGGAGATAATAGTAATTATCTACCTCCAGGGGGTAAGGAAAGGCTTAATTAACTCATGTTTATCAAGTAGTCTGTACTAAGCCCCATTAGCATAGCAGTATTCTACCAATTAATTGAATACTGAATGTTTTCCCAGTTTTCCTGAAAGTTTAAGTTCTCACACAGCGCGCTGTCCCACATCCGCATTTTTTCCAGAAAGTTGCAGCCATGTGACCACACTGGTGTCAGCTCTGCTCGTCGGGGTTCTCCACGCTGCACACAGCCCCGGCACTCAGAGGCACGGCCTGAGCAGAGATCTCTCCAGAACAGAAAGCACTTCCTTCAGCACGGTGTATTTTCTTACGCTGCCCTCACCATTCCCTTACCTCGATACTGCTGATCAGTTCCAAATACCTAAGGTCTCGTATTCTGGTAAATGCCTGGTGAAAAGAAAGAGTAAAAGGAATTAACTTGGAAAGCCAGGAAATCAATAGAACGTGGTAACACATAAATCAGGCTGTCTTCATGCAAGCGGAACAGACAGAAACACGCTGCTGGTGTTCGTGCAGCCCCTAACCTGAGGGACTGCCCCTGCCACCGGGCCCCTCGGGCACTGCCCCAGACAAGGGCTCGGCCCCGCGGTGCTCGCTGCCAGCCAGCAGCAAAGGTGGGCACTGGAGGGGCACGCGTGTCAGTCCCCCAGGAAATGCAAAATGCCTCTTAAAACACTGCACAGTCTTATCCTGGCTATTTTACAGCTTTTCTATTTTAATGTGAGGCACACTGCACACACAAATTTAAAGAGACACTTACAAGGTGTAACATACAACTGATTGTGCTGCTGAAGCAGACTGCGTGTGCTTCTGGCTTTTATACCATTCAGAACATTCAGTACAGAAGCAGCCCAGGGAGCAGAAAGCAAGTAAGAAGATGATGCTGTGAGACGGCGTAATATGTTTTGCAAATGGAGATAAATGTGCAGCCCAAAGTCCCAAGTGGCAAAGTCACGTGCGAGTTACAGCAGCTTAGCACTTACTCTTGACAGGCATCAAAAAATAGAAATTTAACTCGTTAGGCCACACGTTTTAGACTTCCAACCAAATTAATGTTTAAGAGGGCATAGAATATTCTGCTTACACCAGATTGGACTAGGCACTATGAGAGCCTTTAATGTCAGAAAGCTGCTTTTGTTCATATTAATCCGCTCTAATTCTAAGAGGGCACTACTTTAAAATTCCAAGGAGGCACTGAAAACTTCTTTTTAAGACCATCTATTTGCATAAATTCATCTATGAAACTGAAATTATTGCCAGTCTCCTTGCCTCCCTCTACTTCGGAAAGAAGAAAAATAAAGCATCTAATGTCTTTAAAAAATTCTGTTATTAAAAGACGCCTATCGTTACAGGCCATTCCCTGCATATTTTTAGAATGTTTTGTCTTTCATACAATATTTATGACACTAAACTCAGTCTGCCCTCTCTTATTTGAGAAAAGATGTTGAAAGAAAATGAGGAAAGTATTTTATGCCAGAGAAAAACGTTTTCTTCAGTATATACCATGTAGAGATCACTCTCAAAAACACGGTGTTCCAGGTAGAAGGTGATTAAAATGACAACACGTCATCATTGCTGTCCTCAAAGAGAACTAATGCACAGGTAACAATCAATATCAAATCTACACATTTAAGCTAATGTTATTTGAAACACTTGGTAGGGGGGAAACAAAGAATATCGATTTATAGTGCTAGGGAACGGGAGGGGAAAATTTAGCTAAGAAATTCTTAGCTGCCACCTGGTGGCAAGCAGCACCACTGAGCAGCTCCCCAGTCCCACTTCCCTGAAATTCATTAACTCACTTTCCAGCAGATGAAAGAAACCTTTTTCCTCATATTTAACATTCTGATCTGGAACATGGCATTTATCTAGAAGACTGAATTGGATTTCTGTTTGAAACCTCATCTGAAGATGTTGTGGTGTATATCCCAGACCAAGACTGCCATACACGCCCAAGACAGTAACCCAGGAACACCGCTTCCTGTTCCAGCAATTCAAAAACAAAACCAAAACAACTGCTAACTGAGTAGATAACAGCTTTACCTTTTTAGCTGTTTCAAACTCCAGCCCTTCTAAGGCTTCCATGGCCAGTTCTCTCCAGTCAGCATCAGTTACTCCTAAGCACGCAATCTGATACGCTTCTTTGAACATTTTCCTCTCCAGATACTGATACATGGGTGCAGACTGAGGATTTCCAACAGAAAATGTGGATTAGAAAGCATAATACTGAGGTACATTATCAACATTCTCTAGATACACTGGCAAAAAATGACATTCCAATTGCCATCTCTACAAGCTCCTCCGAGAACAAGCATATGTTTTCGTACAACACGCAGAATAACATTCTGGGGTGATTATCATTGTGTCTTCAGACTAGTCTAGTTAATTATATTCCAAACTCATCCGTCTTGAAATCTTCAGCTCCTAGCATATTAGAAAGTAGTTAATGAATTCTTCTGATTCCTCTGAGGACTGTATATGCTATATATTATGTATGATGAGCGTTTAAAAAAAAAAAAAACACAAAACTATGAAGTCAAAGTAAAGGAGGGGGTAGTCTGTTCTCCAAGGCTCTGAGCATGAAACGTGGCACAGCGGCCCAGGACGAAGCATCCCTGGAAATATCAAACACAACAGCAGGAGGTGGCATCAGGAAATAACCCCTCCGTGCTGAACTGATGACAAAGGCACTCTAACAACACTGACACTGTCCAAAAGACACTGTCCTCTCCTACTGACCTGCCCTAAAAGGGAATTAAGGAGGGAAAATCAACAGCTGCAGGCTAGCACAGACAGTTAGGCCCAGGGATCTGCAGCCAGAGTTCAGATCCTATGAATGAGCAGAGAGCACTGCTGCTTGATTGGTTCTGAGCTTGCAGCTCAAGTACACGTGTTGGCCTCTATGTTACTTCCATTGATTTATCTGAAAGCTGTATAATGTTTGGTACTCTCCCACCAAAAGTATTACCTATCCCTGTGGTACTGCACAGTAACTTTGTAGCATATTAGTGCCTTACAGAATGCCAGAGACAGTTTACCAAACTGTACTAGGCTTGGTAGTTCTGGCAGCTACCAACCAGGCTGGGCAACCCAGGCCACAACTAAGGCATCAGCAGAATGTCTGAGGAACAGACAGGGCTCTCTAATGGAGGTATCATCCAATAGCTTGAACAAAATCACACAGCCCTTTTGCCTTCTTCATCGACTCTGAATTTCCAATCTTCCACATTTTTGTGCAGAAGTGACTCGGAACCTGTTCTTTTCCCTTTTCCTTTTTTCTTTGTTTGTTATACTCTTCCATTGTTTTCCACAGCACAGAAAATTGCCATCTCTAAACTTTGAATATAGAAACTACACATGCACAATACAATCAAACTAAAATGCACAGGTTAAGTATTGCCTAAACACACCTAAACAAAGCAGTATTTGAGTGAGACACTTGTAAAGAAAATAGAATGACAACTTGAGGAAAGGTACACAGAGAGAATACAACAAAAATGCAGGAAGAGGTAACACTCACACCACACATTTAAAAGCTAAGATGCATAGAAGTGCATTTGAAAATAGAGAAAGAGAAGTAAAAACTATGAACAGCAAGAAGGAAATTAGATTCATTAATACCAAACAAAAATAAAAAAGATCATGCAATATATCTTAGTGAGAAAGAAGGTTTAGAATTGTGATCATTTTGGTAGCGGAATACTGGAAAATTTCAGAAGAGCTTCTTCACTTCTTAAACATTGATGTTTATGAAATGTAAAGCAACACTTAATGAGATTAAAGGATTACCTGTGGGACTTCAACAGCTGACATAGAAAAAACATGAAGACAGAAGATCTTGGAGCCGTTGTATCCCACAACAAAGCCTTGAAGTTTTTGCTGATGGACAGGGAAGTTACCAGCTTTGATATTGAGGTAGCCCCCTCCAGAAAAGCAAAGCATGTCCTCACACTGCGTATTCCAAGCCACACTATTAGCATTGGGTTCCTAATGAGCAAAATAACTGATGATTACAACAGATACAACTACATATTCTTTGCTGAGAAATATGCACCCTTCAGCTAGAACATTCGACCTGCTGCAGCCTGGGAATACACAGCCTGAACATCTTTGTTTGTCCTCTGCTCATATCAGTGCTAAAGCCAAAATGCTCAATAACATTAATACTTCAACGGGAACCAGAACAGAGCTCTAAATAAACCTGAAAAGGTCACATGCTTACGTGTTCTCTATTCAGCTGTTGCTTACACATTTCCTGTCTTCTAATTCATTCCCTACCAACTCTTAAAGGCTGGCTTTGATGGAGAAGTAGTTAAATCCTCCAAAATGCAATTCATGGTTTAAATGCATTACATGAACTTCTCCACATCAGCACGTTTGGTATGTTCTGTGCTCTCAATCTCTTCCTGCCCTTGTCATCACGTGTCTGCCCTGGACCAGAGAAAGAGAGACTAAAGCTTACCTGAAACAACAACTCTTTGGTGTGAATATCGTACACCAGGCAGGTATCATTTTCATCAACCACTGCCAGCTTGTTTCGGGATGCACTCATATCCAGACAGCGCACAGCTGTGGACTGCTTCAGCAGGACGATTGCAAAGACGTTATCAACAAATATCTTCAGAATCTAGACATGTTTGAAACCAGTCAGCCAGTCAAAGTTGTTGTTCCTCAAACCAGGCATCGCATAGTGCGTACAAACACTAATGCTGTAGTAAGCACACAATTACTGTTTCTTCAGATAAATTGTGCATTAAGATTACAAAAGTGCTTTGAGTTTGAGGTATCTTGAAACTCAAGGCTTGTTTCCACAACATACTCTAGCTGGCATGACCATACAAATGAAACATGCTAAATGTCCTGAATTTTGTAATGCTCCATATTCACAACTGTGTTAATATACAACTACAGGAACAAATATCTGATACAGAAACCACAAAGGATCTCCAATTGCTTTCTAGTCCCATTCTCAGTATCAATATTTACGGACTCCACTTTGCCATTCTCGGTGCACACACACACCACCACCCTTCTAACAACAGACATTCTCTCAGCTCACTAACACCTCAATTTTTGTCAGCCATATATGGACTTCAAAGTCAAACAAGTTTGTATGAATTTTGTAACCAGAGAGTGAGAAACACAGAAATATCTCATTTTTAAACATAAGATGAGATTCTGTCAAATAGAATTTTAGGTTGTGCAAGAATATGCTGCTCCTAAGGTCTCCCCCAGAGAGCACGAAATGGCTCTCATTTGCAGCACAAAGACACACACCAGACGCGATGCGTTACCTGACCGTTCTTTAGACCAACCAAGAGGCCTTCTCTTCCTGGAGGTCCTCCAATTACTTTAATGTAACGAATGAGAGATTCCATCAGCCATTCTCGTTCTTTAACGCCACTAAATGAAAGGCACTGCAATCTCTTCTCCTAAAGACAGTAACATACAAAGCACTGCATGGAGGTAAAGAAAAAGCCTTTGTGCCTCTGATATTTTCTATTTATACCTGTACTAGCATGCGTATTTTACATACAAACATCAGAATGTCACTCAACAGCATGAACTCTTTAAGGCTTCCAAGCACTATGAACACACACACACACACAAAAAGCAAAAACAAACAAACAAACAAACAAAAAATGAACAAACCAACATGCCACCTTTTTCAAGCCCACCCAAATATTTCCCTGCATTTGGTCTCTACAGAGACTCTTGTAGTAAAACAGAGTCACCTGTGGCATGTCACACCTACTGCTCAGTAGGACAGCACTGCATGTTACAACAGCACTACACACTGTATTGTCTAACAGTATAATTCATTACAGTTTTTCCCCAAGGTATCAGCCTTCCTGTACTAGCCATTTGGAAAGCTATCTTCAAGCCCAAATGTACCCCAAGACTACTTTTGATTTTAAGGCACATACCTGGCATAAAATAATGTGATTGGAGCAAACAACCAGCAAGTTGCATTCAAATTTCTTTGCTATCTTTTCCTTCACCCGATAATACATATCTGAAGAATCATCCGAGTATAGCTCATAAATCAAGATTTTCTCTGGCATTTGGATGGCTAATCTGTTCTTGTAGATTGCAATTTTCTTCACAAGCTCTCTGCCTTTTATTCTAACTAGAGGGAAAAACAAAATACAGTGTAGGCTGACACAAAAATAACAGATTAAAAACGTCAGAAAAACTTAGTATTCAGTTAAAATTGAATCTTTCTGAAGCATCTAAATTTAAAAGCAGATTGCTGCTAGGATATGTTTGTTTTTCTGCATCTATGTAATCTTCTATCTATGTCACAATTTATCAACTTCCGTTATTTTTTCAGCAGCAGATTTGGAATGGTATTTTGATATCCTGCCATAAAGAAACACTGAATAGGAAAAAATAAAAATCAGCACAAATCCTTGAGGCGGCAAGTAAGAAAAAAAGTTGCTAAATATGATGTGCAATTTAATTTTTTTTTATCTCAGTTGCAGAGATTAAAACCTTATCTTAAAAGCCTCTGACCCTCCCAACGTCCTTTCAAATCCCCACATCTTTCATTAAGCTTGTCAGTGCTGATCCTCCAGAATCCAAGTTTGCATTCTCATCCTGTGAACTGGATCTTCAATTTTACTGTCAAAGTGACAACAGTCTGTCTGGTACATGAAGCACATATTCCACGCATTCTTACGGACATTAATTAAAAAAACAAACACACACACAAAAAAAAGAAACACAAAAAAACCCCAAACCATAATGAGAGTAAAGGTTTGACCTGAAAGCAGGAAATTACCCTTTTGTTCCGTGATGAGGTGTTGGACAATCACATCAGTCATGCTGTCTCTGTAAGCATAGCGATCTTTATAAAGGCCATGAACAGTGCTGAAAATCAACTGATAAAAGGATATTGTTCCATCTTGGCAGCCTACTGCCTGAACACAAGGAGAAAATAATTTTAGTTAACAAGTACGTGTAGGTAAGACTTGGCAAAACATGCAGTATTTACATAAGCATTATGTTCCTTTTCCTGCATAACGTCCAGACTGAGAGCAATTACCGGTGACTTGTACTAAAACAGCTGCAAAAGCGCTGTTCAACTTCGTAGTGCAAAACGAGGACTGATGCTACCACACCCTACGTGTATGTCGTGTGTTGTTTTGGTTTGGCTCTGTTTGTTTTCTTGTGGTGATTTTCAGTGCTTCTACCTCCCCCTTTCTTTTTTTTTTTTTTTTTTCATTTTTTTAAAATCTGCTCTGCATCTCTTAACATTTTTATATCAGCACAGTGTGCAGCATTTACAGGTAACAGTTGCCCTGTTGGTATTTTCCACAAATGCTAGAAACTCAAACAGAATCAGAACTCAAACATTTTCTGCCTATCATGGAACTAGATTTGGTCAACCTAGAAGTCATTAGCTCTCTTTTTCATGTTGTTTTTTTTCCTCCCTTCTCTCCTTTTTAAATCAAAATGCAGCACATTCCTTAACATCTGAAAGCAGGTATTGCACTCATTCGCAGCCTTCCTGCAGCCTAAGTTTTAATTTTAGTGGTAGCTTTAGGAGGTCACTAAGCACTGCTCAGGCCCTGTCGTCTTGGCACGGACGTATAGATCAGGCAGAAGAGTTTGGAAAGCATGGTCTTACCTTTTACAGCAAATTGTCTGTGAAAGTGTCAGTAAAATGCAGCTACTCACCACATAGTTGGAGTCTGGTTTAGCTCTGCACGTCCACACCCAGCTGCTTTGCTCTCCTATGGCTCCAAGACGCACACCGTCCTTCGTGAAGAGGGAAACTTGTTTATCTGAACCTCCCAGTAAAAGGTATTCTCCTTTAGTGAAATAGCTAACACAGCACGGGTCAAAATTTAGTGCTCTGTCCTTTCCAATCTGTAAGGAAAAAAATATATATATGAACAAAATGTATATTAACAAAAGGATAACTTCATATTTACCAAGGCAACGAGAACAGACGAAACTAAACACAAGGATCTTCATAGTGGCAACTGCTGTCACTGAGACCATTCTCCTCACCCCTCCAGCCACGCACTTTTCAATACCCCAGATCCACTGTCTGTAGCCAGATTCCAAAAGGCAGCTCTGAACCAATTCTTCCACTCTCAAAGCAGTCTACTCAGAATGCAAGTAATCAAAAAAAAACCAACAAAAAACAGCTCAACTGGTTGAAAGAAGTGCAGACGTCCTCTCCAGACCAATCAACTGTAACATAATAGTTAAAAGGGCTTTAATATGAGAACTGGAAGACAGCAGCTGAGTTGCCATGAGAGAAACAAGCTGGAGGAAAATTTGGTTTAAAAATACCAACTCATAAAAAGCATTGGAAAACAGAAAACATTTAATGTAGCTAATAAAGCATTAACATACAAACACTTTGAACACAGGACACAGAATCAGAGCTACTCTGCCACTCTTACATGCATTTTCCAAAAACATACCTGTTTGCCACTGAGTTGATAGAAGGAAAGCTTTTGACCCCAGTCTGCCACAGCTAAAGTGTCATTGCGTTCCTCTCTAAGAAGGACAAAAAAAGTTACATGGTAATTCTTACAGTAATTTATTCCTAAATTTCTTAGAGCAATAGAATCAAACAGTAGGACAGCAGAATGTACTTCAAATTACTCACAAACACCCCCACAAAATGGAAGTACAGCAGAGGTAAGTTGCCATTTAAATTGAGGAAGGCAGTTTGGGGACATAGAAGAAAAATCAGTCAACTTTACAGGAGTAACTGCAAAGCTTGATGTATCGCTTCACACTCAGCTAGGGAAGCAGTGGGTACAGTGAAGCTAGTAGTCCTTTAAACAAATGAAGCACCGGGGCCCAGATTCTGATCTCAGCTACAGCAGCATGAAGCCACCGTGGCATTGAAACCAATACAGCAAAGCAGGACTGGGCTAGAAGTATCAGAGCGTAAGGCAGAAAAGGAAATTGCTCCTGTGAGCCCAGCAGCTGATCGAGGAAAGGCTTCAGCATCAAACTTGCTAACTCTGGTACTCTGGCAGGATCTGTGGAACAAAACACTAGTCCACCTCCTCCACGGATTCTTAACTAGGAAGAAGAGTGATGGCAATCTGGGCATTCTGTTGAGAATTATGCTTCTAATCACAAACTGAACAAAAAGAAAACAAAAAAACTACTGAAAAACTATTCAGTAAGCACCTTCCCTTTGCTCAAAGCACAATGTATGCACCTGTGAGAGAAACCAACATGCTATCAAATACTTGAGAACTATGTCATAAAGAACCCATGCTAGTAGAAAAAATCAAGATTATATAGGCGACTCTTAATCCAGAATTTCCTAACTTTTGAATGTTGCACCCTGCATGAATACCCTTTGCCTTTGGTCCTTTTTCTAAATCACTCTAAGTAATGCAGATATCTATATCTATACATGTTCCTTTGTAGTTTCACTCACAAGTGGAGATGCATAGTCTCTTCTTCCTCGTCTTCCTCCTTACACTGCCTACTGCCAGGCCTGGATTTCAGTGATGGTATCTCCTCTAACTGGCTGTTATCTGACTTCTCTAAATGGTCGTTATCTGATTCCTCTTCTGCATATGCTCTACTCCAAAATTTCTCCCACCTACTGCAATAGCAATTCTTTATTCACATATATGGCACAATATTCCCTCTGAACGCAAATGCAAACACCTCCTCCTCCCTTCTCCCCAAACAAACTGAGATTCAACAACAAAAAGACAAAAAATGTTTCTCGATATCTAGGTGGAATACGTTCCCAGTTTTTCCATGTGATTAAACACTGGCAAAGTCAAACCCCAGTACATAGCCACAGAAAGAAAGGTAACATACCTGCCATTAACCTGTTCCTGCAGGGATAAAAGTCACATCTTCCTGCTACCAGTAAGCCAAGGATTAACTAGTCAGCATGAAAAAAGGAAGGATGAAACTCTTTACCTGGATGGATTCCAGCAAATTGACCATATTGGAGATGAGGCACCGCCCGCACGCCCTATTTTAACTTTCTCATCACCGTTTTTATTCCGTATGCTGACGACACCGTTGAACATCCCCAGAGCAAGGTACTGGCCATCATTTGTCCAACTGATAACACACACATACTGAAGAGTGAGCCACTAAAACCAAGCAGCAGGAAGGTAGAATGGTACAGCATAATCAAACAGGGATGATACACTGAAATATATTTCTAAAAGGGAGTTCTGGAATACAGCCAGTAATCCTTAAAGTTTGTTTATGAATCTCAATCCACATTTATGGCAACAGCATGCAATACGGCAAGAACATTTTATTACATACACAAATTAAAAATATGTAGAAATAAAAAAAAAATAAAAGCTCTCATCTGCTTGCAATGCTTGCATCATGTGCTAATTAATGCATGCATTTTGGGGACTGAGAGTGTTGGCAGTAGTCCAGACTTTTCAAAGCCACATTCAGAATACTGAAAGTGCCCAGTGCTGGGACAGAGGAGACCTGCCTTCCCTTCCTGTCTCTACTGCAGTTCGCTGGGTGACTGCACACAAATTAATGCACCCTGGCTTCAGGTTCCCCACAGCAGTAATGTCACCTTCAGCAAACAGCAACAACACAGGAGGTGAACAGCTGTACAAAGAAAGGGTAACTGTTTTTCCTCTAACTTCGTGTCATTGCTATTGCATGAGTTGGCTGGACAGATGGAAAGAGAAGTCAGGACACTTGCACAAGGCCAGAACACCTCTCTGATGTCTTCCAAAGAACTCTGCTACCAAATAAAAACCAAACCCCTTTGCTATTTTAAACAAAAGAAAAAAAGCAGCTCTCTAGGAAGACAACACAGGAAAGAACAAGTCATCTTTGATAAACATTAGTCTTATTTCTACTTGAGCATTCTTAATGCTACTCAAACAATTTAATGACGAGACTGGCAAAGTAGCATGAGATGTGATGCTTCTGAAAGCGCACGAGGAGAGCCTCTCTGACACCGGGCACTCTGTCTCCACAGATGAACGATTTTGCTTGGTCTTTTCTCCCTTAAGCCTGCATATTATTTTGAACTGCCTGTATTGAAACTACCTTAAATGAGACAGGTAACTGTTAAAACTTACCTACAGCAAGTTATCTTACTGCTAACTTTATGTTTAGAGACTGACTTCTGTTCAGGAGACCACAAGCCTTGATTAAAACAAACAAAAAGCCAAAGTAAATTACAGGAAAACTTTCACCAGTGTTCAGATTAGAAACTGATATTGTCAGGAAACTCAGTCTAGACTTCAGAGGGGTCAAAGCCTCAACCACTGCTGGAAGGACATTTAAACATGGACTACACAAACAGTAAAGAGGAAAAAAAATATACGTCTTACACAGAGAAAAGCTCTCTCTGGAAAAATCACAGTACTAAAGTGCATTTTATTCTGGGCCATCTCACAACATAGTCCTTTCCAACTGATTTTAAGTTATATAAATATAAGTATCTAATGTTGTTTAACTTGAGGCAACATCTCATCTCCCCCAGATAAAAAGAGCTGTACACAGCTGCAGCTAGCTTAGCTGTAAAACTTCTACAGAATTTAGAGCCTTCGTGGAAAAGTGAGAAGAAGACATACCAAAGTCACTGGAAGAGCAGGATGCCAACTGATGAGTAAGAGGATTGTACGAAACGCACTGGATAGAGTCATTATGCCTAGAAGGAAGTTACAATCAGATTTCAATAAATTACTCTTAAACGCCTCCTTCTGACGCTCAGCAAAACGCCCGACGGGCTCACCAGATGGCAGAAACAACTCCATCCGCTTCTATCACATCAAATTAATCTGCAATTACTGTAAACTAAATCAATAGCAAATCCTAAAAAAATTGTCACTAAATGGCAGGATTCACTGTTTCATCAAGATTAGCTAAAAACGTGTATAGACGGTGGCATGTGAAATGCGATTAAAGGTTGTACCCAAACTCTGCAACAAATACGGCTGTGCGCGCTCCTACCCTGCACTGGCTCGTGTGCACTAACCAGCAAAAACTGTACAAACACATTCAGGAACAGAATTTGAAGATGTACCTGAAGAGATGGCATAAGACAAAGCCAAAAGACAGAAATGCACCATGAGGAAAAGTACCAAACCTTACCTTTAGTCTGGTCTATGATCTAGGTTTATATTAATTTGGATTATTATACAGCATCAGAGTTATACTTTTTCATTCCATTTCATCTTACACAGCTTCCCTGGTTCTTTGCCAGCCCTCTAAATTCATCAGAGATTTATCTAGACTTCCCACCCTTCATTTATGCCTTTAATTGCTTTCCTGCCTCCCTCAGATACTTGGACCGTTCTCCTCCTCCCTCTCCTATCACCCGCTGCCACCTTCCCCGGCCTTGGCCAACCTCCCAGCTCTAACACCGCTCACTCTTTGACAGCAGAAGCGCATTATCGGAGTCTGTAGTTGAGATGCACAGAATTGAAAGGCACCACTTACGTGTATTTCAGAATTCCTTCTAACTTTGAAGTCCAAATTATCACACTTTTATCAGCTGAGCCAGATGCGAAACGTTTGCCTAGGAATTAAAGATAACTTAAATCCCACACATAAGAACCCCTTACACTCCAATTATTCAGCCAAAGAGAGCAAGATGTTCCTGACCTTGACAAGGCTCGAGTCATCAGGGGTCTAACCCTGCAAGTGTCTCGTGTGGCTGTGCTTCTTCAACTGCACGAAACCCAACAGCTTGATTTCGCTATTCCCTCACCGAGCACCTCAGCAAAGCCCAGCAATGGCAGCCAGGAGGCAGCCCTTCCGACACGGCCAGCAGCAGGCTGAGGACTTCTGTTACCAGGATCAGGGAAAAGCAGTGCATTTCCAAAGGTGTCACCTACCACTTAACTATTGGTGTTGGAGAGCAAGTCCTCTGAATCCACACACCGTGCTTCCCTGCAGAACGAGCGTCAGGAGCAAGGAAAGAATCAGAAGCAGAGTAAGATCTGTACTGAGCATGGTACCGGGAAGGATAGGAAGACTCGGAAGTCTGGGAGGTGCAAACTGGCAAAATTAGAATTCAAGGCCAGTGGAGTAGTCAGAAGAGGGATTTCTAGGGTGAGCCTTCTGCTGCTGTTACCTCGCAAAGCAGAGCAGAGGAGGTGGGGACCCCGGGGTAGCAGGCAGCAGCCCTGCGCGCCAGGACACAGCACTTCCCTCTGCAGGCAGCATCCGTGCGCCACAAAGCTCCCCACTAAAACCCCAGCCACACAAACAACAGAACACCAACACAGGCACACGATATTCAAAGCACTATCACCGGAACAACCCCGACTCCCTTATCAATTTGCAGTGAGAAATGGAGGACACTGCACACCTTACAAACGAGGCTAACAGAGTCCCCCAGAAGTGCTATTTACCATCTTTGGCATATGCCACGCAGTACACAGTGTCCTTATGTCCTTTCAAAGGCTGAATTAAGGTTCCGTCTGAAGTATCATATACCTGCAGAAATGATCAGGAAAAATGTTCCAAGTGAGGACCATGACATAAAATTACTGAAGGCCAAAAAGGTCATAAATTTTCTTTTCCATCTGTTTTTTTGCCTGCAATACAATCCATGCAAAACAAGACATTTTGAAGTGTAAAAGCAGCTTTCCTTAACATATAGCAATTCTGACATTTGGAACAGAAGACTGAGCACTACAAAACTACATGCACAAGGGAAACTTCGAAGCAGCTCATCTGGGCTGCGTGTTCCAGTTCATCCCTTCCCTTCCTTGCACTAGATGTTGAACACAACAAACTGCTGAAAGGCCATCATGAAACACAGCACTCTGTGAGCACCGACAACCCAAAGGCCTGCTGCTGTCCTCCAGCTCTGGGCAGCACCTCCGTGCCACCACCAGCCCCGCAGCCCTGGGGCTGTCCCTGCAGGGGGGCCAGGGGCAGCGTGGGAGCTGCCCCAATGGGGGCTGAGCAGCAGGCAGGGGGCTGGAGCAGGACACTGCTCTGCCTGGAGTTCATCTCACAGCACAGACACAGGTCTGAGCTTCTCTCCCCTCTTCATAGAGATGTTCATAAATCTGGGAACAATGTCAGAGATTGCTGTTTGTGCAAGTTCACATCACAGTGTCTGCATGCTGTGCCGTGGTGCTGGGTTAACACCTTGGTGTCTGTGTGCCATGGTGTCACGTTAACACCATGGTGTCAGCATGCCATGCCACTGTGCCAGGTTAACAGCACGGTGTCTGTGTGCCGTGGTGCCGGGCTGAGATGGAGGCAGCAGGCCTGGAGGCTGCCGGGTAGCTGTGAGGGGAGATGCCAGTGTAAGCTGCACCCCGCGGCACTGGGAAGCCGAACCTCTCTCCCGGCGGGAACCGGCCACCCCGCACACGCACGGCCCCGCGGCGCTGCCGGGACGGGGGATCCCCGGGGCCACGCTCAGCACCCGGCGGGGGGGGAACCGCGTTCGCGCGGGAACGGCGGCGGGAGGTCCCTACCAGCAGCCGGCTGCCCGCCGCGACGATGAGCTGCGTGCCGTCGGGCCGGAACGCCAGGTCGTAAATGCTGCGGAGACACAAGCGGGGCGGTGAGCGGCGGGGGGGCAGCCCCGCGGCGTTACCTCAGAGCTCCACGCAGCGCTGCAGCGCGGGGCCCGCCCGCGCGACCCCCCTGAGGAGCCGAGCCGCGCACCGCCACACC
>WBMW01004881.1:401137-450363 GCA_013396635.1 Penelope pileata
CGCGTGACGTCACGCAGGCGGGAGGCGCCCCGCACCTCCGCGGTGCCGCCGGGCCGGGCCATGGCGGCCTCCGCCGAGGCGGGACCTCCCGCGGGCAGAGGGCGGCGGCGGGCGGGCAGGAGCCTCGGCAGGTAGCGGCGGGACGGGGCGGGCCTCAGGTGACGGGGAGCGGCCGTCGCTAACCCAGTGTTCCCCTCGTGCCGCAGCCCCGGGGGAACGAGGCCGGGATCGAAGCGGGCACGTGAGGAGCCTCTCGATGGCACCGCGGAGGCAACGCTGGGAGCGGGGTGTCCCGGTCCCACCGCCCCCGGCCCGGGCAGCGCTCCGCCGGGGAACGGGCACCGCCGGCTGCGGGGTGACGGAGGGCAGCGGGCGCGGGGCGCTGGGGCCGCTGTGGGCTGCGGGCGGCCGGCTGCGAGGGACACAGAGCCCGGGGAGCGCCCGGGCACCGGGAGAAGAGGGGCGGGCGGGAGCAGAGCTGGAAGGAGCTCGGGCAGGAGGACGCGGGGTCACCCCCACGGCGAGAGACCGAGCAAGGCGGGCACCCAGCGGGAGGCGGAACGCCCTCGGGAGGAGCTGGCCTGCACGCAGACAGCGGCCGGCATCCCTGGCGGCCCGGGTGCGGCCGGGCTGAACGCGGAGCCTCTGGGCACGGGGACGGGGCCGCCCCAGGAGGAGTCCACAGGGTGGAAAACGGGGAAAGAGACGGACCAGGGGGATCTGGCCAGCCGGGATTCGGATGCTGAAACCGATGCAGACGTCTCACAGCCTCGTGGCAAGAAGAGCTTCACAGCAGTTAAAACGCTGCCAGGTATAGACGTGTTTGCAGCAGAATGCTGTTCTAGTGGGTTCTCCTGAACGATGTGAGAAAAGTGTTTGGTTTCAGGTTGAGCTGCTTTCACAGCTGTCACATTTCTGGAACCTGCTCTGTTGGTCTCGTTAGCTGCACAGTGTAACACAGTCAGCAGTGCTCACCCCCCCGCCCCAGCGGTGCTGCTCTGTTGGTCGGTGTGCCTGGTGACGGGGGGGTGAGAGGGTGTGGGGGTGGCGTTTGGTTCTTGGTTCTGGTTTGAACCTGGTTCCTCAAGCTGCGTTGGAGTAGTGGTTTCTCTCTAGAAAGTTGTTCTCAGAGCCGAAGTACAGAAAAGCACATTTATGTTACGTGTACCTACACAAAGTCCGTGTATTTGCATCACAACTTCAAGAGGAAACGGTCTGTGAGCCACGACAGCAAAGCACTGGGGTTTTCTGTTCCGCGTTAATGCTGAGGTATTGTTTCTTTACAGAAGAATCTGTCCCACGGACACAGGTGGACAGGAGGAAAACAAGTCCATATTTTTCAAGTAAATACAGTAAAGAAGGTATAATAGTCCTCAGGAAAATAATTCCCGTTTTATGGGGGGAGGAGTGAGAGAGCTCAGGATGAAGTGATGGTGTGGGAAACGCACGCAGCAGCCTTTAGGCTGTGCTGGGGTTACGGCGTGAGGCACACGCGTCCCTCGGAGCTCTGTCAGGAGGGCACGAATTAGCAGTGCTGCACCCACACACAGTGACTCCGCAGGGATGGACCTGCTTCCAAAATTGTTCGTTTTAAAAATTACTTCCTCTAAGCAGGTACTTCCGTCCTTTACTGCCCAACGCGTTTTCCTGTATTGCCTTTGTGTACAGCTCCAAGCCCACCCAGAAGGAAGGCCTTCAGGAAATGGACTCCTCCGCGTTCTCCTTTTAATTTGGTCCAAGAAACGCTTTTCCATGATCCCTGGAAGCTTCTCATTGCAACCATATTTCTCAACAAGACTTCAGGTAAATGGAGGAATACAGCTCAATGTCCTGTAGGTGTTGGGTGGTGGCGTCGGGTTGGAACAGCTGCCAATTTTTTATGGCATTAATGAAGGAATAAATATCTGTATTAGCTTGTGTTGCTGTAAAAAAGAATAATTTGTGTCTCCTGCCTTGGCAAAAAGCATGCGTAGATAACCAGAATAGAGAATTGCCTGCAGCCTGCTGATGCTGGCGATTCCTTTGACCAGGTAAGATGGCAATTCCTGTGCTCTGGGAGTTCCTCAGGAAGTATCCTTCTCCTGAAGTAGCCAGAGCTGCAGACTGGAAGGAGATGGCAGAGCTGCTCAAACCTCTCGGCCTCTATGCGCTCAGAGCGAAAACGATCATCAAGTTTTCAGGTCAGTTTTCCTGGATGTGTTTGTGGAATGATCTAAATCCCAGCAGAAGGAAAAGCAGTGTTGTTTTCCTGACAGTGCTTTGTGCCTTTTTCCCCGGGCAGTGGTGGTGGTTTGTTTTGTGCAGCTTTGGGAGATGCTGCTCCTGCACATGCAGAGCTGTTGGCCACGCTGCTCTGACAGTGAGGTGCAGCGTGAGCCGGTCGTGGGTTTTATTTAAAACGTGGCCCCGGGGGGCTGGGACAGCATCCTGCTGTTGGGAGCTGTTTGTGCTGGAGGAGGGGTCGGGGCCTGTTGCAGACGAGTACCTGAGCAAGCAGTGGAAGTACCCCATCGAGCTGCACGGGATCGGGAAGTACGGGAACGACTCCTACAGGATCTTCTGCGTCAACGAGTGGAAGGAGGTGCGGGGCCGGGGCGTGCTGCTGGCGGGCGCTGGTGCCGGGGCTGTGCTGTGAGTGCTCCTTGCTGTGCTGCAGGTGCAGCCGCAGGACCACAAGCTGACCACGTACCACGCGTGGCTGTGGGAGAACCACGAGAGGCTGAGCATGGGCTGAGGGTCCCTGCTGTGCTCCTGGCTGGCTGCACGCTGCGCTGACCGTCGGGTTCCAACGTACACGTGTGTGTGAGTCAAACTGGAGTGTCGCTGTCATAAAACGTTCAGCAGTGTACATTTTTAATAAAGGTCTCTAACTTTGTGAAGCCTCGGTTCACGTCAGGCTGCCCTTCTTTCGTCACCGCCGCCGCCGGCATCGCTCGCCCCATCCCTGCGGCCCTGCAGGGGACCCGTTCGGTCGGCGCGGGGGGGCGCCGGCAGGGGGCGCCCGCCCGCTCAGCGGGACTGGCGGAAGCCGCGCACGGCCCGCCGGGGGCCGTCCTGGCGGAAGCGGCGCCGCGCGGGTCCTGGCAGCCTCGTAGTGAGCGCGCGGTTCGGGGCGCGGGGGAAGCAGCGATCCGTTTTCCCGGGCCGCTTCTGCCGGACTGATCCCGCCTGGTGGCGGCGCAGAGCTGTGCGCACTCCCACGAGGGCCTGGTGCTGTCTCCCGGCGCTCGCTCCGTGCTCCCGCGGCGCGGCGCTGCCCTGCCAGGACCGCCCGAGCGCCCCATAAGCCTCTGCGCGNATCTGCCGGGGGGAACCTCCCAGGATCGCACCTGGAGAGCTGCGGTGCTCTGCCAGCTCCGGACACGGGAGGGACAGCACCGCAGGGAACACCCATTCCCTCCCTGGCGCTGCCCGTGGCCAGCGAGCGGAAGACAGCCCTGCTACAGCCCCCCCAGAGCCCCGCTGACGGCCCCCCTGCAGCCCCGCAGTGCGGGGTCCCGGCGTTCCATCGCATCATGCCGTGCTTCTCACGCTCTGTCCCTCGCAGGCACCATGCCTGCCCTCAGGCCTCTCGTGAAGCGTAAAATCGTCAAGAAGAGGACCAAGAAGTTCATCCGCCATCAGTCTGACCGCTATGTCAAGATCAAGGTACGAGCTCGCTGGGGGCTGGGCTACAGGGGGAGGTGGGGGCAGTGCCTGGGGATGCGCTGAAGCCCAGATGTTGGGTACCGGAACGTGCTCTGTGCTGCAGCAGCGTGGCACAGTGAATCTTCCTAAGATCGGTTTTGGCTAAAGCTCTGATGGAGGCATTTTCAGATTGATTGCATTTCGTAACTGAACGCCAATCTTTTCCCCCGTTTCTTCAGCGCAACTGGCGGAAACCGAGAGGGATCGACAACAGAGTTCGCAGGAGGTTCAAGGGGCAGATCCTGATGCCCAACATCGGTTACGGGAGCAATAAGAAGACCAAGCACATGCTGCCCACAGGGTTCCGCAAGTTCCTGGTCCACAACGTCAAAGAGCTGGAGGTGCTCATGATGAGCAACAAGTAGGTCCCCGCCGTGTCCCCGTGCTGCCCGGAGCTGCTGCCACAGCTGTGCAGTCAGTGCCATGGCTGCGTGCTGCTGTGCTGCCATCACGTAGCAGCGCTGGGCCGGGAGCAGCGGGGCAGGAGCAGGTGGGAGAGCAGGGGGTGTGCAGCTCCCAGGAACACGAGGGCTGCTCTGGGTGGCACGAGGGCTGCCTCGCGCTGCTCAGTGCTGCCTGGGGCGGCCACGGCACTGCTGGGGGGTGCACAGACCTCGGGGCTGCCAAACTCACGTTTGGTGAAAGTGCTGTTGAAGGGTGACAGCACTGTACCTTGTTTTGTAAAGTAGCCATCAGAACTGTGGCTTTGTATCTGCTACTTGTAGCACTTCTCTCTTCCAAAACAAAGTAAGAGAAGTAATCAATAGCATCATTAAAAAGCACTTCTTATGGACTCATTTACAGGAAAGCAAGCAGAACGGTTGAGCTGTTCTGAAGGCAGGGGGTGTGAGGGCTGCAGGCTGCTGTGTCAGTGATGCTCCCTACCCGCTGCTCCCACAGCGCCGGGCTGGGGCACGCGTAACACAGTCTGCTCCCCGCAGGTCCTACTGCGCAGAGATCGCTCACAACGTGTCCTCCAAGAACCGGAAGATCATCGTGGAGAGAGCAGCTCAGCTTGCCATCAAGATCACCAATCCAAATGCCAGACTGCGCAGTGAGGAGAATGAATAAAGCGGCTTCTGCATCTGGGATGTATTTAATAAAGCGTAAAAACAAACCCTGGTGAATGTTGTCAGTGACCCAAGGGAAGGTTTGGTTTGTTGCCTGCCTCTGGGGCTTGGCGTAGCGCTGCGCTCCACTCGCAGCCACCATTTGTGCTGTCTGACCGTGGGCTTGCAGCAGCGCGCTTTGTGCATCTCTTGCTCTCGTGGGTATTTGCTTCCTTCTAGGTACTTGTGCTTCAGGTGGTCTGGAGCCATACCCTATTTCCGGGCATGCCTCAGGGGAAGGAGCTGAAGTCCTAGTAGAACCTAAGAAAAGGCTTTCCCTTGTTCTGGAGGCTCTGGGTACAATTGGTAGCAATGCAGTGTCCCTGGGATGGGTCACAAGCTCAGGAATGCACACAGCTTCACAGGTACATGTTTATTTTCAGATGCCACTCAAATAGAATGGATGTGATTCTTTCACACTGCACCATAAATATTTTTCACATCAACCACTGTCAAAAATGGAAAAATGAAAGCTATTACAACTCCGTGACTACAGAAGTGTATCTCGGTGCCCCTGTTCTCTAACTTGCTGTTGCATTCTCTCTCTCTTAAGGCTTTTTTTCCCTATGAAAAGCAGCGTTTGAACAAAACATACACTTTAGAGGTTCTCAAATGACAGAAGAGTTACTGGGGGCTGATGTTCTGGCACCTCTGCCTACTGAGCTGCTGTGATAGTGGAAGACTCGCTAGCAGCCTGCCTGCCAGTGCGTGCTGCTGCGGGATGGGATGACCAGAACTCAGGGCCGGTTGGTGCCGCCATGGTTGGTCACTCAGTGCAAACACTGAGCTGCTCCAAGGAGGAAAGACAGGCCCCTGTTTAACGCAAAGGAAAGCTTGGTGGATGATTTCTATTGTAACACAATGAAATAGTCCCTTTTGGAAGACAGCCCACTGAGGTATTTTGCAGTCAAAACCAGAAAAAACTGTAAAGTCAAACAGGGATAGTTTTGTATCACTAAAACATTGCAGAAATACCCAACTGCCAACACACACCTTATGACCTCAGCTCGGTGTGGGAAGCCTAGGGCGTCTTGGCAAACACCATCCAACTGCAGCCCGTGCAGCTCGGCTCACAAGTCTTCCTCTTGAAGCAGGGCCTGTGCTTACGATGTACCCCACCTCTTAAAGACATACAGTTTTCAGCCATGTTATTTAGTGAAACAATACAAATACATTCTTCAGGCAATTTGGGGTAAAAAGTGCGTGTGCAGTGTTTAAAAAAAACAAACTTTTAACTATTTCTCTTTGTACTGCAGTAGGGAAATACTCCAGGAAGTGGCTTCCATTTTTCATGGCACCGTGCTAAATTTGAATTACTTCACATACTCTGTAAAAGCTTCCTGAAAACTTAGCATACACATCTTTCTACTCCCTCCCCTACACAGGGGCACGCTTCCCCTGATCTCAGGTCTCATGTTAAAATTCAGCGAACTGTCAGGTGCCCCCAGGTGCAGCTGGAAGCAGCTGTTCTCCTGGCAGCACCCCGTGACCCCCAAGCAGCTGCTGCAGCAGAGCCCAGCTCGATGCCGTTCTTGCTTGGCGCTCCTATGGCGTATGCTGAGGAACGTGGTGAGGGCAGGTGATGGAGTGAACGGGCAGAGCCTTAGCTCATGTCCATTGACTCTGTAGTGGGCAGAGAAGCAGCATCTTTCTGAATGCTTTCAAAAAGCGATGCCATTTCAGGATTGGATCTGATCTGAGATGAAAATTCAGCCATCGCTGGACTTTTCTCTACTTCAGGGATGGTGAGGAGAGCAGCTACTGCTCTCATTGCTGATCGCTTCAGTTCATCCTGCTTCTCAAACTCCTGTTTCACTGAGCCAGCCTTTACCTAAGAATCCAAAGCACCACTTTCAGGTGGGACTGAGAGAAGACTGTACAGGCACAAAATCACACACAGCAGCAGATCCAGGGGCAAGCAGATTATTTTCTAACAAGGGGCACTTGGGGAGCAGGTTGCTCAGAAGCAGTAACAGAGAGCTGACGGCACAGGCAGCAGAATCCACCCCTAGCCTCAGCCCTGACCTCACCTTGGTGGAGCAGGTTGCCCGGAGCGGTTCGATCAGTCGCTCGAGCCGTTGCAGGACTGCGTTGGGACTGAGTGTAGACAGCCGCGCCAGCATTATGAAAGTCAGCATCTAGAGAAAGGAAAGAGAAGCCCGGTGCTGCTTCACTTCTCCCTCCAGTCCCCTGGCACCAGCACGGATCCTGTCTGTGGAAGCCCTACTGTGGTGCCACGCTGCCTGCAGGGTGCAGCCTCCATGGCACCCGTACTGGAGTGGGTTTCTTTGCACTAGTGTAAGGGGTTTTAGTAAGTTTTGCCATTATTAGAAATGCACCTGTTAGCAGCCGACGTACAACAGCTGCCCAGCTGGGCTCCAGCCTCAGCTGTCCTGCTCTCAGGTGTCTGCAGCGCTCAGCTTTTGCGAGAAATGGCTGTGTTCACCACTGAGACTGTGCCACTGCTGCACCCCCTTCTAGGTGGGGGTAAACTAACAATGAAAAGGATATAGTGCTTCCTATTAAGCTAGGAGACCATCAACAATACTTTTTACTATAGTATCACTGGTCACGCTAAGCAAGTGACAATTCAGAGAGAGTTTAGACTTTGGCGGATTTCCTATAAAACCAGCTACACTAGGGTTGCATTTTCAAGGCCACTAAAATCAAACTTGAGCCAGAAAGTGCTCAGATGAAAGGCTGCAGGTGTCGCAGACACAGCAGGGGCATTCCATGCTGTGGTGAAACATCAGCTCAATTCAAGCCCTGGCTCCCAGGGAGCCAAGTAACACCAGTTCGCTGTTCTCCAGCAGTTTTGGCAAAGCATCTACCCACCCGAATATCATAGTGATCCTTCAGTCCCTCCTCCACGTGGTTCAGGTACTCGTAGATATCCAGCCGGTCAAGACAGCTCTCCAGCAGTGTATACATGCATTCGAAAGCAGCTTTCCTCACGTCAAGGCCATCATCCACTGTGTGTTTGAATGGCCCCATTTCTACCTTAAACAAGAAACAAATACAGCTGTAACCTAACAGCAGACAGTGACAGCTTCATCTCAGCTTCACACACACCAATGGTGGCCGTACTGCACCTGAGCCAGACTAAGGACATACCTCCCGGATGAGTTCTCTTCTGACCTTCGTTTCGTTATACAAGCTGGGGAGAACTGCATGCAGCAAGTCCCGGATTAAGGAAGGTTTGTTGTGAGCAGCAGAATTAAACATGGCTAAAGCCACACGTCGAACATTCAGGTCTGAATCCTGGAGAGTTTTTAGGAAGTCACCTGTGGGTTAAGAACACACCAGAGAGTGTCTTACAAGTCCGTTGAGAAGCACCTCTAACTGACACAAGAACACCACAGTGTATTTTGATGGATCCTGGATATCATCTACGGCAAAATAAAATAACAGACATTAGAGATGCTTTCATTCAGGGTACGGTACAGGGAAGAATCACGACTCTTCTGCATTTGGGCATAAAAAGAAACAGCACGATCCTAGTTACAACAGACCTCATCTTCAAGTCAAATCAGAAGCCTCAGTATTCAAAGAAGGTTAATTTTTCTTCTCAGTTCTATTTTGCTCAAATAACACTTCTCTGAAACAGAAGGCCCAGTTTTGTACAACAGAACCAAGATGAAGGCTCCCTAGGCATAAGGCCATTTTCATTTAGGTTGCATTTTACAAGATACCTGTCTGCATGATGCTTGAATCGTAAGTCTGAAAGCAGAGGGACCTTACGCTCCCTAGAAATCTTTATCACCAACAAAACATGGCCAAGAGCAGAGTATCACAGCAGCCAGCAAGGGCCCATACGACAGCATTCCCCTTGAATGCCAAAAGCAGAGAAACACAGGTAAAAATTAACTGGATTAGATGAGGTTCACACAGGTGTGAAAAATCCCTGAGCTGCTGATGAAAACTAAAATCTGTTCCCAGCCCACACTGTGATTTTTACTAGCTTACCTATGCAGCCTTTCAGGAGAGCGTCAATTGGCTGAGGCTGGTCTGCAATTGTGAATTTGACTGCAGTTACCACTGTACTCCGGGCATGTGGAGAGCCTGAGATGAAGATGGAAAGAAAAACAGTGACACATCAAGAGACAAAATCAATGCTTTAACTTTGTAGCATATACTCTTGCTCTCAGTCTCATTAGACACCCATTGAAATCAAGGATTTGTCTTAACAGCCTCCCCGGCACCATCTCCATGCTCAGTCCCTGCTGCCAGCCACCTCCTGCACCCCATGCAATCCAGTGCTCCTTTGATCCATGTTTCCTTCTCAGCTCTGCAGACTGGCTCTGCTCCCTGTTGTACCCACTGGTGCCTTAGAAGAGGACTTTCCAGCAAATCAAAGCACTACTCTCCTCTCACCATCGCTCTCCATATCGTTACCTGATGACAGCTGCTTTTTCAGCCGGGGCAGCAGCTCAGAAGGATTCACCAGCGTCAGTTTCCCCAGGCATTCGGCCACCACGTTGCGCGTCCCTTCCTCTGTGCACTCACAGTGCTTAAAAAGCAGAGCCCAAATATCCTCCACGTAAGGCTTGAGGCTGTCAGCTGGGGAGGAGCTAATGACTTCTTTTAAAGAGTGCAGCAGGAGGTACTGCCTCTTGGGCTGGCTTTCAATCTCTTTCAGCATGAAGGGAAGATACTCCTTCAGATTGCCAACACTGATGTTTCCCAATGCATAGGAAGCAGCAGATTTCACCTCCTCGCTGGGGGACGTGAAGGCTTCCAGGATGACAGTTTTGAGTTCTCTCTGAGCAGTCATGAGGTTCATGGTGCGCCCCATCTCCGCCAGTGAAAGGAAGGCTAGCACCTTCACAGGACAGCTGGATTTGGGACTTTTTACATCCTGGATAAACTGGCTCACTGTCCCAGGGGCTTCTTTGGGGCAGGCTGAGGAGAGAGCCGCCACACACTTTGCCACAGAGTGATACGCCTGTTTGTGTAACGTCGCCGATGCCTCGGCTGAACCCGAGGAGTAAACGGGCGCAGTCAGCTGCTTCATCAGCTCCGAGCAGCCCACGGCGGCTGTCTTTGTCAGAACCAGAGCCTGGAAGAAGTCTGTGATAGCATTCAGTGCCCCTCCCTGAAGCAAAGGCGAGTGGACAAGCTGAAAGATTTCAGCAAGAACTGAACCGCTGATCTTAGAGATGCAGGAAGGATGGACTTTAGCTAAGGTAGTAAGGAACGTGATCGCCACCTGGGACACGTGCATGTCACTCTCACTAATTAAAGCAGGGAGCTCTGTCAGGACAGACTCTATCATGGCAGGCTTAAGGCTGTCGCTGTAGTTCTTCACCAGGATGTCCAGAGCGGTCAGAGTGCTCAGTTTCAAGGCACGTTGATTCTTTCTCAAGAAGGAAGCTAGAATGGGGAAACCTTCCCCAAGAATAGGTCTTAAGTCTATTTTAAGTGGAGAACTGGCAATGAGAGTTAATGCTTTGACTGTTGTCAATCGGGTGATTTCATTTTTGAGCCGCTCCAGAAATATCTTCAAGGTTGGCTGGAGATCAGTGCTTAAATGGTCTCCCAGACTGTAAATGATTTGTCCCATGCATGAGATAGCACGTTCTTTTACCTCCTGGTCAATGTCAGCTGCCTTCAGCCGTTTCAGAGTACCGGGGAAAAGGTCCTTCACGTATGGCTTGGCATCAAAAGTGCAAGATTTGTCCAAAGGCCTGATAACCTTCACAAGTTGCTGAGTAACCAGCAGAGCTTCTGAAGTGATCTTATAGAAGGGGTCTCCAATACAGGTCACGACTGGAGGCAACAGGCTTTTGATATGAGGATGAAACACCCCTGGCTGGTGGTTGCAAAGGAGGACGTGAAGGAAAGAAAGTGTATCAATTCTCATGTTGGAGGAGCTGGATTTATCGGCCAAGGAGAACACAATACCTGCACAGAAGAGACAAGAACGAATGCTGTCTTATTTCAACAAGTGTTTCTTATCCAAAACAAAACAAAATCACCCTCAGAAAATGAGCACAGTCTTAATCTGTTCTTTCTTTCCTCTCCCTGCTATGTTTATCTAAGTTTTATGACTTCTGTTAGTATTGCCAGGAGCACAACTGTGGATCGTTAGATTAATGACAGTCAATAGACTGACTTCCTTTGTAGAAGTGACATACTTCCAAGTCCATTTTCTGACTTAATCAGAAATGTTTACGACAGACACTACTTGCCATCCCTGAAGTTATGCGTGACTCTCGGTTTAAATGCTTTTTGCAAACCGTTAATAAAGTACATGGGTTGGGCACAGGAACAAACACAGGAGACTTTTTATATTTTTACTGTACAGTCACTCCAAAAGCCAAGGCAGAGCCTCAGTATTATGAGCCTTTCAGCAGTCTGGGATGCTTCATGAACTTACAGTCAAGGAAAGCTCTGTGGAAAATGTGAGGCCGCAAATAAAATTAACAGTCAACATGAGTACTTTTTTTAATGCCACTACGTTTTGCAATAGAAAATGTCACTCGTTACTGATCTCAGCAGGCTAGCAGTGTAATTCTAGCTAATTTCAAAGGAGGCTGGAACATGGCCTCCTAAGGATGACTCCTCCAGGGGCTGTGGAAATGAAGTCGATATTCTTATCCTGGCTGTCAGTGGCAGGCAGAAATAAGGATTGATTTGGGAACTGCTTAGTGCATCAACATGGAACAGAATCGGACATGTATGCCCTCAAGCTGAGACAATACACAGGAATAAATCTGAAATGTACAGGTAAGGAGCATACATGTTGTGATACAAACTCATGGAGCCAACCCACAGAGCATGGACAAGCCTTACCAGGCACTAGTGCAGGGATGTGATCTGCCAGGCATCCGGGAAGAACACTGGCCAGTTCTGTCAGGAGGCTGAAACAACCCTGTCTTGACTTGATGCTCTTTTCTTTGAGCTGCTTGTGCAAGGCCTTGACAATGTTGGGGACCTGCAATTTGGAAAAGTAAACCAGAAGGAAACACATTGGTTATCCCAGCTTCCAGGGCACAGAGCTACGCTGCCAAGCAGCTTGCTCAGCTAAGCCACAAGCACTAACAGCACAGCAAGAGAACTGACAGGGGTCAGCAAGAAACAGCACAACTGTTCATTAAGGAACAAGACTAGGGAAAGATGACAAGACAGTGCATGTGAAGAAAAGATACATGAACGAATGAGCTGGAGAGAACTTTATTCTCCCGTATTCTACAAACAGAATCCTAATCAACCCTTTCTGAAGTTGGTGTTATCCCCTAACACAGAAGCTTAAAGAAATGCAACAAAATTTTACCCAAAGGTAAACGTGTCTTCTACAGCCTGAAAACATGCCAGAAGCTGACCCAGGGGACAACTGCAGATAACATCTGAGTGCTCTTGCACTGACTCGGTGCTCTCCCCAGGAATGGTAGGAAAAATGGTGAATTGTTAACCCTCAGGATTTGGTCCCCTCTGTTTGCGTGTCGAAGATTTCTTCTATTAGCCATGTTCTCAAGCTTAACTTCTAGACATATTCATCAGTGCACAGTATCTACTTCTCTTTATTGTTTTCTGAGACCATCCAGCCCACCATCTCCTCACGCACCTGGTTCTGAAGCATTGTCAGGGGAACGTCATCTTTGCCAGAGGCATCTGAAGCATGCAGGCAGCTCTGGATGGGCAGTGTTTGCTTCAGCAAGGAGATATAAGCACTGAAGATGTCAGCTTTGACATTCTCCTCTCTCTCCTTAAATCTGCTTATCAAAACCGGGGAAAGAGTTTTGTAGAAGTCCTGCAGGAGATCATGCCTGCTGCTGACAATGGCCTCCAGGCACTTTGCTGCAGCCCTGCGGACTTTCCAACTGATGTCATCATCATCGCTGTACTCATCATCGCTTTCTGGAAAGAAGACAAGGGAAAACAGGGTGCATCGTTACAAGAAAATCAAAGGCAGGGGACCACCTGGTGCCTCATAACTTCCCTCTCCAGCTGACCAGACAAACATATCTGGGAACATGAAATTGTCCAGAGTAGCCTGTCCGTACAGAAGTTATCAGAGACAGCAGATATGACCTGGGCTGCCCTGCGCTGATGTGAGGTCAGATTCTTGTGTTTCAATAAGAGCTGACAGAACAAACTTTAGTATTACTCTGCTTACTGGGGAAACCACTTCAGCTCAGGCATCAGGGCTTCTCTTTTGAAGGAAGAATCAGCTGCTTGGAGCCAGAGTCTGAGGTCTGCCTGGCAAGCTGCAAGCAGCACTGGTACCTCTGAGAGCACAAGGGAGTGCTTCCATCAGTCAAGATGTCAGACCAGCTGCTCCTCAGGATTTCCAGGTATCAAGCTTGGCTGCTTGCCAAGAGACTAGGACAGTCAGCAGGGACATGATAGGCAATGCTTCTTTCACCTCGCTCTCTGCTAGTTCAGAGTACTAGTTTCAGTGTTTCCCCTGTTGCCTAAGGCTGCTGAGGTGCTTGTCAGAAAAAAATAAAACCAACGAACTCAGAATTACTGTTGGAACTTTGCACATACAACTATGTTATCACCACTGGTAAATTAAAATAACCTATTCAAGAGAACTGACTGTCTTGAGACAGATCTGAAAAGTAACATCCCAGAGTGTGAGAAAGAGTAGCAAGAGGAGAAATGTTAATCATTGTTCTGCTGAGCACAGTCACCCTCACAAGCAGGCACCTTGCTCTTCATCCTCCCCATTTTCAGTTTCCATCCTTTCCTCTTCTTCCTCCTCATTGTCATAGTTGTAGTTTGGGTCAAAGGTGATGTACTTCAGACATAACCTCATCACATTAGGGATGTGAGGATCAATTTCCTTTGGGCATCTATCATGAAAAATAAAAATACTAGGAGTTAGAGTTAATAAAATGAATCGTAAGCAATCTTAAATATCCAAATAACACAATCCATCTCAAAACTGTCCCAAAATGTTTCCCAGACTGTTTAAGCATTTTGTTAATATGAGTTAAATCAGAGCTCTTCCTTCTCTTACTGTGCATGAAGCAAGATCACATTCTCCTGGGGAGGATGCAATGGTTTCTCTAAGGGAAAAGGGGAAAAAAAAAAAAAAAGCTAGCCTTCACCATCTGGTTCAGTCCACCCTTTCTGGGAAAAAAACTCAGCAGCTCTGCAGGGCTCCAGGACAAGCACTGAACTTTTGACCAAACATCAGGAAAGCTGCAGCTCAGCAGCAACTCCACTTGAGCCCCCTTCCTGCCTTCTACTCCCTCCACACACCAGGAACCCTCTTCCTGAGGTATCCTCCAAGGACAAGGGAAACTCCCAGTCCTGCAAAACCAATATAGAAAATACACTCTCACATGTTAATGTAAAATAGCTCATGCCCAACTCTGCACTTAAAGAAGAGAGGTTATTTGTGACTTTTTCCCAACAGGAGTGCATATAGGAAGACACTCAGCCCTGGACGCTGAAAGTACAGATATTTATACCAGGACACTGATGCACAGGATGGTGCACAGCTGTTCCTCAAGGGCACACACCTTCTCACAAAAGACTCGAAGGCCTGAAAGCAGTACTCTCTCAACTCATCATCTTCTACGTTACAGTACTGAACAATCAGAGGAATTATCTTCTCCAGATGTTCTCCTGGGAAAGACAAAGTAAGCAGTGGTAAAAAAATCTCAGCCATCTGCCACTTCCTTCACGTGCCTGGCAGAGCATTCCTCCCTTGGATCCTCTGGGCAAGGAGCCAGCAGCCCACCACAGACCAGCCTTGCAGGGATTTTCAGCAGATGACCCCTGCTCGCTGTCTCAGCTCCTTCTTGGCATTTCAGTCATGGAAAGAGCAGTGCCTAGAAATCTTCTAGGGCTGAATAGCAGCTCTGGCAGATCTTCCAGACAAATAACCAAACATGCTACCCTACATTTCTCCTCTTATTCAAAATGGGGTGAATCCACTGACATAATTCACAGAAGCGTTAACTCAGACCAGGAAAATGATGAAAACCTTGAGAGGAAACACTACAGAATGGCAGCCAGAGTTACTTTGGTGTCTCCTCTCTTCCAAGCGTACATCAACACCAGATCAGGACCACAGAGGGAATCACAAAGCACAACCCACTAACACATCAGGAGCAGACTGAACACACTTCTTTTAGCACTGAGAAAGAACTGCTTTAAAATGCATGCACATTTCCAGTATCACTTCAAGCTACTTGTCCTACCAATGCGGTGTCCAGCCTGCCTACTGATGCCAGCAATACACTGGATGTACGTCCTGGTAGTTGAGGTAGACTCATTCTTCTTCAGCTCGGCAAGCAGATGCTCTGTGAGCTCTGAGAAGATGCTCCCACTGCAGGTCAAGACCAGATGACCCAAGGCGATGATGGCTCTTTTACGTACTGCCAGCCTGGGGCTCGTCAGCTGAGGAAGGAGGCAGCTCAGGATGGAAGAATGGAAAGAGTAGAGCGTTCCCCCCAGCCTGCAATCAACAGAGCAAGATAAAAGTTGAAAGCCAACGCGTCAGAGGAAAAGGTCCCTTGCCAGCAAAAAACGTGCAAACCCTTCAGCTACGAAGAGGAAGAGAGAGCAAAAGGGTAGTTCTGGCATTCTGGTTTGAACACTGGCTGGGTCTGTACAACACAATTTGTCTTCATCATGAAGTAGTTTGATTTTGGCTGCGTCCTTCTGGATGACCTGGGGTTTAGTCAATAATTTCCTGCATGCAGCTGACATATGACACTGTCACTCTGACTTATGTAACAAGAGAAAGAGGCAGCCAGGAAAAAAAATGCATGTGCAATCAGATCACAGGGCTAAAATAAACTTCCCTGCTTTGCCCTCCCTCTCCTTACATTTGGATAAACTGAGCCCCTGTGGGATCCATCACTACTGTTACCACTACTCCCAAGCACAGAAGGGCTCAGCATGCTGTCTCTCATCCCTGCTGAGGAATCTGCTCTGCTGAGATACTTCCCAGTGGCAGCCAACCCAAATCCTTTAGTTTTAAGTCCATATAGTAAGATTAGGGAAATACAGAAATCAAAAGCAAACACACACAGAGCAGCCCCCTGCCGTACGCAGCTGCCAAAGGAAATCCTTTGGTACCTGCTCAACATATCTGACAGGATGTCAAGAGCCTCCAGCTGCACAGATACATCCTCCTGCTTGCCAATAGCTCCTGTCAGCTGGGCTGTGATCTTTTTGCATACATTTGCTGTCATGGTCGAGCCTGCAAGAGAGAGATTTTTCCCCACTGTCAGTTAAAAAGAGGCCTTTATACTGCTAAGAACCATTCAATCCCTCCTATATGACAAACAAAAAATCACCACAGGAAGAGATGACAAGAACAGCAGTCAGCTAGCTTTTGTCTGAGCCGGGGGACGCACGCTGCCAACAGCAGGTGATTCCTGCTGCAGTACAGCTTGCCAACTCTTTGGAAGAAGCTTCTCTTCGTGGTGAGTCTTTCACCCCAAATGGCCTACTGACATTGGCAGCTCCTGCCCACACAACTCAGGGAGCAGAGCTGGGTAGAAGTTTCTGGCATTTTTTCCCTGTTTCTAGCTTGAAAATATTCAGCTTCAACGAATCAGCGTTTTCTCTATGGGAAGAGCAATCTTGGCAAAAACGTTTTCTCAGCCCCATGATTAAATTTAATGATAAAGCTAAATAAATCCATCCCAAAATAATATATAACCCAGGCTGAAGAATGCGTTGAGATTACAGCCACAGTCTAGAAACTCAGTCTCCTACAGTCCAGACCAACATCTGGATACAAGCGTTGTCTTCGTGCTGGGGTGTGCTTGTCCCAACACTGATTTTTGTTCTTTTTTTTTTTTTGGTTGTTTCAATGGAAAGCACAAGCAGCTTCACACTCTGTAAGGCTTCCAAAGGAAGGCAGCTGCTTCCCATGCCATTCTCAACATGGCCTCCGTGATGCGACAGAGACGACAGAAACAAAGCAGAAGTGGAACACCCCAAGAGCATCTGTAACTGCTGTACAGCTCTGAGAAAGGAGCCCACCTCACACACACACTGATTCCTGGACAATTATTTCAAATGTTCCCTTTGCTTCACAGAGCACCATGGCAACAGCAACCACATGCAGCGAGGCTTAGGGTGAAGCAAGCACGCAGGGAGACGTCCAAACTCCCGATTTCCCAGCAAACCCACTCTGCTTTTGCTGCCTTCTACCCACACAATGTCAATCCCAACCCTTAAGGAGAAGATTTATCTACCTTTACCCTAAAGCAGTTTCAGCTCATGCGATGTATGTTAAAGAGTTCTGAAAGGATGCCCCTCAAGAGCTTAACATTCTGCAGAAGTTGAGAGAAGAGTTCAGCAAGTATTTGCATACTAATTCTTGTTCTCCTCCAGCCTCTAATACAGGTGGCAGCACTGCCACAGCGACCTGCTGTGAAGGAACAGCAGATATGTGAGATGGCTGCAGAGGAAACCTACACCTCTTGGAATCCCCAGTATCTCCTGAAAGCTGCTGCAGTTTCAGAATACTTAGTTCCAACTGCAGGAGAAGCAGCCAGACCACCCGGCCCAGCCGGGCGGCAGAGGGAGGCAGTGCAGTACTGGCACTGCTGAGATCACAGAGCGCAGTGCGTTGCTGATGCGGAGGCCATGCAGCCCTGCCAGACTGCCCGAGTGGCAGCATCTTCACTCGCACCGAATGCTTTAGGATTGCATAAACAGAAATGGATTTCTCCAAGAACTCAGATGCAATTTCAGACTTAAGAATCCTCAGCGTGACCAGCTCTAGAGATTTCACTTCATCCCACCTTTAATCATATTGGTATTTCAGCTTGAACTACCTTTTCTCCTTTTACTTCTTGTCCTCCAGTAGGTAAATAAGGAGACTAATTTGCAGGCTCTGAACTACCCATGTGCCTCTGTTTCCCAAAGGCTGTGACTCCCATTTGCCTCAATCTGACAAACAGGGACAAACACTTTACCTGCAGAAGCTGGTGGCAGCTCGGAGATAACCGTTTTCAGTCCAATGCTGGAGATGTCCCTTAGCTGTTCCTTGTCTGATAACATGTTTGTACACAGCGTATCCACAATGGTTTCTACCTGGTACTCCTTCACTTTGCCAACCAGCGGCCCCAGGCTGCAGGAGGAGAAGCCAGTAAGCACATCAGGAAGAGGGCTGCTTTCCACCACCAGGAGGGACACCCAGGCAAGCTCCTCCGTAATGGCAGCTCACCCCAAGTGCAAATACTACCAAAACATCTGCACTGGTGTCCTGGAGCCCACGCCATGTCTCTGGGCTTATGCACCCTGCCTCAGTTAGCTCTCCATCAGAATTCAGTGGATTTCAGATCAGATTTGTAAGAGCACTGTGCACATAACCGCTGTAAAAACAAGGCCAATGAAGATCTTTGTGGAAGGAGCAGCTCAGAAATTATGACACGATGAATTTGAACCAAAGCAACCATGTTACACAGAGAAATAGTAAAATCTACAGTCAGGTTTTGGAAAAAAAATAAAAATAAAAACAGCTAAAAGAAATTGACTTCCAGAAACAAATGCCAAATGTGTTTTTACACACAATTAACTACCTGCTTCCCTCTGCCACACGTGTGGAAGCATCCACTGGAGCCAAGGCTCTGAATCACTACGGGAAGACTGTTCCCTTCCACCCTGCACTTTTTACTGTTATTACTATTATTAATTATCATTAAAACTTTCTGTTGACAACCTATGTTTCCTGCTTTTGAGTTTGTATGCAAAATTGTGCATAGCGTTTGACACCATTTGTCTGCATCTATTTATTTTTATTTGCACTCATTTACAAGCTAATAATTAAAAAACATAAAGTATTAACTGCATTTCAGCAAGCTGCACGTTACTGCTTTCCTTCTCCAGCCGGCTGTGCTTAACTCTGGATTAACACAATGAATGCAAAGAGCATTTGTTTCCCTTAAATATTCTGTACTCCTTCCTAAGACATTGCTGTTTCACAAACAGCAAATCTGGTTAATAGAACTTCCATGAAGAGCAAACACGAGTGGAAACATTGTACTGCATAGAGAATTCAGTCGTTTTGACTCAGTGTGGAAACTGCTGTGCCCAGCAGGAGAGGGAAGGCCCCTACCAAGGGAGGCTGGAGTCAGGTGCCAGCGCTGCAGGAACAGGCTCCACTCTAACACACTCTGTGGAGGCTGTGACAGCTTTGTTGTGGCCAAGGAATAGGGTAATTTCTGACAAGGCTCTTACCACTTGACGGCGAGGTTCTGCACTTCCCCATTTTTGTCCTCCAGCAATTTCAGAAGCATTTTGACGACTTTTTTCTCACTGTCTTCATCTAGTTTTATAGAATCTTTCTGCAGTTCCACCATCAGGTCATTGGTGGCCATAAATCTGAAAGAAATACAGCAAAAGTGGACTGGCTGATATGCAGACACAAACACATCTCGTCACAGCTCTGGACACTGAAACTCCAACACCAGTACTTGTACAAAGACAGACGTCCAGAGACTAACCTACAGCCCTCTACACTACAATGAAGAGTGAGGTACAGCGATTTATTACCTTCCAACAGGCTGAAAACCCAGACATAAGGAGCTGCTGAAAAGGCTTTAGCTAAAAAGTATATGAAAATAATAAAGGAGCCAGGAGCTGGACTCGATGACCCTTACAGGTCCCTTCCATCTCGGGATGTTCTACGATTCTGTGGCATTTTGACTCTGCTCTAACACTAGCCTTGACACAGGGATGGATGTCTGATGGGAACCAAAGAGCAGCTCTTCTCTCTCATTTACCAAATGACGCCTCCACTTAAAATCAGGCTCTGATGTCATTCATTCAGCATTTAAGAATGAACGTTGCCCTGGTGTACGAGGGTGCCTGCAGTGTGCAAGCCCTCCCAGGAGCAGCAGCTGGGCACACGGGGAGCGAGGGTACTGCTTGGTACTGGGTAACTTGCCAGAGATCAGCAGGAGAGAAGCAGAGGGCTGCTGGTCCGCAGCGCTAGCAGCACGCAGTGCATGTTTGGTTCTGTGGCAGCTCTGGAGCTGCACTTGCACGCCCGTGTCTGTGCAGGCTGAGCATGACCAATTATGGCCACCGGCTGAGTGCGACATCCACAGCCGCACTGCACGGCCTGCTGCCCGCCCACGCCCCACGGCCCGCAGCCCACACCGACCCCTCTGCCCGCAGGACCGCTCCTGGGCCCGGCTCACAGCGTGCAGCTGGCGGCAGCGGGCCTGGCACCGTCCCGCTGGGGCAATGGGCCCTGGGCCATCTCCGCACGGCGGCACGGCCTCGCGCTGAGGCACCCGGCCTGGAGCGCGCTGCCCCACCGCTGAGCTCCGCGGGCAGCGCGGGGCGGGCAGCAGTGACCCCGCGGAGCTCTGAAAGCCTCAAAGCACCGCGCGCGGCACAGCCGGCACCCCCGGGCTGTCACCCCCGCGCTGGCAGAGGCAGGCCGGTCCGCCCGCGGGCGGGGCTGTCCGAGGCGCTGGGTAACAGCGCCTTCACGGAGCGCCCCAGACCCCCGCCCCGGCCCAGAGGCCCCTCTTGTTCCCGCTGACACACGCGGAGAGAACGACCCCCCCCCCGCCCGGGAGGCGCTGAGCGCCCGCACGCGGGCAGCGCCGCACCTGAAGTCCTTGTCGCTGGAGGCCATCTTCTCCAGCAGCCCGGCGATGTGGTACGAGGCGCTGGCCATGGCGCGGGCCGGGCTGCGCGCCGCGGGGCGCCCGCGGGAAGATGGCGGCGGGCGGCGNAGGGGCGGCGGCAGCACTACCACCACCGAGGCCTCCAGGCCCGGCCGAGCGCCGCTCCTCCCGGCGGGTGCGGGCCTGGTGGTGACCCCTCTTCCCTCCGCAGGTCTCGGTCATCAACACCGTGGACACCTCTCACGAGGACATGATCGTAAGTGCGTTCACCTCGGTCGTTTAGAAACCGCCGTGTTTAACCTGTCCCCTGGCCTCGGTGCTCTGCTCCCACTTGGAGCTGCTTTTGGAAGGCGCTCGTGCTTGTGAAGGAAGCAGAGCGTGCCGTGCCGTGCCGTGCTGACGGCTCGTCCCGTTGCCTTGCAGCACGATGCCCAGATGGATTACTATGGCACCCGGCTCGCGACCTGCTCCTCCGACCGGTCTGTGAAAATCTTCGATGTCCGGAACGGAGGGCAGATCCTCATCGCCGACCTGAGGGGGTAAAGTGTCTTCCAAGCACTGTGTTCCTCAGAAGTCTGTAACGTTCTGTCCTTTCCCTTTTGGCAACGTGCGATGCACGGTCCGTGCCCCAGGACAGTCCTTCCTGGGGCTGGCTGCTCCTGTACTGCTGCTCCGAGCCGGGGGGGGCAGAGGCAGTTGGAAGCGATGCTGTGGCTCTCTGATTCATTGCCCACTCAACGCCTGTGATTTTATAGAGCTAAGCTCACAATCTTAATTGTTAATATAAGAACAAATGTTTGGAATTGTTTTCAATGGTAGTGGTTTTGTCTGCCAGTTATGTACTCCTTTTCCTCTTAGCATGACTCATATTCTTTCTGTCATTGTGTTCGTTACACACAGAGCAGCCTGTTGTGATGCCATGGCTGCAACAGCCACAGCTGGGATGGGTTTTGCTCAGCTTTTCCAAATAACGTTGTTTCTTGCAGGCATGAAGGTCCAGTGTGGCAGGTTGCCTGGGCTCATCCTATGTATGGAAATATTTTGGCTTCCTGTTCCTATGACAGGAAGGTGATTATCTGGAAGGAGGAAAATGGCACTTGGGAAAAGACATATGAGTACACAGGGCATGACTCGTCAGGTACGTGGTGTCAGGAGCTGTGAAGTGGATTGTGGTGGGGTTCAGGCTGGAATAAATCCCCTGTTGTTAAGGAAGAAAGCTTTTATCAGATTGTGATAAATTAACGGAGAGAGAGTAAATCTATTCAGCACAGACAGAAATCTGCGTGCTGATGGACAACCTGCTGTCTTGGTTCACATAATGCTTGCACAGGAGTTGTTTTACATGTAAATTAACTTGAAATAAGATAATAGGGTACTGAATTCTTGAAGCAATGTCATATCCATTACAGGAAGAAAGGAAAGAGCTGAATTTTAGTATGCTGTGTTTTGCTTTCCAATGGAAACTGTTTTGTTGAGATGTCCAGTTCTCCTACAAGCAAATCTGAGAAGTCTCCAAAGTTTTTAGTATGCCAAAGCCCAGAGATTTGGCCACTGGAGAAAAGAATGAGAGCGGTGTCTTGCTGTTCAGCATTATTCTCAAAGGAATCAACTAGAATACCCTTGATCCGTGCTTCTAACACTAAGCCTGGGGTAGAAATGAGGAAAGAGCTGTTTCTTTGATACATATCTTTGCTTTGTTACTAATCTAGGCTTTAAATACTGTGCCACCCTGTCAGCTTTCGTTCCAGAATCAGTGATAATTTTCACTGTTGCACAGAAAAAGTGGTGGTCTCTTTCCATAATGGTGCCAAAACTAGAGGCAGTTTTCTGTCATTCAATAAACCATGTTAATTGACTGCTGAAATTCAGGAATGCTGAGACTCTTCTTAGCTTGCAAAGCTGCTCGCTTTGAGGGACCGTGCTCTGGTACGAGTCAGTGACTTGGTTAGTCCATTTCAGTCAGTCACTGTGTTGTAACCCAGTGTGTGATCCCTCACAGTGAATTCTGTCTGCTGGGCGCCACACGACTACGGGCTGATACTGGCCTGCGGGAGCTCTGATGGCGCCATCTCATTATTGAGCTACACTGGTGATGGGCAGTGGGAAGTCAAAAAGATCAGCAATGCACATACGGTAAGGCTGCGTCTTTGGAGCAGTACTGAGTTCTTGGAGCTGTAGGTAAGCACTGAGCTGATTCTTCAAAGAATGTGCAGACTAGATAAATACTGAAATACAATGAACTAATGTGAATAATTTTCCAGAACCGAAAATAATTTGTTTTAAATAAATCCAGAGTAAGAAAGTATACTTTGTAGTAAGTAAAATAAAGTAGAAAACAAAATGTGAAAGCCATTGAACAGCACTGGTAATACATCTAAGCGTGATTGTTAAACAGTGCTGGAAGTTACGTGGTGGGAAATGACTCTGATTTTAAGAACACCTTCTACAATCTGGATGTGAGTAAACAAACCAGAAGCTGGAAAAACTGCAGGACTTGTGTTTTTCCCAAAATAGTGGGGATTTTTGCTTAAACAAAACGTGATAGGTGTCTAAGCAATTAACGATGGTTGCTTGCAATAAAAGGAAATTGGGCTGTGGACCCAGAGATTCCTTCTCCTGCATTCCTAAATCTTAGCAACAGCATATATCTTATATCCTTTTTTTTTTTTTTAAATCTTTGTCTCCGCTGTTTACATTTCCAAGATGATATTTGCCCATAAAATGGTCACTTAGCTACCTAAGACTTTCTGAGGAAATGCCCTATTGGGACTAGACCGTATCTGGAGGTTTTTATGCATCCAGTCTCCATCCAGCACTGCACAAGAATCCCAGGTTCCTAAACTGGGCTTATTTCTCCTTCCTCCCCCCACAGCATGCTAAGTGTCCTTTGCTCCCTCCGCAGCTTTTAGTGTGACATTTTTTCCTCATATAGATTGGATGTAATGCAGTCAGCTGGGCTCCTGCTGTCGTACCTGGCAGCCTTATAGAACAACCATCTGGCCAAAAGCCAAACTACATCAAAAGATTTGCATCAGGTGGCTGTGACAACCTTGTCAAGATCTGGAAGTAAGTGCTCTGTTACCAGACTTATGGAATTATAAAATGTGTTACTCTTCATAGTCTCTGAATGTCCCTGTTAGCAGCTCAAATTATACTTTAGGTATCTCTATGCTTTCATCTTTGAACTACTATTGTTTTAGAGAAGTACTTTAAAAGTAGAAACAACTTAGTGACTTACAAACTCTCATAGCAATTCACGTCAGACCTGCTTAATCTTATCTTGAGAAGTGGCTTTTTAATTGTCTTTCATTACACTTGTTATTTGCACAACAACAGATTTCTGTAAAGTAAATGAAGACCAAATATGTTTCTCCTGTACTGCATTCTGTTCTCTAGAAGGGATTTTGTCAGTCTAAGCCATACAGCTTTTTGGAGGAGTGTAGGAAACACTTGTATTGTCTGGATAAGCCAGGAGTCTGAAAGCTATAAAAACAGTCTTCCAGAACAGTAGGTGGAAAGTACGACTGGCTGCTGCTGCCACCCTTCTAACTGTGTAAATGTATTTTCAGAGAAGAAGACAGTCAGTGGAAAGAAGAGCAGAAGCTGGAGGCTCACAGTGACTGGGTTCGAGATGTAGCCTGGGCTCCATCCATAGGTTTGCCAACAAGTACCATTGCTAGCTGTTCACAGGTGAGGCTGTTGGAGTGAGCTGTACTTACACCTTGCTTTTGGCTAGCATAAGAAAAAAGACCCTTTGTGCTGAGCAAAATGCATGTAAACACATCTAGAGTTCATGTCAGAGGCGTGACGTGGAAGTACAAACGAGCTTGGTTTCTCTGTGGTACCAGCTAGTGCTCCAGCCAACTCAGTCTGCTTGCTTTTATAGGATGGCAGAGTGTTTATCTGGACGTGCGATGATGCCTCTGGAAATTCATGGTCACCAAAACTGCTGCACAAGTTCAATGATGTTGTCTGGCATGTGAGTTGGTCCATTACTGCAAATATTCTTGCAGTGTCTGGAGGAGACAATAAAGTAAGTACTGCAACCTCAACTTTCACTCTTGTATCTCATACTTTCAGAATAGCTGAGATGGGACAGGTTATTTTCACTTTTTTTTTTTGATTTAAGACAGCTGAAGTTTCTCCTTTTGATGCAATAGTGGTTTCTTTTTTTTTTTCCTCTTTTGACTTATCTAAAGGGGAAGAAGACCCTAACCTCTGCCAAGCTACATGCATTGCATTCTTGGTCCTTACTGGAGACTGGAAATGCAGGCTTAATTTCACTTTGTAGGATACTACCACCAGAATTCACTCTCACTCCCTTTATCACTGGATAATTATTTAGCATACAGCAATAAATAACTTGATATTGAAAACAACCCTGCCACACTTCTGTAATTGTAGACTGTCACCAAATTAGTGATGTGATCATTACAAGGAAATGAGAAACTGAGAATGTGTTAAGGCTAAAACTTCTTCCTGCTCTGTTTTTGAGGTCACACTATGGAAAGAATCAGTAGATGGACTGTGGGCATGCATCAGCGATGTCAACAAGGGCCAAGGAGGAGTGTCTGCCGTTACGGAGGGGCAGCAGAATGAGCAGTGATGCAGGAGTGAACAGTCCAGCTGCGAGAAGTGATCACTATATACCTGATTTGCAATGTTTTTTGAATTGGATGAGAACTGGTTTTATCTAAACTGGATGTGAACATGGGAAATAATTATCCAATTTTATGAGCACTCTAACCAATACTGGGAAGCTACGATGTGTTGATAATCAGCCTTAATTGACATTCCCTTAAATTAAAGAGCAGAGCAAAGTACCGTGCCTTGTGCTACTCCTTGATGCTGCACAAGTTGTACACTGCCTTCTGGTTTAGGGATCAGATTTAATTAGATACACTGTGGTCAGACTTCAAGCACTTGAGTAGGAACAGGAGGAGGCAGGCAATCAAAGAGCTGACGTGTGAATGCTTCTGTGTAAGGGGCAGATACTCTGCCCAGAGGCCAAAACTGTTTCAAGTGGTAGGGAGGGTTAGTGGAGTTAGCAGTAGGCAATGTTCTGGTAGTAGTGAAATGGTGCTTAGATTTTCATGAAAGAGCTCTGGTATATGGAAGTCTCCCTGCTTTCCTGAAGGTGAAAAGGAGTAGTAGAATGCACATGTATTTTGCTTTACAGTCATCTCAAACTTGGCCATTTAACCAACATCAACAAATGAAAACATAATCTGAAGGGTTTTTTTTAGCCACACTTCTATACTGTACCTCAGGTTTTTGTTTAGATAACAACAGAATAAAGTCTTATTGGTTAAAGTCTGGTATGCTGTATTTGATGATCTTTCACAGGGGCCTTACATTCCCAGTACCTTAACCATTTTTAATTTTGTGATACACAGCACCTGATAACCAAAGATGGCTTTACATTGTCTTTAACGGCTGCAGAGATGATACAGTCTTGAAATCAACCACATTACTCCCAATAAAAAAAAGCTCAAAATGAAAATTTGATTCTTAGTTGACTTTTACTACACTTAACTCTAAGGAGAAAGGGCACTAACTCTAAGTACACAAGAAACAGGTTTTCATATGGGGGTGTGAAATTTCATGATTTACCATGTCAAAAGGTAGCCTCACATTTTATGAGTTTCAACATTTAAAAATTCAGTACTATTTAGCAGCAAGGCCCAATTCTGCCTGCTATCCCTTCATAATTAAAATGCAATGCCTGAAAATGGTTCAAGTAATGATCAAAGTACTTGTCTCAGAGCTGAAGAAAAGAAAGAGAGAAAAAGTATATGCAGGGGGTTCCTGCTTCTTCACTGTTTCTGTTAGGATCCAGAAGCTCTTTACAATTACACCATTACATCATTGCCTACTTCCTTTGTGCTGCTGGGTGTTCTCTGCCTGCAGGCTCTCGGACAAAAGTCATGAAGGAGATCTAACTACAAGAATTTCTTAACCTAGCTTTGTTCTAGAGGGCCTTTTGATTCATCACCTCCATTTGTTCTCAGCTCCCTTACACAGCTAACAGCTTCCCCAGTTTTACCAAGTCAACTGATGCCATGGGCGTGGTTCAGAAATGTTTTTGGATCATTCCACAAACCTGATTTTCAGCATGACTGCACAGTATTTGTAATAATCACCTAGGAAGCAGCAACGTGAAACATGGAAAGAGGGAACTTGAATCGTATTTGCAGAAGAGAACAAATTGGAACTGCATCCCCAGATGAAAGTAGTTTTCAAGACCTGCAGATGTGCTGAAGAGACACTCTTACTTGGCCAGAGCACAGTTACAATGTTGCTCCACATCATATTTGCTCCAACAGCAAATCTGATTCAACTAAATTTCTTCTCATCTTCCCATCTTCACACATTTCCCATGCCTTCCGCAGTCCTGCTACTGGAAGTTTGTGGTCTGCAGTATAGAATAAATCCCACAGATTAGCCACATCATTCAAGTTCAGCTAGAATACAAGCAACAGGAGTTGCAAATTTGTAAATCTGTCATCCTTGTCCGTATATTCCTAGAGTTCCTCAAATTTAAGAGTCCTAATTTCTCTTCACAGGATGTTTCCTAGACCCTCAGTCATTGCTACTGATATTCACTGAAATTTTTAAAATTTAATATTTTATTGTTAAAGTAATGGAAACAATGTTTCCTATGTATCATTTTCATTTTCAGTCTTTCAGCAAAAGACGACAAAATCTGATAAAAACAGAACCCAGGTGAGAATGCAGAAGAGATGATACACAAAGGCAAAACTGAGAGACATGGCTGTCACCACACATCAGGAGTACAGCTCGGCTTCTCTTCTGTTATACCACATCAGAAAACAATAAAAAGGGTTTGGGGCTTTTCCTTTTCAAAAAATACCCACTACAGCCACTGTTTTTAGAAGGAACAATGTTAACACCACAGGAAAAAAAAACGCGCTCCATTCCCTACGCAATTTCATTATATGTGAAAACAAATGCAGCAACAGATGTATGCAGTTTTCACTTTTTTGTTGACTTTGTTATCTTACAAGCAGACCAAGTTTCCAAGGAATTTAGATACATATCAGACTGCATTTCCAGAAATGTCATAGCACAGAACAAATATTCCACTTGCTATATAAAGCGCTGCAGAAAGCAGCGCTTTGGTGAAACTTTGGTGAAGCAGACCTAACCAGGTAAAGTTTCAGAGCACTTCTCCTAAGCTTTTGCCAGCTTTCCTCTGTAATTTCGCTACTAACCTGTCTGCTCCAGTTATTACATCTTAGTTATAGGAGAAAACACAGTAAGTAAGAATCTCTTTTGACAGGACATGTTGCCCTTCTGCATGCGACAATTGTGCTTTCTTTATACATCCACTTTTAGAAACAATTTCAGGTCATTCAAGTTGGGAGAAATATTTTCACCGGATCAGGATTCAATTAAATACAGAGATTATAAAATGTTTAATTTTTCAACCTATGTTTTCAGGTTTGACACACCTCCTAACGAAGATAATCATGTTTCTCAGAGGCACTCTGCTAGGAATTCTCCTTTTCAGCATCCTCTGGACAGAAACTGCTCTGGCTGGCTCTAGCTTTTTAAGCCCTGCATATAAAAACATACAGGTAAAAATTTGGAATAATGCTTTTTCAAAATGGTCCTCATCTATAATTCCTTAAAACCAAGATTCTTTACAGTGTTCAGAGGTTCTAGAAGATAAAGTTTCTGGAAGAGGAAGGAGCTAGTCCAGTTTGTTGCTAGTCCACTGCAACAAACCATTAGCATTAGAAAACACTCCTAATTTTATTCACTAAGAACTAATTGCCTTAAAAACAAACAAACAAACACACACCAAACAACCAAAGGCAAAGTAGCCATTTAAATAAACTGTTGGCATATTCTTTGAAAATTAATTGGAAGGTGGCTGTTCTATAAGGAACTCTTAAACCACAACCCTGTTAAAGTGACTGCAGCAAGAGCAGTACAATCATACACCTACACATCCACATAGCTTTAAGAGAAGTCAACGATGGCTTTAATTAATTTTTTGCATCTGCGTTAATCATGGGTTTTATTTTCCTCAATTCAGACTACTTTGATTACAGAAAGATTACATAGATATTACTTTGCTTGCTTTCTAGCAACAAAAGGATACAAGAAAGCCAACAGCACGATTACATCGTCGAGGCACAGAAGGCTTTTGGGGTAGAGGTGAAAGACAGGCAGAAGATGACAATAATAGCATTGAAATCAAGGTTTGTGTTTTTTACCCTTGCTCACACCCAAGTTTAAGAGATTGTTCGGGGGTGGCAATATGATTTCTGCAGGAGGTAGCTACAATCATATTTAACTTGAAGGGCATGTAGAAAAAGACTCATGAAAACTGCCAGCAATTACAGTATGAAATAATTTAAAATTATCTATACTAAGGCAGATCGTGATCTCCTGTTAAGGACCCACTTACATTTCAGAGCCAACAGATAATAATGCTAATTTCTTACTGTTTTCTCTTGGACAGTTTATTGTGCAGTTTGGTCTGCAGTAGCTATGTACTGTGTTTATCAGATGATGATTACATGTCCCAGCACTATTAAGAAGTGAATAGATAAAATTTTTATACGTCTAGCTTATCATCACGCCCATGAATAAAATTAACCTATAGTATCCTTGTCCAAAAATGATCTGTTAAACTGTCTTTTAATGTTCTTATAGTTTAATGTTCCCTTTGAAATTGGTGTCAAGATAACAGAAGGAGAGTATCAAGAATATGGACAAGCACTGGAGAAGATTCTACAGGACATTCGTGAAGAGAATGCTAAAGGTACTTTCAGCCAAGCCAAAAAAGCAGAGATTTAAAAAAACAACAGAAAAAAAACAACCCACAAAACGTTGTCTATTTTGTCATGTGAAACTATCAGGACAGTGTTTTAGAAGTGGCTATGCCTAAGTTACCACTGAAAGAACCACTGAAGTACCTGATGTTCAGAAGATGCTAGTTTAGCTTTGAAGAATTACATTAGAGTAAATAAGATAATTCTAGATGTCTCACTAATAAAGTTATAAGAACTCCCACCACAAACTGATTTTTTTGTTAACCTTGACAGTCTTTCATTCTTTATTTGTACTCAACCATATCAAGCTGCTCTTTCCAAATCTTCTAAGGGTTATGTCAGGCTTCAAAAACTGCATTATACATTCCAACTATAAATCACTTCAGGCTTCTTTCACCCTGCTTTTCAGGATCCCAAGAACTGTCCCAAGCTCTTCACTCGATTCTCTGAATTCCTTTTGAAGGGCTGCTTCTATTGCCATTACCCAAAGAAGACAGTTTTATGCATATGTGCCCCAACAGAATGTAACTATGTGAAAGCCACCGTATCTTCTTTCTTCAGTTGAGTTCTTGGGGCACTTCTGGACAGACTATCAAAACAAGATTTTCAGAAAAATGTTAACATTTTCAAAATAATCTGTATTTTGCCTTTTTAGAAACTCAAAAGAAAAATTGAGGCAAGCTGAAGGACGACCACAACGCTAGATGATGGCCTGATTTAAGTTTTAGTTTAAAATGAAACTATGTAGGCTTATTTTGTTTCTTTACTAAGTATGTATTGTGATTATTTTAAATGACATGTTTGAAAGCTATTAGAAATCCTTTCTAAATGTGGTGGAAACTTCATCTTACACTTCTATGGACATCTGTAATAGAGAATAAAGCTTATGCTGAAACTGCAATTGTTTCTTGTCTTTAAGAGCAAACAACTGGATAGTTCATATAATGAACTGTGCAAAGTAGATGCACATGGAATCAACTTCCAGTTGCCAAATATGCTTAATTGTCAAGGGACGTGTTAACATGGATGTTATCAAGAAAACCATCCAATATCTCTTCCAGTTAAAATAAAACCAATTTTCCAGTTAACTTGGATTCAGAATCATATCCATACTAGTGCTAGATATCAGAAAAACAAGGAAAATTTTCATGCAACAAGTGCATACACCAGTATGCTCCACTGTAGTACATGTTCTTTTCTGTACTTTAGCAATTAAGTGCTTCCAAATGCCAAACTGAATGCCCATATAGAAATCTCTAAATCCATGAAGATTTTCTGGACTTCACTCCTGAAGACATTCCGTAATGTACTCTTGAACAGGCTAATGTCATAAAGGTAAACACAACTGCAATGGTCAGTTCTTAGACACGTTGTTTTCCTGGCACAGAATTAATCGTCCAGGTGAGCTGATCCCTTTGATGCCACTAGCACCACTGTATGTTTTGTACTCCACCAGAAGGTGAGCAAGAATTACAGGCAAAGGGGGAAGTGGATTAAAAAGGAGTAATTAATTCCTAGACTACTAACAAACAAATATCCTTAGAATCCTTAGCACCAATTCAGAAAACCATAATATTTTGGTGCCACAAACAGAAGAAATGTAATGGTTTTCCTGCCCATTATGTAACACGTACCCAGGTACAGATCTTAACAGCATTTGCTGAGCAGCTTCTACAAATCGCACATGTACCTGATGTTTTCCTGTAGAAGAGCAAGTGGAGGGACAGTAGGATTTTTGGGTGTGCAGTCTTCTCTGCAGTGCAGTTAGTCACATTTGAGAACGCTGACACAGACTTCTTGGGTACACAATCTGCAAAAGTGTTAAGAAAGGCAAGAGTCAGAGCACTGAAGTCACATCTACAATCCTTAATTCTACTGCTTAAGTGTTATTTCTGGGAAAGATTTAATGTTTTCCAAGCATATTCCATGAATATGGAATGAATGTTCCATGAACAGTCAACCAGGAAACCTTTGGCCAGAGATACTGCAGAAATCTTTCCCCAAAAAAGAAGCATCGCAGTCCAGATCTGCTTCTAGAGCTCTGACAGAACTGTACAGGATTCATTCTACTCACTGTGGAGAAAAAAAACATTGCTAATCTAGCCTACAGAATCAAAATTGAGGTATAGCTTACTATGCTGTGTTACCCAGCTAACTGAGCAGAACATTCCAAGGTTGCTAAAAAAAAAAAAAAAAAAACACCCACAAACAAAACAAAACAAAAAACAAAGCACAAACACTTTTTCCCACTGATCTAGAGGAAAAAAAGCTAGATGTGCGCGGTATTTTCTATTTTGCAAATGTAACTTCAGCCACAAGAGGGTAGCACAGCCCAGCAATAACGCACGGCTCTCCTCAGGCCAACACGGGCGGAAGGGCTCTGTTAGCCGCCTAGAAAGAAAACATGAGCATCAGATTCTACGACTGTTCAAAAGGATTTTGTAGTTCTCCTGCTTTGGAGGCAGAAGAACAAGGAAGCAAAGCAGTGAATCCCAGAGAGAGATTTGAGGATTGCCCCAGGAATGGTCCCATGTCACTGCAGCTGACACTGCAGCACCATGGCTAAAGATAACAAAGCACTGGGTTGGTATCGCTGCCACCCAATTACAGAGAATCCAGACTAAGGCTTAACAAGTGAGAGTTCAAAGACAGCGTGTTTCTCCTGCGAGTTAAATGCTTCTGAGTTCTCTAGCCATCTGTGAAGAGCAATGGAAATTCAACTAGCAGATTAAAAAACATCAAAGCTACAGGAATCTCTCTTAAATAGGATCAGCTGTTATCTGTTTCCATACAAAGCCAGGTTAAACATTACTGGAACCTTTGTTTTTATAAATACAAACACACACGTTGTGCACTCTCAGTTCCAGCCCCCGAGCTCTGCTCTCACAGCACACACGTCGGCAGCGGTCTGTTTGCGGTAGCGCTGGATGACCGCTGGACATCAAGTGAGAATCAGACAGCATTATCAAACTACACAGACAAAGCCAGGGTAAATAGTTAAAGAACACAGGACCGGCTTTAGCTGACAAAACCCTCAAATTTGGTGTACGCCATGGTTTCATAGCCCCATTTGTTCAGGTGAAAATCTGCCTCTCAGAAGGCCTGAGGGCCTGCGAGAAGCCACCCATACTGCAAGCAGAGCAAATAGAGAGTAATTCTGTTGCAACAAAGGATTTTTACGTCAGCTTCCTGGTTGAAGAGAAGTACTTTCCCAACCCCTGATGTGCTTCCCCGCCCTTACAGGAACAGGAAGCGATCTGCAGGGCTTCCAGACAGCTGCGGCAGCGAGGGAACAGCACAGCGCCAGCCCGGGGCCGTGCCCCGGGAGCCACTGCCTGAGAACAGGCAAGGCCGAGAGCTGCCTGGTGCCAGCCACAGAGCTCAGCCTGGGAGCACCACCGCTGACACAGGCTTTGCAGGACGGACGGATGATGAGCAATGACACCACGTAATTTTATTTCTGTATATACACTTCTTAGAAGACTGTGACTAAAGCTTTGCGCTTTTGGACACAAGTAAGTTTTAATTCAGAAAGTTTAGGAAAAGTTTGTTGCAGACAAAAGCGTAAGGCACGGCCGCTGCTCTCTGCAGCCGAGAAGGCCCCACACATCCGCCCCCCAGACCCCGCCCCGCGTGCAACAGCTCCGTGTGGGAACGCGAGCGGGGCGCTGAGGCGGCTCCTGAGGAGACGGCCCCGCGGGCGGGGCCTCCCCGCAGGCCGCTGCGCCGATTGGCTGCGCCGAGCCGCTCCGGGAAGGGCGGGAAGACCGGTGCCCGTCGCGCTCCCCTCAGCGGCTTTCTGTGGGGACGGGCTGGTGGCCGAGGGGCCCGAGGCGCCCGCGGGCTTTGGGCTCGGCTCCTAGCTGAGGCCGCGGCGCGGGGAGCACTGCCGCGCCGAGCGTTACCTCAGCGGTTTGCCGGCGAAGCTGCAAAGAGAAGCGAGGTACCTGTTCCACCGCGCGGGCAGCGCTGTGCCGGCCCTGCGTGGGCGGGGCTGGTGCGCAGAGCAGCGCGCGGCTGCGAGAGGCGTACGCGGGGACGCGCTGAGCCCCTGGGGAGCCGCCCCCGCACCTGGGGAGCGCCCGGCCCCGCCCATGGCTCGGCCCCGCCCATGACGCGGGACGTCGGCGTGGAGCCCTGCGCCCCTCGGCCGCGGGCCCTGGTGTCCGTTCACTCCTAAAGGCCGCGCTTCCTAGCGCTGTACGCGTGGGTTGACATCGCGTGTGGTGCGGCTGCGCTCGCCGCCCCCTCGCTCCTGCCCGTTGGGGAAATTCACCGTTAGCAAACGGCAGCGAGAGCGTGAGAGCCAGCAGTGGGGTGTGTGATGCACCAGGCCAGGAACTGCACCTCCTGTGCTGAAGAGAACTTGGCGAAGCGCTGGAAGCAGTGCACCTTGCGGTAACCCCACGGCTGCTGGTGTCAGAGAACTCCTTCTCTGGGGACAGCTTGGAGGAAACCAGCTATTTGACAGTGAACAAGGACAGGACAGGACAGCCATCTGTTTATGTCACTATGACAACTGCTGATGGGTTTGTGTGTGCAAAGCTGCTGAGCTGGTTCCCTACCAACACACACGTATTACCTAAGCAGGCTGCAGTAAGACCTTTTTGTGTGCTATACACCATGAAAAGGCTGGATATCAAGGCAGGGCTTTTTCAGTTTTTTTATTCTCAAGTGTATTAATAAAGTATAAATTTGACAGGTTGAGATTAAAGCGTACATTATACTGAATAGCCAACGTAACCGTGCCAGTATCATAAGACTACGCAGTGTATTACACACACCCTCCATGTTACAGGATACTCGTGGAACCCTACCGGATTTTTATTACCTCAGAATATTTTGAAGTTAACATGGAACAAGGCAAAGAATAAAAATTTAATTTTATGACTGTTTTTACAGCTTCAGTAGTTTGGGCTCTGTAGTAGAAGGAGAACAAAGCCCTTAAAGTATGCTAGACACAACTGCATCTGAATTATCTTTCCCAATATAGAAAGGGCAGGTTTCGTTCACCTCTGGAGCACGTCCTCACACCCTTCTCCCTGCGTGTCAGTAAGCTGAGCTACGTGGCCTGACAGCTCCTGCTCAGCAGGAACCTGCATGTCCCGAGACTGCAGGGCAGTGGTAAACGCAAGCAGGATACAAACAAACAGAACAATAAAAGTGACATTGACTCGAGGGCATTTTCACTTGATAATAAATATGACAGCATACAAATTTTTATTGCTTTCCTTTCCTTTTCAGAGTGATCGCTGCGCTTGACCTCGAGGCTGCAGCTGCTGGGTAAGCCAAGAGACACAGTGATTCCTGTCTGAGAAGACTTAGTGAGCGTGGCTACATAAACAGGCCCATTGCCAAAATAAATATAACAAACCAGATTTCAGCTGGCCTGTGACAACACTGGAGATATTTTAAATTAAAATATTGTTTCTAATCCAAAACATATAGTAGTCACTAAGTGAAACACAAGAAGAAGCCTCAGTAACGTTTAAAGGACACTTAGGAAAAAGATAACTTTCAAAAATACCCTTAGAAGTACTAAATGCTGTCCTATAGCTCCTGACAGTGAAACTTACTTAGACTTCAAGCGGTGTCATATGTCTATGGCAAGTACAGCAGCCCACAGAGTAGAACAGCATGACTTAAATTACTTAGTTACAACTATTTTCAGTGCAATTCAAATTGAGATTGGTCACACAGAATATATCTGAGAACTTGCATAAAAATTCCCTTCTCTGACAATGCAGTGTTAGTGAGTATATAGACTAAGATTATATGAAATAGACTGTTAGAAAACTGAAAACTTCTCCAATCTCTTCAAAGATCTCTGTCTCTTTGTATACAATGCAGTAACAATAAGGGGTATTGCTAGCTAACTGCAGATCAGTGCTTGCCCTGTAACTTCTAGGACTGTGATTCTTTAATATGACGTACATTATATGTTTTTTGAAATACACTGCAAAAGGACCTTATGTTATTTTGGCAATTGTTTGTGTTTGCTGTATCTTTTTGTAATGCAGATGAGAAGAAAGAAGACATTTCTGTTAGCAGAGCTGCATTGTGCTTTAGTCCACTTCAGGAAAGATATTTTCTGTTGCTTCTCAGTGAGATCACTTTTGTTTTCTTCAGAGAAGGATAATGTTTCTGATCCAAATCTGCTACTTAGCCGTACAGGAAAGGAGTACTTTTACCATCTTTCTGATGAAGAGACGGTCCTTACTTCTTCCTCTAAGTTGGTCACTGCTAATAAATCCATCCAGTTTAAGAATCAAAAAGTTCAGAACTGTTTAATTTGTCTTCTTCATACAGCAAAATATTTTCCATTAGCTTCTTTTTTTGATCATTTATCTTTATTTTCCAAGATGTTTCTCTGGCTAATGCTGAAAAACAAAAAATCCCAAATACTGATAAAAAAAAAAACGCATCTATGTCTAAGGCATAGACAGCCATTTTGAATTAAAAAATCTGTTTTTTCTATCCGTTTTTCTAAGCCAGAACATTTTGGAGGTCTATTGTTAAAATCATAACCAAGGACAAAAGATACTGAAAGGTTTCTATAAACAGGAGGAAAAGACTGAAGTTTTATAAAGATTTGAGTTATAACAGGAAAATGGAGAGTTGTGCCAAAAAGACTTAAAGGAGCATACACTTGGAATGTTCTGCACCCACCCCTCAGATTTATCTGGATTTACCTTGTGAAGGACCAGGAGAGTCAAAGTCTCCATTTTTTGGTTGAAAGGTGCCCTGTGCAGTAGAAGCCATTTCCAAGTTGTCATCACTTCTGATGCATGCTGCATGTCTTTCCTGGAGTCCATGTGCGCCTTTTTTCTCCTTTATCCTGTAATCAGAGCTTGTAATATTTTCTGAATTGTTACAGTTGTTGCCAGACAGCTCATCTGTAGATTTTTCCACAGGATTCCATCCAAAACTAGTTGATTCATCTGATTCACACGGGACCCTTGACATCTGTCTGCAGTATGTGTCAGGTGACCCAGCTCCTACTGAAGGCGTGCATTGACTGGCACTTGTCAGGACTCTTGGCTCTGGGCTGTCCTCTTTATTCTGCCCTGCAGAGGGGACATCCACGCTCAGATTAGCTGTCTCATCATCAGTTTCTTCTGGAGTGTTCATGGAGAATCCAGAAGTGCTGCCTCCACAGATGTAATGCTCTCTCAATTTATTTTCAGCTGTTTCCATAATTTCAAGCACCTGTTTTTAACAACAAAATCTGTAAATGCAGAATAATCCATGTGCCTCTGCTTACACATATTCTTGTGTCAACACTCTCAAAAATAGCTGGGGCATGAATGTTGTAGCTTTAGACCTTGCTGTCAAGAAGACTAAGCTCTTGGTCATGTTTTTAAAATATTACCTCTGCTAGGTTAGACTTCTTCTTCCTGAGACAAAGGCAGATAGCTGAGGCAAAATCAATAGCAACCTCTTCCAGCAAGTGTCCTGCTTTCTTGTCTAGGTATTTACAGCATATTTCCTTGGCAGCTAGCTTTTCCAAATTCTTGACTTTGGAGTGTGAGGCTTCTTTCACTATTTGAATTTCATCAGCAATCATATCTTTCTGTCCAAAGGAAAGAGATGTATTAGTGACGACAAAATTAACACCAACATTGCGTTTGATCTGAATCACTGGCAACATGAGTCTTCCCATGTAGTTGTTATTATTGCTCCGTCACGGCTGGCTTACAGATCTAAAAGCTTAAAATGGTCTCCCTTCGTACAAGTGACAGAAATGTTTCTTTTTACAGTAGAAAAAAGGCCAGTGGTTTTCTTTGTATGTGTCTGAAGTCAAATTCACTAGAGCAAACCCAGCTGCTCTATGCTTATACCCACCTAAAAGAATGAAAAATAATCTCCACTAGACGTAGCAGCATTTTTGCACATAACTTTCTCAAGAATTTGTTAAAGAAATCAGAAACCTAGGATCCTTTGTTTTCTGAACCTATTTGGAATTGTTTGGGAATTTTAAGTAAGAAAACTACCATTTTCCAATCAAAGGTTTCAACGTGGCAAACCAGGAGTGTATTGCATAGAAGGAGTATAGGTGGAGTCTGTTTTTATGAAGATGGTATTAATGGTATTCAGTGAGCCTGGGCAGTTCTGGCTGCTTGGGAAAGTGGGTTGTGTAGTTCTAATGACAACTTGGACAAACTGGACAGGATATAAATTCCAGACACTAGTGTAATACTAAATGCCTGATAAACATGATAATGAGCAACTGCAGAGAGCGCCTGCCCAGGTACCCCCACTCAGTCTCGCTCATAACACATCTCTGTGGCGCATAAAAAGCCTGCCGCAGTATTTCAGCACAAAGCCTTCTCCCTTAAAACAAGAACGTGCTTCAAATCTGTTATTCTGGAACACCTCCAAATAGAAGCAAGGCCAGCACTCACGAGGCTGGTACGTGAAATGGGAATATATACCCTGCTTATATATGAAGGTTAGACTGTTGGTGTTAGTGGAACCAGGATACAACTTCTAAAAATCACTTCTTTAGGATGTGTAAAGCAGGCTGCAAGTAACAAAATGCATTTATATAAAATGTAAATTCACTTTATGACAGCAACCCCATTCACTCGTGTTAGTCTACCTTATTTCTGCTTTACCTTACCAGATAAACAGGGTCTCTTCCTTCATCCAGTGCCTTAATCCCAGTCAGTATCTCTGCTAAGACCTACAAAGTATTTTTGACAGATAAAACAATTGGTTCAGAATAAAATTTATTTTTAAAATAGAGTTCTGTAAGTAAAGGAATATTGTACTGCCAGGGCATTTTGAATTTCTTTCTTTTTACTTCATACAGCTTAACAATGCCAGATTGGAGCATCTGGATTGCAGATCTGGAGATCCCCAGAGTCAAGTCCAGATTTTATAGTTAGGTACAATAGATAGTAGTGAACCAAATGATGTTCAGTAAGATAAGGAATTCCTTCTAAATTAATACTAGAAATCACACCAAACAGAGCAACTTCCTACTAAAATGGAAACTTTTAGAGACAGGTGACATTTTAAACTAGTCATTATTTTAGTTGAAATTACAAACTGATAGATGATGTTTGTAGTTGTTGACGTGGTAGATCTGTAAGAATGCTGAGAACCTAACTGAAAGCTTTCTGCGACTCTTTTTCTTAAACTACCAACAGTAAAAAAAATGTTTGCAATTTTGTTGTTCATAAGATTCACCTCACTTTGCCACAAACTGAAGTAGATTTGGAGCATGAATATAACGACAATTTCATCACATTATATAGTTAGCAATTATGATAAGAAACTGCAGGAACTACTTTGTGGGGAACACGCTCATACATCCGTTTTCCTGTCTCTAAACATCAAAACCCACAACAGAACAAGGAAAAAGGCTACATACCACGCCACAGCCAAATACGTCAACTTTTTCTGTTAACTGCCCATGCCTGATAAAATCTTCTGGCAGGTAAGTCAGAGAAGCTTGTAGGACTTTGGTTTTCATCACAGTACATTCTGATTTTTTATCAGCAGAATACAATCGCAGACCTGAATGTCCAAGCTTTGGTGTGAAGTTTTCATCCAGTAAGACATTGGAGCTGTGACAGACAAATAACACTGGTCAAGTAACTACCTTCACTTGATGTAAAGAGTTTTACACTTTTAAAGCTCAAGCAAGGTCTGAGGGGCAAAATTACAGCATTTGGCCTGCTGTGTGACAATGAAAGGGTAAAGACTAGTAGAAAGGGAGAGGGGAATTAAAATCTCCAAAAATTACTTCAGAAGAATAGACTTCCATCATTTAGAAAAGAGAGAAATTAAACACAATCAGGTAAAGACCCTACGAGAGACAGCAGAAGGCAGAAAAACTCTGCAAATGGACGTGAACATTATAGAAGCTTTCAGGCATTACTTTCAGGTTGAAGATATCCTGGAATACAAGAGTGAACAAGGATGTGCTGATATGACAAAGCCCTCACCTTTTGATATTCCCATGAAGAATTCCAAAGTTGTGTAAATACTCCACAGCCCGGATGAGTCCTATGGAAATGCTAATTCGCATTTCCCATGTCAGTGGAACAGAATCATCCTGCAAGGAAGTAATGGAAAAAAAATTGTCCTTTTTTTTACAACAAAAACTACAAGACAGCAGAAGTTTTTCATTCTAAAGACTGTTTTAGTCCCACTGCAACCTAAAGCAAAACGCCAGCTGACCTAAATCAAAAGTATTGCCCCAGGCAGAAAAGATTTTGAGGCCCAGGAAGGAGCCTGTTCTTACACGTTGTGCTGCACATTTTGCCTGCCATGTGACACAGTGAGATAAGGACACAGCAAAGTCCATGCTTGTTCAAAGCATCAGGTGCAGGCCATCACAGAGGCACAGTACTAGTTTTGATGGATTGCTTTTCTGCTGTTCCTGTCTTATGATCTCCTCTGCAAATGCTCTTTCAATAGGTGAACATCTCAAACTATTTTCTTAAGCCTTTGTAAAATGTTGTAAACTTTGTATTAATGAAAATGACAGTGAGGACCACGTTCCCAAATCCAATGAAATATTACAATATGGATAGGTACATTTTGATTATTATTTCAAAAATCTGAAGGCTGCAAAGCAGAAGCTTTCTCTTGACCTGATCTCCTTTGCTGTAGGAAAACTGAAGAAAAGCCTAATACTTACAGGGAACTTATCTGGGCTCTTTTGGGCTGTTTCTTAGAATTCAGGGAGATCTAATTGCTTTTCATACAATAACAGGACAGGACTTGTAATCACAGATACCAGACCCAGAACATGTGCTTACTTGACACTGGAGTTTGTTCTGTAGTGATCCGTTCGGCAGGTATGGATATATCAGACAGTGCAACTCAGATTCCACTGTGAAACCCAGCAGCTGCAAAATGTTGACGTGACAGCACCTGCAGGCACAGATTGCAAACAAATGAATGATTTGCAAACAAAATGAAAGCAAAACAGTAGAATACATTCTTGAGCTGGAATAAATTCCTAAATTCAAGACAACTAGGAATTACATTTTGTCCTGTAGCCAGAAGCACAGAATGGCCCTAAGCGGATTTGCAGAAGGCTACACTAGCAGCAGAGAAGAGAGGGTTATAGCACAGCCCCCTTCTGAGCAACCAGAAGGGATGCCAAGCTCCAGGAGGCACTGCTCCCTCACCTCTCTAGGAGTGGCAAGGGGCTGTGTTAGCTCAGCAGGGAACAGCGCTCCTGGGGCAGGCAGGCAGGCAGGCAGGCAGTGTCCCCAGGGCTCCCAGAAGGGCGGTGCATAACCCCGCTGTCCCCAGCACAGGCCAGGGCCTGGGAGATGCACCCATCAGTCAGACTGAGCACAGCAGCAGCGTGCTGCGTGCAGGATACACAGACTGCCTCTGAAAGCTGACCACTCACCGAAAGCAAATCTGTACTTCCGTATGAAAAAATCTTTGGGTGGAACTTGGGCTCGTGCATTCCGTCTGAAAAAATGAAAACATGCAACAGAATCTCAGCAGTAATTATTAAGGTTCTGCACTCATACAGGTCTTTTAATCTCTAGATGACAACTACTTTAGACACAGGCTGGTATCACTGATGACAACTCTCACAGACAACAACTGAAAATTAGAACAAAAACTGGTGTGAAGACATCTCTGATCCTACTATCCATGCAGGTAGTGACCTTCAGGCTATTCCACAAACACAGCAGTGAATGGAACTATCCACATGAGTAAAATCTCTCTCATACATGTTTGCTGCATCTAGGTTTATTTATTAGTTCTCTTTTACATCTCTTCTTGTACAGCAGTTCTTGTTCCCTGCCTGTAGATCACTAAATGACAGCTCCTAATGTTCAGAGATTCTAATAAAATACCTCCTGCAAAGAAAAAAAGAAGTGGAGCACTTGCCTCCTTCAGTCTTTTGATGACATACACCATGTTGTGCCTCTGACCTTTGTAGACATCCGCAAAAGTACCTTCACAAATTCTGCTCTTGTCACTGAAACCATCTGTGGCATTACTAACTTCTTTCTGGGTCCACAAAAGACTCCCACTGGGGAGATCAGTCATCGTCTCCTGCTGCGGAGTAGAAGAGCTGCAAGGCTACACATTTGAAGAAGAAACAAGTTAATCTCATTTGCATGCTTCTTCTCTCTCTTTCAGGCATCATATTTTCTTTCCCATGAGCTAAATGAGCATTGTGATTGTTAAAAGAAATTGTGAAAGGTACTGTGCAATCACTCATTATGGTTTCCCTTTGTAATACCTGAGCTGATTTGTTTCGCTGATACAAATGTTTTTCAGTAGAAGAGACTTGAAAAGTTACCAATTTGCATTTCCACCTTTCCCAAATGACAGACCTAGTTTTGTTTACAAGTCCATATATACGTTTGAAGTGACATTAGTTTAAGCCACAGAAAACATTAATCTTTATGCCTGGGGCCTATATTAAGAAACAATTGGATCAGAAAGGAGTGTCACTCATGCTATAAGGTATTTATGTTCTGGTAAGAATTTCACAGCTACTTCTGAAGCATCAATTGCAAAATAGTTGCTTCCAGTTAGACAAGTCCTGATGCCATTTGTTACTGCAACTCCAGTACAGCCTACATGGCCTACATATAATCATACAGCTTTCACAACATGCATTTACTCCAGACTTGAGACAACACAACATTAACTCCCTCTCAAGAAATTTTGAAATGACTGCATTCTTTGTAGCAATCTTCTCCTCCAGCTGGTAACCTTGAACCACACTATTCTGGAAAAGGTAAAAGTCTTAAAGCACAATCTTCTTTAGAAAAAAAAAAAAAAAATAAAAGCCAATGCAGGACTAGGGCGGGACCAGAATGCGTGCATGGATCTGGGAAACACACTCTGAAAACCTGCAAGATGGCTCTATCTGGATGGTCTTGAAGATAAGAGAGCCATAGGGAGGAAGAACAGGAGATCGTATGCTGAAATCACCAGGATCATGAGAAAAACAGTTCACAGTGAGATGGCCAAGCTCTGGAACGGGGGCTCAGATGGATGGCAGAATCCCCACCCTTGGAGATTTTAAATTTTCATCTAGACAAGGCTCTGAGCAACCCGACCTAGACTTGACTTTATCCCAGTTTTGAGCAGAAACCACATTTTAAGTATAAATTTAAACTAAATGAAGTATGCCACTCTGACTCATCCGTTGTTTATGCTGCACTGTCCTACGATCACACCAGAGATGTTAAATCTGCTGCAAAATCTATACTGGAAATTCCTTCAAAATTAACAGCTACTCGTGGGCACGTTAGCCATGCTATCACTGGTCCTTCACTGGCAAAAAAATAAAAGTGATGTAAAACTTAAGTAATCCAAAGCATTAATACTATATGCAGTCTAAACATATTGTAACAAGGACTCACTTTTTCAGCACATCTTTAATTTATACAAGTTGAGGGATAAATTTTAATTGAATATCATAAAGAAAATTTTCATTGTTATGGCCATAAGTACTAAAGGGGTTTACCTTCACACTTGATGAGACAGGAGGATTTGACTGTAAGGATTTCAAAAGGTCTCTTGGGGGAGGTGGTGGAGAAGGAAGTGAATACAAGGTTTCTTCAGAAACAGCATCTGAAATTGAATTAGCGGCACTGAAAATACCCCTTTTTTTTTTTTTTTTTGTAACATCGCAGCCTCTGACTCATGATGAGCATCTGGGATGTTTTGCTGAATTTCCTGAGTATAACCTATGACAAACTGTAAAAATGCGAAATGCCGTGTGAAGACACAGAGCTCCTGTCCTGGTTCCCCTTTGGGAGATGACCACGAAGATCTCCCTAGTCCTGGCTCAGGGCCATGCAGCTTCCAGAGCCGGGGCTGCCGGTCAGATGCTCACCTCAGCACATCCCGTGGCTCTGCTCCCTCTCCCAGACAGCACGGCCTGCTGGAGCGTGGAGAGGGAGACAGGGCATGAAGGGTCTTAGCACAGAGCCTGGATGGCACCAGGGTGTTCACAGGACCTGGGAAAAGCACTCTTGAGATCCCACAGCATCTCTCAAAGCCAGGAGGGCTGCAGGAAGGAAGAACAGGAGGCTGTGTGCTCAAGCTAGGAATAGACAGCTCAGGAGACAGCAGAGCTACGTGAAAGGCAAACACTCAAGCGTGACCATTTTGAGCAGGAATACATTCACCTGTACTATAATGAAAGGGAGCGTAAAGCATTCTTGTCCATGTGGTCATTTCGGTGTTAAAGAAAATCAGATTCTGTCATTTTACTTACTACATGCTGGTGGTATTCCTGGCTGTGAGGAGTCCGGCGATGGCAGCAGACTTAGCTCATTCTCTCTCTCTTTGTGTTTGTTTTCTGTGGGAGTTAAAGATACGTTCTCCTGTTTAGGTGGCTCTACCAGCTCTTCTTTTTCAGAGCTGGTAACACTGAAGGGTGATACCCCTGCAAAGGAGACCAAAGGAAGGGTGATGAGTTCCGTGCAGAATAAAGTCTGACTCTAATCAGTTATCAGAAATAATCCTCATCGGGAAAGTAGACTATAGACTAAAACCAACATTACAAACATTACAGTTATTGTTGAACTGCTTCAGCAGTATCTGGTATTTAAATTCAATCCATATTCATGGCATTAACTACTAAAAATTAATAAAAAGTGGTAACGTGAAATATACATCAGTGATGTCTACGTAAAAGGTACAGAGTCTCTTACGATAAGGAACTACCAACAACAGTACATTTATTTTGTCATTTTCCATCTAACATCCTTCGGCCAACGATCTCAAGCCACGGGCATCTCCCAGCCTACAGAAGGCATCTAGTTCTTTGTTGGTTGTTGTGACACAGCTGGACAGAACTGTACTGGTTTCAGTTAAATACTTCAGGACTACTTTCAGTGGTGTGGCTTCAGGGTCATGAACAAATTAATTCTCCAAAAACAATTCCCCATGTAGAACTAATTTCAATAAAGAATTATATTTTTTACCTATGAACAGAAAGAAATTAATTGGAGGCAATCAAGGGAAAACATGGAAATGGTAAAAGGCAAGAACTGATGCATAAGGAAAAACTAAACGCCAAACTACTGACTCACTACAGCCCTAAAAGATCCCACAGCACATTGTGCACTGCTGCACCGCATCGCTCGGAATCAGGCCTGAAAAAGTCCAGTAAAACCAGCAAAGATGCCGTCAGCTTACAGGGACTTGAAGCATACGTACATCTGAGGAGGAATTATTAAAATTAGATGAGGCTACAGCTGGGACAGGAACAAACTGAAAATAAAGATATGTGGAGATGCTCTGGTGTGCAGAGCTGTCAAAATCTCCTGAAGAAGTATAGCTGAATTCGGGTCTTTGAAGACAGGCAGCTGAGGCTGGAAATGTGGAGCGTGCACTAGAGATGATACAAGAACTTTACTGCCTAATGACCACATTTTCCTGGCTATAGTTCTAAACTCCTTTCTACCCGGCATCTTTTATCAGCAACGTATTTAACATTTACATAAAATGTTGAAGGCAAGGTCTGACAGTTCCAGCACACTAAGGTCTGAACAGCACAAGTGCGTGGAGAGTAATGGTGGAAGCGGGCATGTTTGTGTCAGGGGAGCTTTTCCCCAGCCCCAGTCTGTGGTTTGTGCAGTTGTTCTCGTGTCACCTGTGAAAGCAGGTTTCAATTGAACAACGTCCTCAAACTGACACTCAGGAAGAATCAGTTACGTTTGTTACCGTGCCACAACGCTATGAGATCGCAAACTTCATGGGTTTTTGAAGTCACTGAGTTTCAACCCATCTGCAGGCCTTTGGTTCAAACCAACAGCCCCTGGGTTCTGCTTTACCTAGAAGTCTCTAGCACGAGGATCACTTCCGTCTTTCAATCTATTTCTCAGGGGTTTTCGTGAATTTTGCAACTTCCTGCACATCAGACAAACAGGTCACCATTAAAACTAAGGAAGTAACAGAGGAAAAAATTTTTTCGTACAGACATCCAGAAGTAGGACTAGAGCAGTGCAATAAGCTGCCGAAGGGAGGAACAACTCTCCTGCAAGTGATCTGCCAGCAAACACCTACCTGGGTGTTGTCTGATTGCTGTCAGTCCGACTGAGCAGCCGGGCGGTGATACAGCAACTGCCAGGGGCTGGGGCAGCAGCGTATCCTCCACCACAGCTGCTTGAGAGGCATCACCTGAGCAAGCATATGCAGACCCAGACAGAAACAGAAGGTAAAGACTGAAAGGGTTTGTCTGACCCTTACAGATCCTGCTACAGAGCGCTTCTGGGTGACTCAGGGCACAGCACAATGCCTTTAGTGCCTTAATGCCAGAAAGCATCAACTCCTTCCACGGGGCAGAACCAATAATCCAGGGTTTCTGCTACCTAAATTAACATCAGTTTTGCTATGGACTTCAAGATAAGAGAAGACTTTACGTTGTTAAAAAAAAAACATTAGAGTTTTGTAATTAATTACATATGAATCGACTGGGAGACAAAAATCAATCTTGATCATCCAGAAATACAACTGAAAAGCGATCCACAGGACTCGTCTCTCCCATCTTCTGAAACCCTCTGTAACCTCCGTGCGGCCCTGCAGAACGCAGAATGGCCCCAGCTGCACGCGGTGCCTGCCTGGAACGGTCCCTTTGAGTTCACCCATTGCCACAAAGGAAAGGAGAAAAACAAAGGGATGGCATGTACCTGTTTTATCTGTTCAGTCTTAACGTGCTGAATTGAGTGTCCATTTCTTACTGTAATTTCTTAATATTTGCTTTCCTCCAGTCTGCCTAGCCCACAGAAATGATTACAAAGACCCACGTTGCCTTGCATCAGCCAGCTGGGATGTGTAGGAAGCAAGCGTCCCTGTAGGGGCCACCGCGCGTATTCCTCCGGCCTGGAGGAAGTGGACTGGGGTTTATTTCTAACAGGGGAAACCCCTCAGTTTTTACTACGTGTGAAAAGTCCAAGAAGTCTCAGAAATATTTTTAAGAAAGATTAAAAAACCAAAGCAACAACAACAACCCACAAGCAATTCAAAGGTGAACCTCGAGTGCAAGCAGATAAGCACTCCTGTGCCGGCAGGTGCGCATGGCGCAAGCCACAGCGGTACTTACAAAACCACTTAAAAGGAAATCAGTCAGACAAGCAGAAGGATGATGAACGTCTCTGCAATAAGGAGGATTACGTCTGTTCGCACCGTATCCTTATCCTTAAAGGGGATGTTGCTGGAAGCTGCTCAGCCTGGAAGCCCGCCCCTCTGCCCTTTGTGCAACTGGACAGACGAGCCCTGGTTCCTGCGTCCTGGGGCTTTACGGCCGGCTGTGGAACGCTGCCCCCGGGCTTCCCCCCAGTGCCATACTCTGGGGACCAGGGACGTGGGTCCGGGGGCACCAGGCAGTGCGGTGCCTCTGCAGGGCAATAAACGGGGCTGCTCCTGGAGGGACCCCGCTGCGCTGAGCCCGGTCTGAGGCCTGCTCGTGGCCTAAAGGCCTGCAAGAGCAGAGAGAGCCCTCTGCGCTTCGGGGTGAAAGCAGCAGTGTCTCAGCTGTTATTGAAGTCATTCTTCTGAGCTCTTTGAACTCTTTGAGCTTTGGAAAAAAGTTAACCCACGTGGGAAAAAGGCATCATTCCTGACTGAACAAAACCAGAGTTTTCCATGACGTAATTTCCATGTTGAAAGTTGTTATCTAGTGATAAGACATTCAGCAGTTTTTGTATTTCAGTTTTCATGTTTCTCAGAAGGTGAACGCGGGTTTTTTTGATTAAGGCACACCACACGAGGTGGGATGACAGAAGTAGCAATGAACTCTGCGAAGGAACGCACTGACAGCAGCCAGCTGCAAACAGGGGCGGCCCCGAGCATGGCGCAGGGCAGCAGGGCGAGGGCTGCCGCAGCCGAGGGTGCGCCCAGCTGCAGCACGGGGCACGGCAGCACCCAGGAACTGCGGCCAAGGAACCAACTGTGTGGAACGCACAACAGGCACAGAGCGAAAGTTACCACGGCTCGGGGTCCCCCACAAGAATACCAGGACGGGAGCTGGGCTTACTGCACTGCTGCTACCTGGATCCAACCCGTTCAGCCTGAGCAACACATGTAAGCTGTTATTTTCAGCCCTGTCCACTCAGGCTGGGCCCTCAAAGTCACAGAGACTAAATTAATAACTGGATTGCTGCCATACTAATTAAAACAGATGGAAATTCCCTTTCCTGTGGCTCTGTTCACTCTGCAGAGGAGCGAGGGGGAAGCATTACCACCTCCAAAGCTGAAGGACATGGCTGAGTTCAGCCCAAGTGGGGCTGCTGAGTCCTGAGGCTGTCGCGGGAGGGGTCCCAGACCAGCCCTCCTGGCAGGGGCTGTGGCAATTGGGTTCCATCAGAGACAGCGTTTGCCGGAAGTCCACTGTGCTGTAGTACTTAATGCTCCTTTTTCCTGCTAAAGATCTTTTTGTCATCCTAAGTGAAGTTCCTAAGTCATGCTAGTGCCAGAAACCCTCAGAAACCCCAGCTGTGCTACAGAAAGAAACGCTGCAGCAAGCGAGCCGTGACGCGCTGCTGGAATTTCCAGGAACTGACGCCTCTCGCCGAGTGCCAGCTGTGCCCTGCGCCGGGGCAGCCCGCGTTTCGCAACTGCAGCCCGTGGTGTGAGCCAGCCGCAGCCGCGGGCTGCCACGGGCAGGCAGGGCCCCGGCACAGTGCTGCCGCGGCCAGGGACGCGCTCGGGAGTGCTGTCCACTTGCCTCATGTGCCCAGACCCTAAGCATTCTTGGCCACAAAACAAAAATCAGTAATTTTCCTCTCTAGTAACTCTCTCTGGAGAACAGGCAGCAGTCACACAAACACCTGATTCCCAAGAGGGTGGATTTAAGTTGGGAAGAAGAGGGGAGCGCGGTCCGCTCCCACCTGGGCAGGGCAGCCCAGCGCAGGAAGGCAGAGCCTGTCGTCCTGATCTCAGCACAGAACGGGGCTGGGGCACCGCCCGGCTTATGGACATGGATGGCTGCGATATAAACAGAACTTCAGTGGAGAAAAATGGAAAGGGAAAATATATTTGAAAGTGCTGTGATGTCTACAGGTAACAGTTTACCTTCATTGTGCTCACTGTGCTCAGACGCTATCGCCCTACCCCAGGAAGCTGACAGGCTGTGCACTGGAGAAGGGGAGAGCAGCAGGCGGTCGGCAAAGCACAGCTCCTGTCGGTAACCCCTGGTCACGGCACAGGGAAGCAGAGGCGTAAGCACAACTCATGCTGTGTTTTTCTGCCCTGAGTTTGTTGACATTCAGTGTGTATTGGCAATGCTTCACTGGAAACAAGGGTGTACAAAAGCGGAGTCTCCTTCCATGGAGATACCCAACCCCCTGGCACGTTCCTGTGCCCCTGCTCTGGGGCATCCCCAGAGGTCCCTTCCAGCCCCCCCAGCTCTGGGACGCACAGTTAAGCTCTGCTGCAAGCTGTGGCTGCACGGCAGAGCCACCCTTCATGGGCAGCGTGGCTGACCTCGCGGGCAGCTCCACGGCACCTGAGATGGGCACTGCAGGGACGGGGAGGGACCAGAGCTCTCCTCTCCACCAGCCCTCGCCTTCCCGCCATGAGCAGAAAGTGAGAACCAGCAGAGCACTTTCAGAAGGTGAGCGTGAGGCTCCCAGCACAGTGCAATGTACTCACAGTCGAGGATGACCTGGGCGGCGCGGTAGAGCTGCAGGGCTTGCAGCAGGTCCAGCAGCTGCCGCACAGTCGCCAGGCGCACGCCCCACCACCACATCAGCTCCCGAGTGATGCTGATCCCCGTCCTCTCCATGCACTTAATCTTGCGCAGCTCCGTCTGGTCCGTGATCACGTAGGAGGCTGCGGGCAGAGGGGACTGCTCAGAGGGGACGCAGGGAACGCGGAGCGCAGGCGGGAGGGCGAAGGCGCAGTGCACACAAGTGGGTTTGTTTGTCACACGCTTGTGAAACGGGCACAGCGAGCTAGCTGCGGGGGGACGGGGGAAATTCCGTTCCCGGTAGCAAGGTGTTGCTTTATTGCTTTAAGCGTTCCAGAAAAAAGGTCTGTGATGCGGAGACCCGCGGGCCGTTCTGCGCGGAGCGGGAGGGGCCCGAGGGCCGCGCTGGGGC
>WBMW01004881.1:453164-477673 GCA_013396635.1 Penelope pileata
GGACTCCGGCGTTTCCCTCCTCCCTTCGCGCGGCTGTGGAACGGCAGCCCTGAAATGCCGAGGAAGGCCCCGATCTGCTGCTGTGCGGGCGCGAGAAGGGCTGCCAGATGAGCTGCGTGCTGCCTCCTTCCAAAGTCACTGTTTTCTGAGAGCAAAACGTGAAGGGGCCGTGTCCCTCAGGTACTCCGTGATGCTGGGAGGAGCTGCCAACAGCACTGTGGGATCACACAAGTGATTGGGGCCCGTGAGCTCAGCCACCTCAGTCCCATTTCAACCCATGTAACGCTGTTGTTTAAAAACCAAATTGTGCCCTGTCCTCCTTCAGCCCAAAAGGGGGGACAGTCATTCACATAAAGAGTGAAAAAAAAAAACCCACCAACTTTAAAATACACAATATCAAGCCTTAAAAAGTAACTGATTTTTTTTCCTCTATAAAAAGCCACCAAGGTACAGCAGCCAAGGCGCTGACCCCACAGAGCAGCACAGCGCAGGCGAGAAGCGGGCACGGCCCCACCTGGGGACACGGCCGTGGTGCAAACAACGTGCTGCCTTCTTTACTGCACCCAGATCAGAAGAATAACACAATTAAGGCCTATTTCCTTTGCAAAACTTCTTTAATACTTGTTAATCCACCCCTAAGCACGCTGTCGTTAGCATGAATGCACCTTGATGAAGACGACACACTGGCAGCGAGGGGTTTTGGCCTCTGGCGGGCTGGGCGTAAGCAGCTGGAGAAATCACAGTACATTCAGAGAAGAAAATATCTGCAACTTCAATTAACACAACAAATCATGTATTTTTGTACATATGGTGGCACATCCACAGCAGTTTATGTCACCCAGTAAATGTAGACACATTGCCACCCTGATGTGTCAGCACTGGGCACTGAAAACACAACTTCTAACGTAACTGCTACAAGCACCTCTGCTCCCACACAGCAACCACAGCTGGTTTGCTGAGGCTGCACGTGGTACCCCTCACCCACAGCAGTGGTACGCTGAAACACGAATTAGACAACTGGCACTAAGCTGAAGTAACAGTTAAGGAAACAGCAGCATCAGCATACCGTTAGTAATTAGCGTTTTCTTATCAGTACAAATCATCTTAGTTTACATCTAGGCGGCAATGGTATAAATTTAAAAACTTCAGTTTGGAAAAATCCTACAGTGAAGAAGTACAACCTCTAAACCCTTCAAGGGACAGCCTTAGTAGTCCCATTAGTCATTTTAAGACAGATGTATGATTTCTAGTGTTTGGGGAAAAAATTAGCTGTTACCTCCAAAGATGCTCAACGTGTTTTCTGCTGTAAGCAGAGGAAACAAACATTGAAGTGAAAAATAGAACAGACCTAGTAGAGAAGGAAAGCGTTACTAATACCACTACCAAATGTCAGTTTGGGTGGCACGGTGGAAAGAGATGATCTGAACAAGTTTCAGAGCACACAGTACAGCTGTAGCTCTCAGGTTGATCCCTGGTTCAATGTTCATGTTACGCAATTTCTGCGTATATTGGTTTTTGCTTAGGAATTGAGACACACACCCTCAGTTGTCTCCTTTACCAATCTGCTGTTCAAGACATTCTGGAGGTGTCTGCTGTCTTCTTCCACGCGGGTTACCAGAATGATCTTTTCTCTTCCGCTCTTTCCCAGGTGCGTTTCAGAAGATACACTGCAGCGTGAAGCCCGCCGACGTTCACCCACACAGTTTGACTTTTGCGCCAGATGTGTCCCATTCTTGACAAGGCCTACAATCAAAAATAACACCCCAAAGCGTGATGGTGGCTTCTTCTGGTGGCTTCTTCAGGATAAGATGGTGAGGACAAATTTGCTTTAGATATTATTTTTGATTATCCCAAATTATACCTGAAGACAAAGTCAAATCAGGTCTAAAACCACGTTAAAATGCTAGTATTTCTCTCTTTCAAAACAGATCACCTTCCAAGTCAGCTTAAATTTTTTTTCCTCGGTAGATTTTCCTGTGCAAATGGGTTTGAATTACTTCTAAGGTTTGACTTGGAGAACGTACCTTGGCAAAGCATTTCTTGTCCTGAGTAAGCAGCGCAGCTCGGCCTGTCCCCGGCGTGCAGATCCGGCCCATCTCCATGAGGCAGGCTGGGTAGAGGTCCCAGTTCTTCTTCTTTGAGCCTATCCTGTAATATAGATCAAGATCTCCTCTGTGATTGGTGAAAAATATCAACTGCAGTTTGTCTTTCAGACACGGATCAGCTCATTTATGACCACATTTATCATTGCTTTCAACCTGCATTTTTAATATAGAGTACATTAATACTTCTTAATTAGGCCCAGTTAAGTAACAAGAGAGGACCCTAACCCTGGACAAGCAGGCACATGCCACAGCGACAGTCACACACAGTTAACTTTAATTGGTGATAGCTCACCTCTTTCCGAAAGGCATGTCTGTCACAATGACATCCACGGAGCCAGTCCGCAGGGGGAGACTGCAGATATCCCACTGAAGGATGTCCAGCGGTATGCCCGAGGAACTACTGCTGCAGGAGCAAAGGCGTTTATCTCAGACACGGTTTACTGAAAGTATTTTCAAATTGAAGAAGTCTATAACATTAGCAAAAGAATAACTGGGGAAACAGTCGTGAAAATCTATGCAAAATAGATTTATTCATATGTACAACACTACAGGTAAAGAAAATCACCTGTACTCCTCTCACCTTTCCTTATTTTCGTTTTTCTTTAGTAAGGAGCAGATGTTGTTTGCTGCTCTCTTTACAGCTTGTGGGTTGTTATCACCAGCAATGTGGAAGCAACTGGGCCATTCCATAGCTCCCTGGGGAAAAACATTGATAGAGCAATGCTAACATGAACACTGCTTGCTTTGTGAAACAAAACCAACCAAAAAAAAAAACAATAGAAAATGACAAAGCAATTTGAAATAGATGTCAATTATTTTAAGATTCTGTAATGGATATGTCACAGGTCTTAGGCAACTTAAAAGCTCAAAATTCTTTTGGATTTTCTTTCTTCCTGCTATAGCTTCGGGAAGGAAAACAAAGGCATTTACAAAAAGCGTATTTGTAGCTGATAAGAAGCTGGTGAGATGCTTTTGTAGTTGGCTATTCAGTTATTGCCAAGAAAACTTACACACACTATTCGGTTGCAGGTTCTGTCTTGAGTTTTGCTACAATAAAAATAAAGGAAGAATCACCTCTATTGGTATTGCACCCGTACCACACATTGGGTCAACGATGATATCCGTAGGCTGTGGATCGCAGAGTCTGAAGAGCAGGAAGAAAAGGTACTTAGTCTTACAAACAGGAATTTCTTGTACTGAGGGAAAACTAAACTGTCTTAATCACTCCAGTTCTGTCCTTCTAACATAACAACGTGTGATTATGACTCACATTTGACAATTAGCATTTTATATGTGCCGCTACTGTGAAATACTTTCAAGAATGTTCTCATCTGGTATTCTGAAAACTGGCTAATGGTTCACAGCGAGCATTTACTTTTCTAAGCTGGAAAACATCCAATGTTACTGGGCCTTTTTTTTTTTTTTTTTAGTAGAATCAACAAAAATGTCTTTTGAGGAAGGAGTGGGGGGATAAGGTAACTAATTTCTGAAACAATGACTTCCTAAGAATAACATAAAACTATGTAATTGCACTGACCTAAGCATGCCATACGCCAGAGTTGAACGAAGAGTTGTGGGTCCAAAATGTGTAATGTTTCTTCTGTGAAGACTCTCTTCAGTTAATGCAATGCCCACAACTACTTCATTATTGTGAATATTCAGGAGAACCTAAAGAAAAACTTGAACTAAATTTCAGGAGTAACAGAAATTTCCCACAGTACATCTGGTAAGTGTTTAAATTGGCATCTATGATTTAAAGAAAATCAGGGAACAAGTCTGTAAGAGTATTCTTGGAAGAAAAGCAATCCACTGTCTGTAATGAGGACAAAGGACACAAGTCAGGACATCTCATTTTTTCTCATCCACACACGACTTCAAAAAGCACTGTAAACATAGTGATGATGTTTAAAAGCTCTGTTTTAAATGTTTTGGGGAGAGGCAGGGTTCGTCCTGCAAGTCACAGCACAGCATTTACAAAGCAGCAATGAAACCCCCATGCCTGGTCCCCTCTGCCACATGAATGTGGAAGGTGAAGAATTATTACAAGAAAGGGGGACAGCCCTTAACAGACTTGCAAGAAAAACATTTAGTGCCTCTCAAAATAAAAACACTAACGGACCATATCTGCTGGACCTCCTTTCCAAATCTTCCCTTTCCCTATGACAAGAAAAAAAAAAAAGAAACACTGGACAACTGATGTAACCCCTTTTGTCCCCTTGAACCATAACGCTACAGCTTCTAGATGGAATATCTTCTGTTAGCTTATGCTGATGCAGAACAATGAATTATGCAAAGATTTTATGCAGGTAAATGTAAAGCAGAATGCCACCTACATTGTATTTAAAAATGAATGAGACCAAACAATACAGGAGGAGGTAAAACTCAGTTTAAGACCTTTTGGTATAGCTGAGGGAGAGGAGAAAATTTTGAGCACCAACTTGGCTGCTCTGGGTGTAGTGATATTAATGAATTAATTTAGGAAGAGTGTTTGCAGAACAAAGGGAACATGAGAAAGAGGAGGGGCACAAAACAGATTATGGGTAACCACACACTAGCAAGTGGTGGGACGTGAGGATATACACAGCGTGCCGAGGAAATTAACGCCTCTGAGGAGGCCGTGATTTCAGCATTACCAACTTTTAGCTTCAGCATCATCTTTTAAAGGTTATTTTGGAGTTCTCTGAGAATCAGAATTAAAAGGGAATTTTTAAAATAGAATCAATTCCAAGGCACGGGACAATACCTCTACATCAAAGTTAGTCATGTCAGCTTTCCACTGGAAGTGCTCCTGCACAGCTCCACCGAAGTCTCTTGCAGCCTCATTGGATGTGAAACTGTGCTTGTCCCCAGCTCTGCTGCACGTAACGCGGAACTTCAACACCTGGGCATCTCCTTCACCTTTCTTGTCATCACCAGCCTTGCTCTCAGCCCCAGAACTGGCAGCATGCAATTCCTCTTTGGCCTCGGACCGTTCGTTATCGTCATTTTGTGACTCTTCTTGTGTCCCTTCTGTGTCCTGGCTGGCAGCCGGTTCTGCACCCGCCGCGTTTGGGGCACAGTCCTCCTGCCCACCAGCATCTGTTTGGTCTGCTCTTTTCTCTTCTCCATCATCAGTCACCTTTTCCTTGCTTGCAGTACTCTGCAGATTATGTTTTTTGCGTTTTGTCTTCTTCTTTTTTAAGCTATTGTTCAGCTCCCAAACTTTCAAAGGATCGGTCCAAGGCAGTTTTTTAACCAAATCTTCCAAATCCTTTAGAGCATCTTCCTTTAAAAGAGAAAAGAAGTTGTACTTCAAAGTCATTCCCTCCCTTCACAAACTATCCTTTTTCTAAGTCACTTAAATTAGACTCCCAGACACGAAACCCACTGCACATCCAAGCACAGCCTGTGGCTTTTTGTGCCCTTTTTGCCGCAGCTGGACCGAGCTGTTTTAAGCCACAGGACCGTACGGTGCAGTCAGTGCCTTGTCACAGGAGCAGCTAGCACTGAACCAAGAGATCAGGGTGGTGCTTCCCTGGGCTGTGTCTGAGCACGGCTTACAAGCACTGCACCTGCTCATGGCCCAGGCTTCCCGTGCAGCAAACACAGCGGATGACATTCGGGCTCCTTGGTCGTAAAACACAGCACTGTCTCAAAGCAGTGGTGCTGAAGTAACACTCCAAGCCCCACACCTGACCGAAGCGACGAGCAGCTCACCTTGGTTTCCTTGAACTGATAGTCCCTGAACTCCTGAACGACGACGAACAGGTTGTCCACTGACCGCAGCCGATGGACCTACAGCAGGGAGAGCAGCGTGGTGTTACTGCCAGGGGCCCGCCGTGCCCCGAGCTCAGCGCCGCCGGGGCTGTGCCCGCAGCGGCCCCGCTCCGCTCTGGGCCGGGGCTCTGCCCACGGGCCGGGCCGTTACGGGGTCAGGCACGCACCTCGGGCAGGCACCGGGCCGGCACCTCGAAGTAGATCTTCCCGCGGTCCTTGCTGATGCGGGGCGCGGAGCCGAGCTTCTCCTGCACCTCCGCGGCCGCCGTCACCTCGAACCCGGTGGGCACGGTGGCGCCGATGACAGCCGCGGGCTCCTCGGCAGCGCCCTCCTGGGCCGCGCCCTCCCCGGCCGCCTCGTCTCCGTCCTCCCCACCCCCCGGTCCCGCTGTGGCCGTCACACCGGCGGCGCCCCGCGCTTCCGTGGAGCTTTGTGAAGGGTCCTCTGGCCCCACGCGAGAAGGGCGTGAGAGCGCTTGGGAGGGACGGGCGGGTTCCGTTCCGCCGGGTTCCGTTTAGCCTGTGATTGGAGTCTGGAGTGCACAACGGGGAGCGCGGAACCGGGGCCGTGAGCGCTGCGATTCCAGGCTGAAACGCACGGAGCCGGGGCCACGCGCGCACCGGAGCGCGGCGGCGGAGCGGCCGCTGGCAGCAGCGCGGGGCGGTGCGCGCCCCCCGGTCCGTGCGGGGTGTGCGGGGCGTGGGGCCATCCCCAGCCCCAGTGCGACACCCAGGGCAGGGAGCCGGCAGCCGAGCGGGGAGCGGGGGGGTGGTCGCTGGGTGCCGCGCCGGGAGCCCCGTGCTGCAGTACGAGCTGAGGGCGGCGGGTGAGAAGTCAGGAGCTAGCGAAGTGAGAAACGGCATCGCAAACCCTCATTCCTGGGGGTATGCTGGTGTTCCCTTAGCAGGGGACTGTCCTGCCTTTCCTGGCAGATGTTGCACAAAACGTCTGACAAATAAGCAAGGATTACAGTTTCCTTGGGGGGAGCACGCGTGGGACAGAGCTGCGTGCTGCGGGAAGGCAGAGGGGGCGAGGTGGGAGCGCAGAGCCGCTCCCGTGCACCCTGCGGGCTGCACCCGGGCGGGCAGGGCGAGCCGTGCAGCAGCCCCGTGCCCCGCTGCCCGCAGCCGAGGTTGGTGTGCAGGGCAGGTTCTGCGGGTCTGCTGGCAGGGTCTCTTAGCAGGAGTCAGAGTGCACACAATTCCACTCCTAACAGCTTCATGAAAGCAGTGAAAGGTGTGCCAAGATCTGGTTTAATTTGGACCATAGCAACCAAATCTAACTTCTTGGATTGGTTTAGTTAATTGTACATAAATAAATGTAGAGAGGGCATTGAATTTCCAGTAATGAATTGCACAGGTGTGTCTGCACCACCTTGTCTGAGAAACTGCTTATGTTAAACTGGCTTCAGAGCTGGAGAGTTAATTCCATGTGCGGCAGTACAGTTTGTTGTAGGAACAGCGATGTGCTGCACAGATCCCATCGGCATGTGGCTTTGCAGGAGTTAACAGTCTTTGAGCAAGGAACTGTGTTTTCTTTCCAAAAAAATGCCATCAGATACAGGTGTGCAGCTTGTGCCTCCTAAGGGATACCTGCTGGAGCCTGCTCTTCAGGAGGAGGAAAGGCAGGTGGGGCTGGGCAGCCCATTTGTAACAGAAAACCTGAAGGAGCACTGGGACCTTTAAATATTCCAGGCCATCATGGAAAACCCAGAGGACAGGAAGATCTGATGTCCATGATATATCATCCCAAGAAATCTGCATTAAAGGAAACCTTTTCAGTGAGACAGCTGATCTTCTTCAGTGCGTGGATTTTGCCTCAACCATCTCAACTTTTACGTTGAACAGAGAAACATCAGTGTTACTAAATCATTTGCATAACAGTGAAGTCCCATGTGAGCTGCCATTTTTCATTCCAGAGATGTTGGTTGGTCAGTCGAGAGAAAACCTCTACCATAGTGATGGCCCTCTCCCATCTGTCTGAACGGGCAAAGCTGTGGGGGATCTCAGGGCTCAGCGGGCTCTGCAGGGAGAGCCTGGAGTGCCTGGTGGAAAAAACAAGCTCCATTAGTGCTAGGCACACTGGACCGGACTGCCCTAACAAAGGAACTGGCATCCTCACTCATTCCTTGCAGGTAGTTAGCGCAGGTGTTAGGAAATAAACCTCAGAGCCGGCCCAGGTGGTTACCTGAGATGTCCTTGAATGGAAAGAAACTTGCAGCCTTATGGAAATGGTTCTTTGGCAGAATGGCTGAAAAGAAACCATAGTAACAACATGCATTAGTGAGAAAGGAAAACACAAACAGATTAGAAGTACTGACTGGAGTTGGAATCAGGACGCTCAAAACGGTGCTATTGTCTGTCTGGAAACTGCCAGGTAATTACATTTTGTATATAGAAAGAGCACGTTAATCAGCACTGCTGCCACTAGCAGCAGCTGCAGGGACCTTACCTGGGCTCAGTACAGATCTGCTTGTCGTGGTTTATTTCCTCCACCTCAGTGCTGCGTGAGATGTTTTCTGTTCAGACGAATCACAGATCTGTAACGCGTTCCAGCTGACTCTGTCCTTGCACTCGTGTGTCACACTGCAGGGCAGAGCAGCATTATCTCTTGCTTGTGGTGACAAAACGTTTTACATCCAAATTCATGAACAACAGAAACACAATTTCACATATTTTATAATGGATATGGAGAAAATCACCCATTTATGTGAGAATGACAATCTTCCTGTATTCTGCTTACCTAGCCATAGCATTGTAAAATGTATGTGTTAGTGAAGTGAATTAATTTGCTGAATACCTCACTGGCTTCACTGGTCAGCTTTCGAGGCTCAGCTCAAGGTAGTCCTGGGTTCAGTGTGCGTATCACAATCATAACAACTTATGCAGTAATTGTCTTTTGCTCTGATTGCATCTCTTCCTGCATTCACAAAGCATTCTCTCTCTGCTGAGCTGTATCAGGTGATATCAGCTTTCCATCGCAGCACAGACCACCAGTGGAGCCCTACACGTGGAACTTGCACGTGGGCAGGAAATCGCTGCATTGTGTGCATGGCTGTTAAGAGAAATGCCAATGAAATGAATATTCATACACTGCTGAATGTTGCTGGAAGTGGATTCCCAAGGTATTCTAGAGTTGCACAGATTTTGAGACTGTTGTTCCATTCAGCAGTCAGAATGCAAGAAGGAAGGGTGGTTGAAAAGCTGTAGTCAGAAGAAGCTGAAGGCTGAAGCCTTGTTTGGTGATGGATGAGCAAGATCCCGTCATTGTTAAGGTCTCCTTTGATTTTGAATGAATATATATTTTAGAAATCTAATTTCACTAAAAAGCACATCTGTGAGCAGAGCTGCCTGCTGTGCTTACTTTGGCTGATACTCACACATCCAGATTATATTCCTCGCCTCCGGCATGTGGGCTGGGCTGCTCTGTTTTGGGGACAGCAGGGCAGTGGTAGCTCCCAGCCTCAGAGACCTGCTCTCCAGCTCCTGAGCCACCGTTTTCCTCCTCGGTGAATGTGTGCAAATCCCTTGTTAGGCACCCATATCCATTTGCCAGGTACTTCCATCAGCTGAAAAGTCTATTTTTGTAAATACCTGAATGAAATGCACAGATACCCAAATTTCTGTCAGCAGACATGAACGCAGTTGCTGAATTCCTGAAGCATCAGTCCACGCCCAAGGCCTCGAGGATTTCCAGACAAGGTGTGCTCTTTCTTCGACTTGCCCATGGAAACTGATCCATTGATCCCAATCCCTTACTTAAATCAAAGCCGATCTCCCCTCCGCCCTGACCCCTCCCCAAAGAGAGATAATCACGCCTCTTTTTGGTTAGCTTTCTGGGCAGTCTGTTTTCTTGTCAGTCCAGAGGAGTGCCAGAGCTCCTCTTCAGTGTGACCTGAGCAGGAGTCCTCCCTCTGGGTGTCCCAACGGCCTCAGCGTGTGGGGGTTCTGCATCCCCTCTGCTGAAGCTCCCGGGGAGCATTTCTTGGACCACGACGGCTGGGAGCTTCCCTGAGAGCCAGCTCCCTGAGTTCCTGCTGCCCCTCCGAACCTGGCCCAGGTGGGTGCTGCCATGCCCTCAGTGGGGCGTGGGGAGGAGGAGGTCCTTGGCCTTACATGGCACAGGCTGGGAGGGGAGCTCTGAGTGAAAGGCCTCTTTGTTATGACAGCACAAAAACTCCATAAAAAGGCCTTGCACTGTGATTTTCTGGCCTCTGGACCGTTTTTTTTTCTTTGATTGTTGGAGGTATCCTGAATGACTGTCTTAGATTAGAGAACTAGTCCTGCTCCTCGCTCCCCGGCAGCCCTTCTCTCCCGGCACTGCAGAGGCCGTTCATGCACACCCCCGGTGGAACATCGTGGTTGCTCTGTCGTGTGCTCTGCCAGCCGCCTCTCGGAACAAGCTGGCTGGAGAGCACTGACCCACCCCTGCCATTCTTCGTTGCTCCCATTCCTCCTGCAGCAGCACCCAGCCTGCCGGGCCTCTAGCTTTGTATTCAGACATGTGCACTGAGACGTGAAAACAGCAGTTTGCTCTCTCAGTACAAAGAGCTTACGAGCAGCATGGGAAGATTTCAGCAAACAATGCGTCAGGTGTTTGTTCTGTGACCTCTGTGAAAGCACAGCTTGCAGAGGACTTTGGGCGATAGCGTTACCACTTCCTCTCACAGGTCGCTGTCGCTGCGTGCCGTGCAGTGCTGCCCGTCGTCCCGCTGTGCTTCGCGCTGCGCGCGCCGTCTCCATGGACTTAAAGCAGAAGTGAGGGCTACGTCTGGGGGGTTTGTAGGCGACCGTTCAACCTGCCAGCACCTGCTCACCAGCAGCAGTCAAACGTACTTCAAGATAAGTTTGAAAAGGGAGATTCTAACAAACACAGACAGGAATACAAAAGAAGGCAGGGATGGAGGAAGTAGCTTACCATTCCGGATCGTCAAACGGTGCTGGTAGTACTGCCTGCACGGCGTGTGGCCGGACAGCCCGTGCTGCGAGCTGCACAGCAGGCAGGGCTCCTCCTGCCGTCCTGCGGGGCTGTGGGAAGGGAGCGCGCAGCCCGGGAGCGCTGGGGCTCGGCGTGGGCAGCAGCCCGCCCTGGCAGCCGGGGGAAGCTCTGTCCCAGCGCCCGCAGAGCTGGGTGAGGGGAGGGGTGGCACACAGACACGTTGTTCCTCGGGACAGGACGCCCTGCGACAGGGCCTGGGGTAAACAGGGCTGTCCAGGTGCCGTCTCTCCAAGCTCCGGGCAGCTCTGTGGGGTGTTCACCCATCCCTTGCTGGAATTGCCCCTCTGCATGTGGCGGCCCTCCCGCCTGTGCTGGGGCAGATGAAGTCCCTCTACATAAATGGCCGCAGAACGAGCCCAGGCCTCGATGCTGTGCGCAGGGAGCGTGGCATTGCTGCAGGGAATCTGCCATGCTGCTGTCAGGGCTCACTGGTGTTCGTAAGGTGTTTTTCACTAATGAGGAAAGTTTGTCTCCTGAGGAGATCCTGGCTGTGCACCCCATCAGCACGGCAGGCTGTGGTGGCCCTGCCCCACGCCGGCTCCCGCTCAGTGGCACCGTGCTGTGCCTGTCCCCAGGCTGCCCTGCAGGCATCAGGCGGGCAGTGCTCCTGCTCGCACCGGGGCAGGGCCCGGCCCTCAGCAGCTGAGCTGAGCTCGCTGCCGTGCAGCGCTGCACGTGTGCCGTGAGACGGTGCCTCCTGCTGCGGGCTGAGCCAGGGCAGCTTCTCAGACCTTCCTGGGGCCGAGGGCTTTTGTATGTGTTTGGGCTTCAGGCAGCAGGTCAGACCAAGCAGGCTGCATTCGTGTGTTTTAAATAATGCAGCTCCATCAGGGAGACCACACCTGGGAGGAGGGCTGCGGCATGGGACCGCTGCTGTGGGCCGGCGGTAGTTGAAGGAAGCCAGCCTCGTGCTTCCTCTCTTTAGGAGTTGTTTTGCTGAAGGGAGCTGTAGTCATGGGCATCTGAGACGGAGCTGTGCCCGGCCCGGTGCTGCTGCCTGGCTGCAGCCCTGCAGGGCCCGGGGCTGCGCACTGCGCTTCGAGAAATGGAGAGTGCTCGGGAGGTGAAAAGAGCATGATCTACAAAGCAGGACTTCTAAGGGAATTTGACTAAAAATTGATCTGTCTTTTCTTAAAAAAATAAATGGAAGGCAAAAAGAGCTGGGGAGGTCATGCAAGGCTGGCAGTTCCCCGTGCTGCAGGGACCCCACGCTGCGCACTGCTGGGGGTGAGAGCTCTGCTGGGACCTGACGTGTTGGATTAGCTCCTAACTGGGAGCAAAAGGGTACTGCTGCTGCGAGGGTACACAGCTGCTGCCATACCCTGCATGCTGATGAGCATCTGCATCCTTTGCGTTTTGGTTTACTAATACCTTTCAAGTGAAGCTTTGTTTTCCTAACAGCTAATTTATTATCGAGTAAATTGCAGCTTGCATATTAAAAGACCTGTCAACCATCACCTAGGGGCCAGAAGAGACTCTAATAGCATTATAAAGTCTCTTTATTTTTTCTTCGGGAAAACTATTTTATAAAGTCTTTTTAATTATTCTCTAGGATGGACTCTAACTATTAACTCTGTGGCCCTGCTATGGGGATGCAAGAGCTCCTAGGGCCCCTAGCTGTCATGCTAACGTCTGCCATTGTACCCCGTGCTTTCAGAAGGGCATCAGATGCTCAGCAATCTTGCTAGCTTACGTATTTTGAGCGGAGAGAAAACAGCTTCAGCCTCTTTTCCACAGAACCAGATTGCGGTATTGGAAGTGGCGGCACATACGTGCTTTGACCTCCTCCTCTGTCTGCCGTCATCGTACCGAGCACCTGCCTGTAGGGCTGTCCCTGCGCACCAGCTGCTACTGCAGACCTTTGGCCATGGCTGGTCGGTTGTTTCCAGCTCACTGTTAGTCATCTCTGTGGTGCAAGAAGCAAAACGCTTCTGGTGAGTTTGGGAAGGAGCGCGGTGCCACGCGGGCTGCAGCGTGTGCTCGGGCAGTGCTGTGCCCCCCCGCAGCGCCGTGGGGCTGCGCTGAGTGGGGAGCGTGCAGCAGGGGGCCCTGCCCTGGCTCTTTTGGGCAGGGGGCTCCGCTGTCCTCACTGGGAAACTACCTCCACGTCTTAAACAAAGGAAACCTGCGGCAATTGGGGTGGCCTTTGTGATGAGGATTCTGTTGAGAATTATGTCGGTCTGGGTATAACCTGTGTGCGTTGTGCTGCGTCTGATTGCCTCACACGTCCTGCGTCGGAGGTGTGCGTTGTGTTGTGAAGGAGATCTCTCTGCTAAGGATGTCTGAAAGAACGCTGCCAAACACTAACATTCTTAACAGACCTTTCTGGGAGCCTGTTTTTTTGTTTTTTAATGTCTCTTAAACTGTTTTACTAGTAAAAATCTGCTTGTTATTTTAAGCATCACTTTTTCAGTGGAAAGTCTACTTTTGTTTTAACTCGTGAAGCAAGGAGTTTGGCTGCCTACTTGGATTCTGTTCTACATAAAAATGCACCTTAGGTATTGCATCTCTGTGCTTCTGGTTTCGTACAGTACAAGAGGTGGTGCCCAGAAGTACGGCACATGGAGCACACGGTGCTGGCAGGGAGGGCTTCCCATGGACGGGGTGACAGCGTGAGGTGCCAGGAGCCTCCTTGTCCTGGGCGAGTCTGTGCAGCACGCATGAAAAGCTAGATACAGCACTTGCGGTGCAAGATCAATTCAGTTCATCTGTGCCTTTTAGTGGGATATGGCAAGTACGTCATTTGGTCCAATGAACTGTGTTCATTTGCTAACAAAGGTGTTTTCACATCTAGAAGCACTGGCATGTATGAACCAGAAATCAAACTTAGAAAGGTGTGTTTCAAGAGAAAATACTGTCCTGACAGTGAGAGACCCGAATGCTTCAGATATACGAAAGAGAATGTAACCGAGGTGTGAACAACGTGTGATGGAAAGACTTGCGTGAGAGTCACATCACGCCTGCACGAACTCGGAGCCAGCGCTCCTTCGTGCTTCAGGATTGCTGCGTGAAAAATCCGTGCCTCTACAGATAACTTTCCTGAGTGTTTGTACAGGAAGAGTAGTGAAAGGTATATTAGGATTCAGGTGATGATTCCATCTGTGTGCTTCACTGTTTCTTAAAAAGCAATTATGTGGAGAGAATACTCGTCTGCTGCACATGGAAAGACAAGTGGAAGAGAATAAGAGATGGATAATGGCTTCAGTGCTTCCACGTCCTTCAGGAAGGTGAAATGGAGGAAGAAAGATGTGGAATTCTAAGGGTGAAAAATGTCAGTATTATGAAAAATTTCTCTTCTACATCTGGGCAGGATGAAAAGAGGAGCTGGTAAGAGATTCAGCTGCCTTAGTGACTATTGCCAGATGGGAAGAATGCAAATGCAGGGTGCAGGCTTTTGTGCTTTGGCTGATTGAATGTGAATGGCTCAATGGGCAGCAAGCCTGTGCTGTCCGAGAGAAATAGGAACAGTGGGCTTTGGGGTCAGGTTTCAGGAGGGACTGAGTTCACTTTGACAAAGAGCGCTATGAAATGCAGTTCTAAACCAAACCTCTGTACTGCTCACCCGATCCAACGACGTTTAGCACTTGTCAACAATTCTGAAAACATTCTAAAATGTTCCGTACCTTCACCCTCTTCACAGGCAGGGAGAATAGGGAAAGCGATCGTTTTAAATAAAAGGATGTCGTGATATCTTTCTTCCTTTAAAAAAGCAAGCAAACAAAAACCAATACCCAAACATTTGAATGATGCCAGAGTCTGGCTGCATGTGTTCTGAGTCTGAATGTGTTTGCTAGGTGGGATTCCTCTTCTTGACCATTGCTTCTGCAGTGACACCGGCACACTGTAGCTGTGCTCTCAGCTTGCATTTGATGTTGTCAGCTCTGAATTCCTGCTGTGTAAATGCTGGCTTCTGCCACTCAAAACCCCAGACGAAGCGGTCAGGCTCCAGCTACCTGCTCCCCAGCACCTGCTGGAGAGCTGCTCCCACCCTGGTGCTCCTGGGCAGATGCCTCTCCTCTGCCTCCCATGCAGTCCGGGTGAGCTCTGGGTTAGACACCGTTGATCTCAGTCTGTAAAATTAACTGTGGGGGCTCCAAGCTTCACATGAGCCCCGGCTCTCTGGCATTGAATTGTGAAAGTATGTGAAGTGGAGCTGGGGAAGCTGTGCAGCCACAGGGAGCAGAGTCTAGAACAAACTCCAGATTTAAGTTTTCTCACTGTTTCGCTGATGTAATACTTTGTTCTGTATCCATGACTACAGGGCTGCTAGAGGCAGACTTCTTCCATCAGGCACAGCTCACACAGGACGCTCGCAGTGTCACGGCAGCTCCAGGTTTGTGTGTCCCTGGGGCTGGGCTGGCAGCCCCCGGTAGGGCATCATCTGCCCAGTGCTGCCCAGTGCCACGCTCTTCGCTTGGGGGAGCTCGAGTGCACCGTGGGGATTTGGCCTTAGCTGCAAAACAGTGAAGCCAGAAGATGGAGACTTGTGACGCTGGAATCATGAAACAGGACAGATCGTCACACTTATTTGTCATGGCCAGAGCTGCCCACCCTTTTGGAGTAATTAATTCAGTTGGCTGTTGATGCAGGTCATTCACCCAGATTGGAGTCTGTAAGGTTTTGCTTCAGAGGATACAGAAATCCCACCCGCTACCCACGTGTGTTCACTGCTTCTGCAGTGTCTGGAGGCAAGCCGTGCTCCAGGCACCGTGCGGTGCCGGGCCGGGGCGGCGGGCAGTCCCGGTGTGCTGCGCGGGGCCGGGGGCTGGTGTCCATCTGTTGTGGGGAAAGCACTGTGGGAAGGGGGCTCTAGGGACATGCCAGATTTCCCAAGTTCTCCACTTTCCTTGACCAGTGAGTGATGCCCTCATGCCTCCGCGCTGCAGGACAGTGTGCAGCTGTCAGTCGCTATTTCTTTGGTTCTTTTTAGCCCGGGTACTTTGTGAACTGGAGCTGTGCTGGCTGTGAAGTGACAGCTGGGGGAACCAGGAGCAGCACCTCTTTCCTCACATAGAAAATGTAACTTAAACTCGAACCTGAACCACACCTATGTACAAAGCCAGTTGTGGATTAGTGGCATTGAGTGTTGTGCAGAGTGTGTTGCAGCAGAAGCCTGGCGTGGTCTGTGCGGAGTGTCAGTGACATTTTGGAAACGTTTGCAGCTGGATGGCTGCAGCGCTTTGCATGCTGTTCTGAGGGCTGGCTCGGGACCGGTTATGAAACTAGTGACATTGCTGATTTCTCAGGAAATAGTGCTCCCTCTGTTCTGGCCCAGGTCTTGCTCATACAGCAAATTCTCTATTAGGCTGCACAGGCTCTGGTGCTGGTGTCAGCTCAATTTCCTCCTCTTAAGTGCATGCCAGGGGCTAGATGCCAAAAGCTGGCGATGGAACAGCTCAGAAGAACCTAGCCCAGGAACGAAGGAGGACACGGGAAGGATGCCAAGGCTTAAAGAATGAGATAAAGTTACCGTGGGGATGGTGGCTGAGGAGGAGCTGCCTCTCCCAGCACTGTTTTCCTTAGCCTGCAGGAGAGAAGGGAACCGCTGGTGCTGGATGCAGCTTCTGGTCCTTGTCTGCAGGCATTTCTGGGTACCTGCATGTCTGTCTGGGGAAAAAAATAGCGAAAACCCCAGACAAAACCTGTATTTGTGTGCTCCACACATCCATCTCAGTGAACAGAGAGTGAGCAGATGAGGAAATGGAAGGTGAGAGGGCTGGGAATGCTGCGCAACAGCAGAAGGGCTGTGGGGTTGCGCGTGGGGACGCGGTGCTGCGAGATCCTGCAGAGGTCGGGGTCCTGCTGCCCGCAGACAGGCCTGTAACGGAGCGGGGACTGAGCAGGTCCTTCAGCCTGTGACATGCAAAGAGCTGTGGAAGGACCCCGTGTTGCTGCAGTGCTTTGTTTGTTGTGACTGTTGCCTGCTTGAAATGCACGTCACTCTCCTGAGCCCTGCCTCTTCTGAGCTGCTGACAGCTGGCACATTGCATCGCACCCATGGGCATCGCTTTTCTGGGGCACGCTGTGCTTATGTCAGGAAGCTGCTCCCACACGCTGTCAGCGCAGTGCCGGGTGGGGGGCTCGGTGGCACCTTGGCAGTGCCACCAGCCACCCTTGTGCCCCGCAGACAGTTCTGTCACCCCCAGGAAGGCACGGTGCAGGCAGGGCTGCCCCTGCACCCTCCTCTGCTGGGGCACAGCCAGGGTGTCCAGCCCAGGGCTGGGAAAGTCTCTTGCTGTAAGTTCAAACGGATAAGGGATTTGTGGTAGCAAAGCTATGCAAGCCGGGGAAAAGCAGAAGAGTTCCCACATACACAGTCCATGGTGCAGAAAACCTGTGTGGATGGTTCCCCTACTTAGCAAATGGGCCTCCCATACCCCACGGTGCCTATTACCCTCTGGAATGAATTCATATGCAACCCACTATAATTAGTATTGTCTGGTTAGTGATTTAATTCAGCAAACTGTATATGAATGAATCCTCTTAATAAGATCTAGGTAAGGTTAATTATCTTCTCTGGGATGAGAGAAGTGTTTTTCTAGAACAGTGCGGAGGGCCACGTTGAAGGCAGAGGTGCACAGCCCAGAGCAGCAGCAGCAGGCGGGCAGCGTCTGGAGCAGGAGCAGGGCCGGCGCGTGCTGCCCGCAGCAGGCTGTGCTGCCCCCGTGGAGAGCCCTCGTGGCACCGACAGGGATGGCTGCACGAGGGGCTGGGGAGCGTTTGTGCTGCAGGTGGGGCGGTCGGGGAAGCCGGAGCACGGCCACCCTCCATGGCTCAGCCATGGCAGCGCTGCCGGGCACAGCTGGCCGGGCCCCTTGAGCCGCCTGCGCTAGGCAGGCGGCAGAGTCTGTCCTGGCAGAGCCTGCCCGAGTGCAGGGTGACATTTGCCCCGGCTCCGCCCGTGGCTGCAGCAGCTGCCTGTGCCCATGCCCGCCTGCAGCACAGGCGGCAGCTGCAGGGCAGAGGGGCGGGTCAGGAGGTGCCAAAGCCCCGCGCGGTGCTGGGTGCCTGCGGGGATGCTGCTGCACGGCCCGGGCTGCCGCTCCGTGCTGGGCTGCGGGGCGCTCCCAGGCTCTGTCCCTGTGTCCCCTCTCTCGCCTCGTCCCATCTGCTCTGATATCCTTTTGTCAGGACACGATTTTCATGCTTATCCCTTTCTCAAAAGCTAAATGCCTCTTTGAAATACTTTAAATAGAAAGAGAGAGCTCCTCTCTCTTCACACCAGGCTTTAAAGTAATTTTAAATTAAAATCTCCCCCAAAATATTGTCTCTCAGACAAGCAAAGCCGGCCTCGAGGCTCTGCGAGCGTGTGGGCTGTGTTGCTGCCGGCGGTGGAAGCTGCTGGCTGGGGTGGGAGCGGTGGGTGAGCGCAGCTGCAGCGCGCGGGGGGTGCCCGCCCTGCCCCTGTGTTACTCCTCAGCCCTGGAGCTGCTGCGTCCCATGTCCGCCCACAGAGTCCCTGTGCTCTGTGCAGCAAGGACCCGTGGGGGCCGGGTCCTTGCTGATAAGATGTTCATACAGCCAGAGCTATCTCGGCGCCGCACTGCAGGGCGGTGCAATTCCAGTGCAAGAAGGCACAGCTCGCTCCTAAACTGCGTGCAGGGAGTCAGAGTCACTGCTGTATTTTCTGGCAGTGAAATTAATTTAAAAGTCCATCTGTCTGTCTGTGGAGATGAGAATTAAAACAAGTGAGCAATGCCTCCGCTTTGCCTGTGGAGGTGGCCAGCCCGAGCTCTGCTCACGGCTTTCGGAGGTGGTGCGGGCAGGGGGCTGTGCGGGGACACAGCCGGGGCAGGGCCGGGGGCACGGCCGTGACCTCGTGCTGCTCGTGGCAGCTCATGGCCTCTGTGGGGCAATAGCACCGACACTTCTCTTGTCATCTCTCGTCTGTCCTGTGTCTGCTCCTTTGTGAATGCTTTTTATTGTGCTCAGCAGCGCAAAAACTGTAACAAAAGTAGAGTCTCTCTGTCAGGTGAAATTTAGCTTAAGCAGATAAGCAAGATCCTCTGCAGTCAGCCTTCCTCCGAGCAGAGGAAAAAACAAAGGCGAAAGCCCTGACCATTTTCCTTCCCCTCCTTTTGCACATTTGGAGAGCGGTGTGGCTGAGCCGTGGGAGAGGGGAAGGGCCTCCTCCCCGGGCGCTGTGCTGGGAAGGGGTGCCTCAAAAACCCCACACGTCCCACTCTCCTTTCAGGAAATGACACTGTCGTGCAGGAATTTACAATGAAGCTGTGAATGGAGCCGGAGCCCCGCGCCTCGCCAGGAGAAGGCCCCTTTGGCTGCTTTGTGCAGCTCTAATGAGCGGGCCCAGCTCTCCGTGAAAGGCGTGCTTTCCCCCTGGCCCCTCTCCGCCATCCATCGCTGTCACTGCCGCCTGTGTGCCCCGCCGGGCGCTGCGCGGAGGACGCCCGGCCCCCGACACGCAGCTCTGAGCCGCGGACAATGCCGCTTTGTCTGGGCCCAACAGTGCGGCCGCAGTTTCCCAGGCTTTTCCTTTCCCCCTCCCGCGGGCAGCCCGGCAGCGAACAAAGGGCTGAGGGCTCAGCATCCGCGCTGCCCTGCGCTGCCCAGGTGCTGGAGTGCGGGGCGATGTGGCAGCCCCTGTGCTGAGTGCTGCTGGCCGGTACATCAGGGGTCCTGCAAGCAAAATGTGCTGTGATGTGTGGCAGAGGGCTCTGCTGCAGGGAGCAGGAGTGGGTCACTGTGCGGGGACCACCGCAGCCAGGCTGTGCGGGGCAAGGCCATGGCCGGGCGCTGGGCAGGAGGCCCCGGCCCCATGGAGCCCTGCACCCGCTGGGCTGCAGTCCTGGCAGCAGGAGGCTGTGGCTGCAAGCTGTGGATCCCACAGTGCTCAAAAATACAGTTAGTGAGTTCGCATTGCAGATGGAGAAACAGTGATCACATGTGCTACGTTAATTGCAGACGATAAATAGCAGTGACCCCAATGTCAGGAAGCCAGTCTGTGCCCGACAGCCACTGACACGATACAGCGGTTCTCTGGCTGCAGCTGGACTCGGCTGCAAACTGCTTGGGAAGGTTTGCTGCACAGAATGAGCCCTGAACTGCTGCTGCCTGCCTTCCTGTGCCCTGCTTCCCTGAGCTGCTGTGCTGTCTGCAGCATCCTGGGAGAAAGTGGTGGGAAAGGAAAGGCTGCTTCTTATTTATAGGATGCAGTCACAAGCAGCACTAATCTGTGAGGTGCAGAGCCACCGGTGATGTAAATGGATCGAGGAATAGCTGCATCTTGCATGTGATAAAAATGGGCTCAATGCTACCAAATTGCTGTCGTGTAACCTGCAGAGCGGAGCTGAAAACAGCTCTGTGCCTGGGAGGCTTGATGTCTGCAGGATCTGGCCCTGTCTGTGCTCATTGATACTGCTAAATGTGATTGATTGTTCGTAAACAGCAATTCAGGGAGGATGAAAAGACATTGTTAAAGGAGCAGCAAGCTCCTCCTCCAGTGCGAGTTCTTTTTTTGGTCTGTTGCTACAGCAACTCTGTGCTAAGAACAAAGATGACAGCAAGATATTAAATTTTACAGCAACTCAATTGACTCTTGATTTGCCTTCTTTTTGCCTTCAGTAACTGAATCCTACTCCACTAATTGTGTTAGATTTCAGATAGAAATCATGCCTTCCTGTGGCCAGAATTCCTGTGTTGCTTTTTCTTCCTTCCCTTTGGAAATCAATTACACTGAATTAATTTATTTAAATCCAGTGGCTGATTATAAGTGCTAGATTACTTGGATTTATTTCCTTTACACGTGGACATTGTGCATTTTAAGCCACAACTCATATTCTTTTCCAAAACCCCCAAAGCCTTCATATTCTCTACAAAGAAACAAGCCGTTCCCGGCAAACTCATTTTTGTCAAAGTTCAATTCATGCCAATGGCATAGATCAAAAATGTGAATGCAAAACTACTGCGCCAGAGGTAGCTGAATTTACGAATGTTACAGTTGTTTTTAAAGGAGCACTGCGTGTTAGCTCCATTTTCCCCACCCTCCACGCTCGGTTTCTTTTTGAAATGGCGAAGGCCATTCACTCTGTGCCTCTGGGCTCGCTTCTGCACATGCAAAATCACCGAATTATGGTGGGATGCGACGTGACAAATGACCCATATAGCCCTGGATGGAACTGCCGTCGTCAGAGGCCCGGCCCTCAGCTGTCTGAGGTCAGGACCTTCTGCAGGAGGACAGCTGAACTCGAACCTTTGGAGCAAACGTGTCGCTCTGCGTTGGGCTCACTGCCGCCACGAGTGCAGCTCGCCAAGGGCAGCTCTCCGGACGGGATTCACCATGTGCTCATCACTGTGGTGAAGGGATGCAGAGCAAGAGGAGGTCGGTGAAGTTTGCCTGAGGTGACACAAAGCTTGCGCTGCTGCCACAGCTGATGGACTCCTGGGCAGGAGTGATACCAGCCTCCTACATTAGCACAGCACAGGTCAAATTCCATCCAAACAGCACATCCAGCTCAATCAGGCGACGCAGGTTTGTGCCAGAGCTGTGGGCAGCAGGCTGGCGTGGGGCGGGCCCGTGCCGCTGCATCGGAGCTGTCCTGCGGGCAGGCAGGGGTGCGGGCGGCTCTGCTGGGAACAGTGTGGGATGCACGGCCGTGGAGAGGGAGAGAGCAGGGGGACGGAGACAAAGAACAATGACACGAGGAGAAAGAGGAGAAATAGGCCGACTTTATGGGCCATGTTAAATGTGATGGATTGACTCTTAGTCAGCTGCAGTGTTAATTACAGTGCATAGGAGCAATGGGCCCAGGCAGAAGTGTGTGCCGCGGTGGTTTCAGTACGAGATTAAATCTAAGGAAGTAGAGCAACAGAAAGAACTAGAAACAAGGTTCCTGTGTCTTTTCCCTGAAAGCTGTTGTGCAAAAGCACTTGCTTGTAGGGTTACATAGTGCAGGGAGAAGAGCTGCAAGCTGCCCCCCGGGTAGGAGTTACAGAGCTGAGCAACTTGAGGCACACAGCCTGGGTGTTGATAGACCCCTCCTAAGGAGCCCGGGGCAAGAAACCTCATCTTTTGCTGGGACAGCCCTGAGCATCGCGCTCTGGGAAGGAGGGTGTGCGTTGCTCTGAGTGCTCCCATGCAGCTCCCCAGCACCGCCACGGCCGCCTGCCTCCCCGCGCAGCCCTGTCCCCGAGCGAGCAGCGAGGCGCTGCCAGCAGAACCTGCAGCGCGCAGCAGAGGAATGAAAGTGCAGCTCTGCCTGCACAGCGTCCGCAACCTCCCCGAGGAAATGAGAGGTAACAGATCTGCAGCAGGAAACTGTTAGCAAGAGATCTTTCACAACGGCTTAAGCCACGTGCAGGGCAGCTTTGGCCTTGTACAGTTACACCAGTTCTGGGCAGATTGTGACTCAGATGCCTTTTGCAGGGGAATGATAGCTACAGGAAAGAACTGCTGCTGGCAAGTTGTCTGTCGTGAGACCTCGCGCTTGTAGCCACAAGCAAACCTTCGCCATTGCTTAGTGACTTGGATTGTTGCAATGCAAAATCCTACTGCTACTACAAAGGCTTCAAAATGGTAACGGGAAGAGACAGGTACTCAGATGGGTGCCTATTTTTAGAGCTCTGCTTGGCTTCTCTGAATGTCAATGTCTCTGAAGGTGCTACACTCATGTTTTTGAAGATATCCTACTTCTGATATCTGTTGAAAGCCCAAAGAACATTGAAAAAGTGAACTTCTGGGACGCTTTACCCAAGGAGGAAGATGCTGGCTCCCAGGTGACACCCTCTCTGCAGGCTGTCTGGGAGGCACACCAGCCCTGCTCTCCAAGGGCTCCCAGTGAAAACAGCCTCGTTTCCAGAGGGCAATTGTGAAGGTAAAATGCAAATAGCCTGGAGAAGAGGTGGTGCTCGCAGTCATTTGTGGAAGCAGCCTCGCTCGGTGCTGTGCACAGATCCCTTCTCCAGAAGGCGCCCAGCACAGCCCGCCAGGCACACGGGGAGCCCCAGCCCCCCCAGCCCCCTGCCTCGGTCCCGCTGGGCACCGTGCTGCTGCTGAGCACTGCTCCTGGGACAGCCTGCAGCTCTGTGCCGAGAAACTGCTCGGTGAGGGGACGGCCACAGATGGAACCAATAGCAGTTGGCTTCTGCTTCCTTGTTTTCCTTTCCTCCTTCCTCTGAGCATCACAAATGGCTGAGAAATGTTTAAAGCCTTGCATCCCTCCAGAGTTTTCACTTGGGGAACCAGGACCTGTCTGCTTTCTTCTTTGGTACGCGGTTGTTGGGAGCATGGACAGGCTGCAGCAGCGCCGAGGGCACCTCCCTGCCCAGCTGAAGAGGGGCACGGAGAGGACGGCTCCTCTGCCTGTCAGCACAGCATGCTGACACAACTTTGTTGGCAGAAAAAAGTACACAAGATTCACAGAAACAAAGGTGTTGCAGCGCAGTGCAAAAAGCTCCCCCAGTCCACGCCTCCAGCCAGTTTATTTTCACACTGGGAATCATACGCATGGAGTCCTTCCAGCAGCACCAGGCAGGCAGCAGCAGGGCTGGGGTCTGGTTCCTCGGCTTGGGGAGGACATGGGGCCATGAGGACCTCTGGGGTGGGTCAGCTGCTGAGCCATCCCTGCCTGATCCCCAGCACCTGTGCTGGTTGGGGCCCGGCTGCCTGGCCTGGCCGCAGCCCCCAGCCTCACTGCGGGGCCCGGGGCAGCGCTGAGCGTGAAACACTCCCAGCCCAGAGCTGGAAACAAAGAGTGCAAGACAGCCCCTGCCGAAAGAATTTTCCTTAATTTAGGATTTGCTTTAAGCAAACATTACCTCTGCTTCCTGAGCACACACAAGGCTATTGCCCTGGAAATAATCTGCATTAGCCTTACTGGAGTGCCCACGTTGCCATGGTTACCGCTGGGCTCTCTGCACCTCCAGCCTCAAGAATTTATTATGATTCCATCCCATCCCGTCCCATTCTTCATGTAAAGATTCTGTGCTGAAAGTGTCACCCAGTGAATTATCATCGGATCTTTCCTTCAGAAAGCCGTTCTGAGTGCAAGTCCCATAAGCAGTCCTCGACTGATGTTTAGTAAAGATCCTTAATTGGATTATTTTCCTTCAGATATCACTGCTTCTTTATGTTTAGTGATACTTGAATACCAGAAGGTCCTGGCCATCAGGTGAGCCAGGCCGCAGGGTTCTGCTGGCCCGGGAGCAGCCCCGCAGCGAGGCTGGTGCTGGGCCCGGCTGGGCCCGGAGCCGCTGGGCCCGGCTGTGTGGGGCTGTGCAGCGCGGGGCACTGCGGGGCCACCACGGCCCACGGGGCTGCTGCCCGCCTGGCACAGCACTCTGCTCCTCCTTCCGCTCCCGTTTCTCACCGCAGTTCTTCCAAAGCTGTGCCTTTATGCAGGGCTCCTGCCTGCCCTGCGTGTGGGGGGCAGCAGATCCGTGTTTGTTGGGGGCTGTGACGGGGCAGCAGGAGAGCTGGGGGCTGTGGAGGGGCTCGGCCTTTGGGCACCTGACACCCGGACCTCCCGCAGCCCTCCTGGGGTGACAGGGAGGGGGATGGAAGGCTGAGGGGACGTGGGGCTGCTCCTGGGGCCGGGAGCGAGCCTCGGTTGAACGGTGGCATCGGCTGCGTTTGGGCACTTCCCTGATGCAGGATTTGAAGGCTGCGGCAGGTGGGAGGCAACGGGGCTGGA
>WBMW01004885.1:0-62443 GCA_013396635.1 Penelope pileata
GTGAGGACCAGGTCCAGCATGGATGAATCCATCAAAATGGATTTTCCTGTTCCCACTAATCCCAATCACAAAACAAACCCTAGGGCCCTAAAAGGTAGGATAGGGAAGAGGGTGATCACAAATTCTTCCTGATATTATCTCTGTATTCTTGATTATCATACAGACACGGATTCCTAGCCAAAAGTCCAGGATTCCTCATGCTTTCAATTCAAGCTAAATTTCAATGACTACCAGACACTTCAATCTTAAGGAATCAGCTTTTCATGACAAAACATCATTTTGCTGGAGAGACTCTGGTTGCAATATCACTGTGAGACAGTTGTATGAAATGGCACTGTGATGCTGATCAAAGAAAATAAATTGGAGAATATCTTTTAATGAGACCACCAAAGGGAACACTATCAAAATTCCATCCAACAGCTACAGCCTCAGCAGAGAGCAAGAGCTCAATAAATGGTCTACAAGCTTTCCCATATTGCTTTTACAGATGGTTGCACAAATCTAGCAGCTGTCTTGTCCTCACTTGCGCATCCAACATTGTCTCTGCTGCTTGGACAAAAGCAGGGCTTGAGCCTGCAGGACTGTCATCCCATGGTTTCTTCTGGAAAGAGCTTTGTCCATTCTCTCTTTTTCTTGACAATGCTGTAAATGTTGCCAGTTGTGCACTGTGTATTAATCTAATGTCTGTCATTTACATTCTACTCCTCTCAATTCAAAACATTATTTACCTCAATAATTAAACAAGAAGTTGAGGGTAACATGGCTCAAACAGTGGTCTTAAACAGCCAGCCTTTGTGAGATGTACTCTGTAGGTAGGTCAAAAGAGTAGAAAAATCAGTGATATAATCGCCCAAGTTCTCCCTTTTAAGCAGTATTCCAAGATAGCCCAGGGACATGCCTGAGTGATGAAGTGATTAGATTATCACTAGAGAATATGGTATTAGTTTGGGAGTTTTGCAGACATTATTATTTCTTTTATGACAGCAGTTAAAGAGACCAAATCATGCACCGTGAGACTTGAGATGGTGATTATACAGAGAGAAGGAAAAAGAAAAATCCCCACCCAGGGAGTTTACATTTTAAATGATACTCAGGTACACTAATTATTAGGTTGCCTGATATTTAATCAATCACCGTACAATTTAAATGCTTGACAGAAATGAAATATCTCTATTTTATTTATGTATGAGCAGGTTTCTAGCAGCAAAAACTCAACACTATAAACCAATTATTATTCCCATTACCTCATCCTGAGTGACTCTCTGGGATGATAAAACCCATCTTATTTGGACTTATTACCGAGAAATAGACTTCTAAGGCATAAGGTTCTCCAGATGGATGCTTTTTGGGAATTAGTTGAATAAGAGAGATTTAATCCATCCAAAAGTCAGTACACTTAAATACATGATGAACATAAAAAACTCACTGCTAATCCAAAGTGACAGGTACTAATAGGGTACTTAGTGGATTAATAGCTAGCATGCTATGTTGCTAGGACCATGCTGTTTATTTCAATCACGTGCTTGAATGGATGCAGAAAATAAACTCAGTCCCTCAGGCACATTTAATTTAAGTGGACAAAATGCATGATTGTACAACTATGAAGGCAATTGAAACTGTAAGTTTATCTTTAAGATGTCATATTACTTCAAGCTCTTGAGAAAAGAGTCAAACTAATTTTGGAAGAACTATCACACTGTTTCATGTGGAGGTTTTGCTCGTTTTGATAGTAGTACCTTTTGGCAAAGTGAATTTCTCAGCTTTATAGCACTATCTCCCCAGGTCTTAATTAATACCATGCACAGGTGGCATACAGGATAACCACAGTAAATCACACAAAGGGTTATGAGCCTCTGAAGAACTGTTATTAAAGATAGTCACATCATAAAACAATAGGCTAGAAGGATTAAACTGTCACACACGAGCCATTTCAGTTGTGGCTTTTCATGTTTGCAATCTTTCCCTCTGCAGAAGTAATCAAACATATTTAGCCAGAATCCCACCCCAGTGAGAAAAACAGAAAGAAAAACACATGAACACATGGTAAGACTGTCTCACTAATGTTCTCAGTGACTTGGTGCTGCAGACAGTTTACTTGATGAGCAGATGATATCCCTCATGCTCCTGATGTATTTTTGCAACTATTTTGATAAAGGTAGTGTCAGGCTTCTACCAGCTAGCCTCTGAAATTCCCCCAGCTATGTGGAACTAGAAGTTGCAAGGATCTGATGAGTAAAAAGTAAAAGGCAAATGTTATTCTCTACGATTAACAGATATTAAAAAAAAAAAAAAAAACTTTTTCTGTGACTATGCATTAGACAGGGTTCCAAATCTAACCTTCATTACCTAGGCTGCATGTTTCTCTATGGTTGCACATCACAGAAGATATTCAGGTTGGTAAAAAATTGACAATGCGCTCACTGCCAGTAGCGTAATGTGACATACTCTTCCAGAAAGGCAGATGGCCAGATATTGTGAGATCCTCCATATGTAAAGGAATAAATCACGTTTCCCATATTTTTTGATTAAGGATGGACAGGAGGATGCTTAGTGCAACACTTCGTTTTTAGGAAGCTGCAGGGATTGGGTTCTCTGTACTGTTCTGCTCCCTGGAAGCTGCTCTGAACAGCTCTGAAGATCCTTGGGGGAAAAACAAAACAAAACAGGAAACAAACAAACAAAAACACCATGACCACCATCACAGAAAAATCACCACCAAACTTCATTTTAACACTTTCTAAGCACCAGAGTTTCTGTTCTCAAAGGATATTTTTCATTCTGCTAAGAGATTCCGTTCTTCAAATGAAACTAATGGACCTTCCATGCGGTAGGCATTCCCACACCTCAGCACATTCTAAGCAGTAACAACAAAGGATGCACAGAAAACTGAAACAAAAAATGCTGATGATAATTATCAACAACTTTTTCCTATAAAGGTTATTGTTGTAAGCAGACGCAACATTCCCAGCAACACACAAAAAATTAATCTAGCGGTTGATGCACACAAGGACACTAGCAAGAGCATAAGCAGATAGTAGACCTTTTATCATTTTCTTTCTCATCTACGAGCCATCAGGAGATACTGAACTTCCAGTTTCTATGTCTAACAGTGCTGAAGAGAGTTTTTTGATTTGTTTAGTCATTCAGAATATTTTACTTTGCACCAAAGAAACCGAAATGTAAGAAGTATAGGCCACATTTACATTAGAAATCCTTCTGCTTCCAGTGATCTCTTGTACAACTGTTATATTCTGCCAATGGTACCTTTCTAAATGAATACACTTAGGTGGAGCTTGCAAAGTTTTCTGGAGCAGCTACTCAACAGATTTCCTAAACATAGACAACACTTGTTTGATTTGCCAAGATTTATGCTTGAGATTTATGTCAGATTAAGGAATTGAACATGTTTTGCTTAAGTACTAGTATGCTGCATTAACTGCCAAATTGCGTCTCCTTTTCACCCATAAGGGAAAAGTAAGGTACAGGACTCTAAACAAAACCAGGAGAAGATGGCCATACCATCATGAAGAGGAACATAAAGATGAAAACCTTTTGACTTCTGGGAATAACAAAGCAAGAATTCAATAGGATATCAGCTATGCTGTTTTCCTGGTGTTTAACACATCTGGTCAGGTTTTTTTGTTTGGTTGGTTTTTATGCACTAGACACGGCATAGCTTAAGAGAAACTTTGTGATTAACTGTAAACTTTGTAGTATAGAAGCAAACAATTCACTTACAGCGTGAAAGCTGAGAAGGAAACTAAATGGATAGAAAAGGTTTTAAAGCAGTGTCACCAGAGTTCATGTACAAATAATAGGAAAGAAAGCTAGACTAGAAAAAAAAGTAATTTCTCACTATACAGAGGAATCGTCATGTAAAGGTATTACAACACATACTTGAGTTTCCTGTCAGCAGATATTAAGTGTACCAAAAACAAATCTGCTTAGGAAAGTTGGTTTTTTTTTTTGTTTTTTTTTTTTTTTTAAATCAGCTAGCCATAGGCTGATAGAAAGTACCAGAAATCACTAGTAAAAGGAAAAATACAGTCAAAACCCTCAAAGACAGAAAACATCTTTGACTGTGAGTGAAAACTGTTTATGATTTCCTATTTTTAGCAGATACTGTATTTCGCTCATCATTCCAGAATAAAACCAACTTCAGCGATCTGTGTACTAAGATTCTGGAGAAAAAGTAAACAAACGTGCTGCTAAGCAGATTTTAGAACTGTGCCCAGGTATTTATAATCAAAGGACTACGGAAGTAAACTCAACTGCTTTAAGTAGTAGATGCAAAATCCCATCTCTGCAATTGAATTTCATTCTACCTGTTCCTTGGGAGACTCTCTGCAATGAAGATTGTGATCATCTGACTCAGCAGCCAGTATCCAAAAGCAGAGTTGTTGACAGCCACCTTTCCTTGACTTGAAAGCTAAGTAAGACTGTTTTCCCAAGAAGTTTTTTTCATCAGTAAAGCAAGAACGCCCAAAACAAAATATACTTGATGTTTAGAATTTATTAACCGGAAGTTCCCATCTCTGCTTGTTATCCAGAGACTATGTGATAGTTCTTACAGTATAACTGAAGCACATGCGTGACCATCAATGACTAAAAACACATTTTGAAAGTGGCCAACTGGTCACATCATGGAAACTTTGTACACACATATCCCTGGTTCCACCAGGGTGTCTTAGTTTCTAACTGTAACTTGCTCTCTTCGTGTTTGCTACAAAGCTGTGTTTTGGTTCTAGAAAGAAAACAGGGCTGATAACACCCGGCAGTGTTGAACAGAACCAAGGACATTTGTATGTCTCTGCCAGGAGAGAGAAGAGGCTGGGGGGGGGCGCAGGGAGGGGACAAGAACGGAGCAGCTGACCCAAACTGACCACAGGGATACTCCATACCATATGACATCATGTAATATAAGGACAGGAAGTGAGCGGGGAAGGCCCGTTTGCTTGGGGATTGGCTAAGCATCGGTCACGGTTGGTGAGCAATTGCTTTGTCCAATCACTTGTTTTGTACATAATTATCATTACTGTTATCTTATTCTATTTTCCTTTTCTGATAGTAAATAGTTTTTATCTCAACCTACGAGTTCCACCTTATTTCTCGATTCTCTTCCCCATCCCAGCTAGGAGGAGGGGGAGGGTGAGGAAAAGGCTGTGTGGCGTTTTCAGGCCTGCTGAGTCAAACTACAACACAGGGGCTGGTACACCAGGGCGTACAGAGCCTCAGAACAGTCTAAAAAACAGAAAGGTTTGCATAAAGCAGGAGAGCACTTCTTGTTTCACTGACAAGATAAAATGAGAACAAGTTTTGCCACAACCACCATGAAGGTAGCCTTCTTATCTGCCTGGACAGGCATACGGTACGAAGCAGCTTCTGCTTGGCTAGAACCTCTGCCACAAGGAACACTCAAGAGAGACCAAGTCTACAAACCTAAAACTCAGCCAGACACCATGATTTTTTCTACACGAGCTTCATGAACACATTTTGCCAGGTCTGCTCACAGACAGCACAAATATTGTGCTGCTACGTGTGAGTCTTAGGCACTAAAAGACAAAATTTCGAGCGGGAATTTACTATGCATGTGGTGCTCTCTCTCTGAGACGGTGAGTTGTTCTACAGGATCATTTGGCAATCTGGGCTCTCAGCACTCAGCAAGTGTAAGGCACAAAATCTGCATCCTACTGTGCAGTCCGGCAGGGTGTGAGGATGCTAACAGCACACCAAAGGATAAGGATGTAGTGGTAAGCATTAATGCTGCAGTTTCAGCTCCTGTCAAGCCAGCAGAAACAAATACACTTGGAGACTGACGAGACTGGCCTAAAGACCATCTCCAACTGCCCCTCAGGACAAGGTCTTACTTTGCTTTCTGTCTGTCTGTCTGTCAGAGTGCCTGCCCTAAGAAGCCTGTTTCTTCATACTTGTATAATATCTCAAAATTTTTCTGAACCCTGTACAGAAATCCAGATGCAACGTGAAGCCATAACCATATCTTCTAGAGCCCAAAATGTGAATAGTCCTAGACCACTGCCAATCCACCCAACAGCATTCATCACAAAAAGTCTAGAAGAAAAAAAGATTTGCAGTTTGATCAGGCATCTGTTTCTGCAAATCTAATATGGTTGAGCCATTCTGCAAGACTTTCCATATTTATTTATTTTTAACCTTGTTCCCCAAATGAACTCGCAAAAGAGAGATTCCTTTGCCTGCCCCACTGATGCTCCCTCTTTTATTTATATGTGCACACACACCTCCTTTCCTAGCAGACCACAATCATCCCCTCCCTACCAAAAAAGCTATTTGGTGAATTGACACAGCATCAGTTCTGCCATCGCACTGTCTCAGAAAGGAAATCGGCAGGTACAGCTGTTCTCAAACAATTATCTACTCACAAAGATTACGCACTAATTAGGAAGGGCTGAATAGGTTTCGAAAGAAACTTTGTCCAAAATGTCAATTAAACACAGCCCGAATTTATTATGAGCTTCACAGAACTACAGCAAATTGGTTTAATCAGCATTGTTCATTCTCACAGTCCTTTTTTTGTTTTGAGTTCTGGCCAGGGATGAGAAACAAAAGCAGAAAAAATGCCATAAAGGGGCAAAATGCTGTTCTTGCTGAATTCGTAATACACAAGTGTTCATTATCTCAGCCACCCTCATTCTCTGAACGAACAATCTCTACCAAGCCACACCGACTTTCTCTCTAATTCAGACTTCAAGAAAAGCTCTGAGGATAGAGCAACAGAGTATGGCTCCAAGGCTCCCTCTAAGACTTATTAAATGCAGACACAAGGAATAAAATTGTTCCAGTACTTTCTGATTGCCTTTTAAAACAATTTAAAAGCACTAAATAGTATCTATTACTAATCCCCACAGAGAAGAGGAAATTACTGTAGTTACAGCCTTCCTCTCTCTTGGATAGTAAGAGAACACTTCTTTCTAAGAGCAACTAGGTATCCCTAACCCCAAGCAGGTTAGGCAGCACTAACACCTCTCTTGTATAAATGAGAGAAGCAGCAGCCCACTGAGAAAGCTGTAAGACTCAACATATCTTCAGATTCCAACCCTGTAGGAACAGTGACCTCACAAAATCTGCTGTAACATCATGGGATTTCACTCACTAAAACATAACCCACCAGCCTTTCAAGAAACACATTGTTGCAAAACATATGATCTTGATTTGACATGTTTTTCCAACGGCATGTTTTATCACCCTTCTTTAAGTCTTTCCAGTGCCAAATGCCCTCACACTCCTCAAATTCACTCTCTTAAGTTGAATTTCTCTAACAAACTCCTAGTTGATTGCTGGATACTGGTAGACCTGTGCCTTGACAGCAGTGTCTTGTTTCACCTCCACAACGCAATTTCATTCAGGAATGCTTTCAGGGGTACTACTCAGCCATGATCCCAGCTCTACCAGCCGAACACGATACCATTCTCTTCTGCTGTCTAGAAAAGCTGGTAATGGGCCAGAAACTCGGCTGACGCAAATCACATTGAATTCTGGCATACGGAAATAGCAAACATTAATTAGATCACAATAGCTTAAATGTTTCTTTTACAAGACTGTAAATTCGTTTATTGTATATTACAGACAATTTGCAGAAGAAAAATTCAATCACTGAGTGTTCAGTGAACCTTGTGTGGCCAATTATGATTATTTGCTATTTCCCTTCATTGTTGTCTGTTGCATTTTGTTTGACTTGTCTTCAAAAATAAATCTAATAAAATAACTGTTCCTTTTTTTTTTTTTTTAAACACACACACAAGACACCCTAACCACTCAGATTGTTATGAGAGACTGTAAAACAGCCTGGAAATCACAACTGCATGAATCCTACATTGAGACCTGAAGTTTAAGAATCATAAGGCACATGACATGTTCAAGGATCTAATTCCCATTGGAACACGATACATGATAGGATGAAATAAGTTTATTAATAATGCAGCTACTCCCGTTACAGAAAACTGGAAGGAATTGTGGGATCTCGATCTTTTGTTTAATTGGTTCCACTTCTTTAACAGTTTGCAACGAAATCTAGGTGCACTTGTTTCCTGGTTCAGAGGAATTACGAGTGGAAGAAATAAAAAAATAAAAATAAAAAATAATAATAATAAAAATAATAATAATAAAACCCCTTCCCAGTAAGAAGACTGCTAGCACCATCATTCTGCTCACATGCTAAATAACTGCTGTCATGAACACATTTTCTAAACACGTTCCCTGTGCCTGAATCCTGAATTTGTTAGGATTTGTCAAGAACTGAAACACATCTATGGATCTTTGATGAATAGTTCTAGGCTCATTCACAGGAAATCAGAGATGTCTCACTAGCTAAAAAAAAAAATATATATTTTTTTTGGTTTCATGAAAGATTTTACATTCCCAGATCCAAATCTATGCAGACTCATGGCCAAACAGCAACACTGAATTTAAATAGTCCTCAAAGTGGTTATTACTTTTTTTAATTGCAATTCCACAGCTGGAAATCTTATCAAGGTCACATTGGTTATATTATATGTGACTGACAAGAAAAACACAAATAGCTAACTACAATAACAGAAAAATAGTTTAATCTGCTTGAGAAACTTAACAGAGACAAGGGTTTCAGGATCTCAAAAGGAAGAAGAACCACACAGTCTGAATACATTCAACACAATAAAAACTGTCAGGTGACACCATATATACATATATATACACACCAAATAGAGACAAAAGCAGAAGAAAAAAATACAATGCAGAGAATAACTGAACATCTTTTTTTTCTGTACTACAACTGCTTTTCCTTGGAGTACAGGCAACATGATGCTTGCAAGCATAAAAGAGACGTGAAAACTAACATATTGTAGCTGTACAGAAAAACAGCTGATTTTTCCTTATATTTTAAGCTATCTACAAAACAGCAATGTTAATTGAAAAACAATTCCTCAATAGTTGAAGGTCACAGACAGCAAAAATGACACATCTTCCTAGCACAGCACTTCAGGGACAGAGCTAGAAATGCATAACACACACAGGAACTCAGCATTTGTGTTTCAAAGAAGAGACCTTCAGTTTAGGCTCTGAACAGCACTGTATCTCACAACAGGATTGTTTTACACGCTCAGGATGCACATGGCTTTCCCCATAAGCATCCCCGAAGTCTTTTCTGATGGATAAAAATATTCTAGCCATTTTACAGTGCCAACACTACCTCATTGCTATACACTCTCTTGCTTTCCAGTAGGATTACCATGTGATGACTATGAGGAAAATCAAGTCCCATCCCTGCAAGGGAATGGTTGCCAAGTGGCTGTTACGAATCTTCCACTAATGGGAGACTCAGGAAAAGGATGAATCATTTCTTGGAACTTGCAAACTACATCTCAGGCAGGAACACACACAAAAATACACATATGGTTGCTGTGGAGAACCCTTTGCTGACTGCCATGGTTTGGAAAAGAGATTGGTTCAATTCTATCTAACTACTTCTCCATTCAGGTTCACCACTGACTTCAGCACAATCAAGATAGGCCCAGATAAAACTGTATTGGGACGTCCTACTGTTCCAGGACAAGCACTCCCTGCTCACAACACATATTTGGTTTATTTATCTTTTCATTTTATTCTGTATTGTTTTGACCCTGATTACTCTCTATTGACACCCAATATATGTATAAGAGAAAAAAAAAATCCCTAAGAATGTAAGCCTATCTAAAACAGATGTCAATTTTATAATGAACTGAGTAAATCTGTCCATGATCATTCCAACTGAGATACAGGTCTCACATCAGAATGAGACTAGTTTGACCCTTGGGTCATCAGGGTAGCTTGGAAGAGGTCTTCCCTTGTACTCCTCACTGGAAATTAAGGCTTGATTCCCCGTCACTATAACTCCTCACCACCACCACCTTTTTCTTTTCGTCTCTCTCAAGGCTACTTACAAATTAAAACATCAAACAAGCAACACTCCATTATTTTGGTTTCACTCAAAAAGAGTAGAGGGAAGGAGAAAGGGAATGGGAAGCCCAGCTCTTTGTCTAGACAGAACACATTTCTCCAACCCCACTTCCTCAACACTTACTCACAGCAAAGAATATGTATTCAGTGACATTTGGAAAATGACAGAATTCACAACTTCACAAATCAAGAAGCTTTGAAACCTACCATTTAAAGCCTGTTGAAGCCAGTAGGATCTAGATGGATTATTGGAAGATGTTCAAGCCTCACATGAGATTAGGGCTTCTTATTTTACAGTTTCATAAACACAGGAAGAGACTTTCTCTGATCCATATAGCAGGCATGACCTATAAAGGGCTGATAACGGACAAGCCAATTGCCCAACACCTGGCAACCCTTTCCTGCTTATCTGTTTAAGCTCCTTCATGGCTCAGGCCACCCCCTGCAGGAGCTCTGTTAGTCCAGCTTCCGGAGACTGGGAACACCTCGAGGACAGCTCTGCTCATCATGCTGTCCACAGGTATGACCAGCACACCATCCAACACTGAATTCTTCCAGGAAGCTCTGGTCCAGCTTCCGAGGCTCTTCTGGGAGGTGCATCCACCCAGCTTTTGGCACTGTATCCACTTTGGAAGATGGAGCTAGGCCTCAGTGGCAGGATCTAGGTCACGAAACAGAAGAAAGAGAGCCCTAGGACAGACACTCAACCATCCAAATTGTGCCATTGTTGGAATGGTTTTCACAGGAATTTTGCCAAGTCAGTTAGGACTACCTCAAACAGTATTAGGACAAAGCTAGGTTTGGTAGATCAGATGAGGTTGTCGTATCTGAAAGAGCAGAATTTAGGAAAATGGCTGAGTCACACCAGTCTCACTTGACTCATACAGCTAGGAAATACACTCTGGCCTGGTTTACTTAATAGCAGAGACAGCAAATGAGAATAGGCAGTTGTTGCAAATTGTAGCTCCTGGGCTCTTGTCCTGAGAAAGAGCCCACATAATATGCCTGCTGCTGCTACTCATACATCTGTGCTGAGAGCAGTCCTTTCTGGTGCCAGGCTGGACTCCTCAAACTCCCAAGCAAAATGTTGCCATATAAATGATGTTTGTGGCATTTCCCCGTGGCTTGTCACAGACTGAAATGACTGCACTCTCTCAACAGAGCAAGCCAGCTTCCTTGTGCACTGGATCTCAGCACAGATTTGGGCAGCAGCATGAGGGAGACTGTACCTTGCCCTCATTTTCATATGATGGGAAGTAGCAAGTGCAATGCAAAAGACTCCCAGCCCTGGTAGAGCCAGGTCTTGGGCACTTCCAAGGGCACCTGTGATGTCCATGAACTATTTTGGAACATTTCCCTGCCCCAGCCCATGTCCCTGAAATCTGAAATCTTGGCTGTGCATCCAAGTCTAACTCATGTATTTGCAAGGTGAAAACAATATTCTCACTAGTGTATTCTGCCACAGGAATAGCAGGGTCTAGGGTCATTTCTGACCCATGTTCATTTTTCTTCAGGGAGATGCTGGAGCATAAACATCATTCAACAAGAGCAGCCTTTTCTTTCCTTTCTACAAAGAGGCATTTAGCTAGGCTTGGCAGAAGGAGGTAAGCCTCCGGGAAGACATTATCCTGACAGCAAACACTGGTGACTGGCTTTGTGTATATGAACGTACATGTTTGGCAGGCTCTAGATGCTAAATAAATATGGGTTATTAATAAAGTGCTAGCTCGAGATGGAAAATAAGATTGAATGCTTCATCTTCCCAGAGCAGTTTCAGGATCTTAGGGGAGAAATAAAGAACAAAGACAATGGAAAAAGGAGAGCCATGGGGGAAGGGCTGGGGGGAAAGGAATCCAATAAAGAAGAAAATAGCAGCAAGGAAGAGACAGTAAATTTGGTTGGCTGTAAAAGAGGCTCAAGAAAACAAAGGATAACAAAACAGCACTGGTAAAAACAACACTATCTCTTGCTCCCCAAGACTGAAGCCAAGATGTGAAAGTCATCTTAGCAAAGAACACTTACAAAAGACTGAGAAGGATCAAGAGACAAGCAAGTAACCTGAAAGCACAAAAACAAAATGCAAGAAAACCAGGCCTAACGCAGGCCCAGAAAAGGAGACCTCGGAGAAACTTTGAGGAGTTGCCAGGCTCTACAGAAATGGTACTGAGATCAAGGGACTCTGCTCCTGTGTTTGCTCACCTCAACATCCTCGCCAGCACAGCTGTAGGCTGCACCTGCTGTCCTGCGCCACAAGTCAAAGCCTGTACTTGAGAGAACAATGCCAGCAGATTTTCCTTTCACTTAGCCATTTTCATAACTCTTCGCAACTCTCAAAGCAAACATACCTGGGAACCACACTTTTGTAACCTTCTTTCTATCAACTAACCATTCACCACATGCATTACTTCTGTATCAGCACTGCAGTGTCATATAGCGACACTACGATAATTTAACTTTCCAAATGTCTTATCCAAACATTTAGTACTGCAATGGTTTTCAAACTTAGTCTACATGTGTTTTAACCTAAGAAGTCTTTACGTCCTTATACTTCCCAATTAACAGAGGGCTACATTTCTAGGTCAAATGGCAAACTGCTACATCTACCTTTATACAACTATAATTCATTTATTTTTGCCAAGTAACAAAGCATCTCATTAATTAGGTCTCTTGGGCGTAGTTCTCTTCTACTTGTGCTATGACATTCCCAAAACTGTCATACAATTAATAAAGATCATAGCTTAAGAGTTGCTGTCATATGTTGGACCAAGGCTATTGAGTGCTTCAAATTGGAGAGCTTGGACTTCATGGTCCAATTCCCTAGGCAGATGTCCCAGGATGTGGTCTGATTTTCAGAGAGAATATCCACAGCTCCACTGGTTTTAATGGCAGGCTTGTCCACTTGAGAGGTGTAGAATTTGGATAATTTATATTTCTTTTACACAGAATTAGAGTCCCTCGCTCCCAGGGCTCCTCCTGAAGCCTAACCTGCTGCTATTTCTTTTTCTCTCTCACACATACACCTTCAAACAAAAACTTCTTTGAAAAGCATAGCCTTCTTACATTGTGATTTGACGCATCCAGGCTTTGACCCATCATCTCTGTGTTCCAAAATGAATGGCAAACTTTCAGGACATCAGTGTAAGAAAAATACCATGCCATAAAAATGCCTTGCTATTTCCATACACCCTTTTCAACATGACTCAGTACCTATATAACACAGGTCAGCTTACTGTTTCATTTTGCAGAAATCTAGCCGTGCCCATGTGCAGATGAAGCACATACGTACAGCTGCTTCAACAAAGCACACTGGTCTGACAGTCCACGAAGAATTGCTATATACATGCACATGGAGGCCAGAACATGTGGGAGGCATTGTTCATGCCTTGCACATCCAGGTCGGCTACCTACAAGGAAAATGCAGCAAACTTACTTCTACCAGCAGAATACCAAATATTCACCAGCATCCAACAAGGACTTGCAGGGGAAAAACCCAAAAGGTAGGACAGTTGGAAACCTGATTAACTGCCAGCCCTATTGTGGAACACTGTTACCAGAAGCAGCTTGTTGAAAAACAGTTCACACTCTTACAAGTGCTATTCAGACAGATACTACGTGCAGTTCCTTTGTCTTCCTCCTCACAGCAGGAGGACATGATACTCCTGTAAGGTCAATGCAGGATGTTCAATATGAGGCATATGAGATGCCTCTCAGGCTTAGATCCTATTTTAGCACTCATTTCTACTTTCTACTCAGGTCACCAGCTTGACCTTTACATGAGAACACTAATTAAACTTTGTGAGCATTGCATGATGGTGCAAGGTATGGACTTTCACACAGTTCTTGACTGAAAATATACGAATGGGTGCTTTTGGTAAGGCTTTGTAAGCAGAGAAAAAGGAGCTGATTTTACAGAATTGGGTGACTTTGCATGTCTTTTGTTAAGGATTCTTACAGAAATAAAATATACTGATGTGATATGGCTAGCACTCATTTACAGCTAGCTAATCAAGTGGAGGTCATTTCTATTCTGTATCATTTGTAGTTGTGTATGCTATGTATCACTCAGACAGCAGTTTTACGTTAACAGCCCTGTTTTGAAGGTGACTTCAAAAGCCAGAAATCAAGGCACTGCTATACACAGTGTGAAGACAACGACAATTTTGCTTTTCTTTATCATTCAAATAAAGAATTTCCAAGAAAAATACCACTAAAGACTAAAACACTATTAGAGATATCTAGCATACAAAAAGCTTAATCCAGTGTATGCTAAGCAAAAGCTACTGTAAACTGCAGAGCTAGTTTCAATACATCAGGCAAAACATCTGAAATACCTCTTCCAAAAAATCAAAAAACTAGTAAACAAATCACACCACACACAACAACAAAAAAGCTCTTGACAAAGAACAAACTTTACACTTACTTTCCTCTTTACTTTCTCCCTCAAAAAGACAATTTCTCTCTTTAGCAGACAGAGGAAGATTAACTCAAAGTCCACCGCAAAAAAAAAAACCTTCCTCTTTTCTCAACTGTCAGTGTATTTCAGCATGAGTATATATAGGCATCTTTGAGCCCTTCTAGTAAACACCATGAATGATTTCAGCTGGTGTTAGCCTAACAGCTTTCCTTTCCTTTGAGTCTCCTTCTCCCAGAGGTCATCTTCATTTCCCAGGGGGAGGAGCTCACTTGCTCACCACACTCCTGCAGGTGGCTTTGCTCAGTGCTCTGCTCTTATTTTCCAGGGTGCCACAGAAAGGACCCTCAGCTGTGTTGCTGCCTCTTGCATATCCTAATTTCAGCCAGTCTGCTCTCCAGAAAGGAAAAGCAAGTGCAGTTATATCTCCTGCACCCAGCAGCAGAGCAGAGAGGTGCTGCCCATAGCAGGGTCACCTGCAGGTACTCAGGTGCAACAGAGGTGGGGTTGTCTCTAACCCTCCTACACTGCTGAGCTGCATCCTTTCCTGAATACAGCTCAGCACAAACACATCAAGTGAAGAGCCTGTTCAAGGCAGGAATCAGTCCTGCTTGCAGGATAAACCCTGATGCAAAAAAGGGATTACTCACATGAGAACAGAGTGCTCCAGAGACTAACAGCTTGCAAGATATAGGTTGCAAAGGAAAGAATCATGTCTGTAAGCACTCTGCAGTCCGCATGCAGCCATTCTCAACTACTCTCATACCAGCGGACATGCTGCTACCACCATTGAACTCTGTTTTCACTTGGGGCAATTGATGTTATATTCTCTGCCTATCAAACGCTTCCTGCAACCTCAAATGAGAGAGGGATCTTTTTTCCCCCATAATCTGGTTACTACCAAAGACACACTTACCTTGCAGAGTGACATGCAAGGAAAAATTAAGAAGATTGCTGATGAATCCCAAGACAGCTTTCTGCCGGGTATTCCATCCTCCTTTCAACCCAAATTTCAGAAATCTTGTAGCGGATGCTGCCTGCAGTGGAGAGCAAACTTTCCAATGATTCATGGCTTGGGATTTCTAGCTGCCACTGCCTGTCATCAGATTGTTCAGAGGAGCTTATAAGCTTGCTAAAGGCAATAGTTTCCCAAACTCATCTAATTCGTATAGCTTATACTTTGATTTCATGCAGCAGTAGAATCTATAGCCAACAGAACCCAAACAGAACAAAATTCCTAATACACTTTAACAAATCATTAAGCTGCTGGAACTGAAAATGTATACAAGGTGATAAAACTTGGTAGTTGGTCAAAAAGCTTCCCTGTTTGTGTTAAATGGGGATGAATTTGTTTCTCAAATCCATGCTAGCTAATACACTGTGGCATAACATTTTTAGTTACCACTATACTTTCCTTATAACATGTTCTGATGTTAAAAATTTCTTCCCGTGCTGGTGAAGGAAGCACGGTTAGACAGACAAAAGCTTGTGAGAAAATCCTGAAATGGGTGTCAAGCACAGCACAGAAACACCAATCCAGCTAAACTAAGTCTGTGATTAAATTTTACCCTGCAAGAGGTTCCATGGAGATCAAAAGGTTGCTGCAGGATTTTAGTGGCATGAATTCATTAGTCAGAAGTTCATCTATCTGAAAGATGGAGTACGTTAATGATAATTTTCAAGCAAAATGGAAAAACAAAGATTTGAATTATGTAATTTCTATCTATCCTACTTTCAATAATTTTCAGATCATTTATTCTGTCCAGCAGAGTCAAATGGAGGCTTAACAGATTTAAGCACTTAGTACAGGCTCTTTGTTGACACTGAGAACAAAGCAGCAGCTGAAATAGTCTACTTGAATAAAAAAAGCTTTTCACCCAAATAAATATGCATGCAGACTCCTGTAAGTAAACCTACCACCATGCACAGGGGCTAATAGTGCAGCAGTTCACAGGAGACCAGGACTCAAGGGCACCAGCAGAAATGGGGTGACACTGAGCAACTCCCATGGCTGGTGGGGGATCTTGTGAAAGCTGTCATTTGAAAAATAAAAAGCGAGTAAGTGCATTGATCTGCAAGTCTCAGGGCTCTGACCCAAAGCAAATGGGGAAGGAAGTACACCAACAGCCTTTGTAAGGTGGTATTATTCCAACCTCCTTGGGGAGAAAATATTTACCCCCTAAGTAAACCTCTTATTTCAAAGGAGATTATAAACAGGAGGGGAACCAACTTTTCACAAGGGTAGACAGTGATAGGAGAAGCAGGAATGGTTCTAAACTGAAGGAGGAAAGGTTTAGATTAGACATCAGGGGGAAGTTCTTTACTGAGAGAGTGGTGAGGTGCTGGAACAGGCTGCCCAGAGAGGTTGTGGATGCCCCAACCCCGGAAGTGTTCAAGACCAGGTTGGATGGGGTCCTGGGTAACCTGATCTAGTACCAGATCTGGAGGTTGGTGGCCCTGCCTATGGCAGGGGTTGGATCCTGATGATCCTTGGGGTCCCTTCCAACCCAGGCCATTCTATGATTCTAAGTACTGATTTCAGTAAATAACTACAAGTACAGCTGTTTCTGTTTATTTCTCCCCACTCCTACAGAAATGCTGAAGCCTCTCCAAGCATCTGGCTCCTCTCTATTGATGGGAATTTTCATGCTGTGAAAATTACCTTTCAAAACCAGAGTTGGACATGAGAGGCAGAGGAACAGCAGCACCACAAAAACCTAATTCCTGAAAAGAGCAGCATGGTATCTCTGTATACAGAAGGCTCTGCATGAACCTGTGTCTCAGAGTAAAGAGGACCTTGGAGACAGAGACCACTTACGCATGTGAAGTCAGAAGTTAGAGCAGACAAATGCCTGGCTCTCCTAACAGCACAGGAAAAATTCAGCCCAAGCTTAGGACTCATATGCAAAGTTTAGCTGCAATATCAAAACAATATTGCTCTCCTTCCCACCTTCAACCAACCGATAGTATAGGTCTTTCCTATACTAAAATGAAGCTCTCTCTCCCCTTTGGATACTGCTACCCTCAAGCAGCTTCTGCACCCAGAGCAGACATCCTGCAGCTACAGCTTCTGTCTACACTCTCCTCTCTGCTGTACACCATCAGTCAGGCTGGTGGGCTACCAGCCCTTCTTGCCCTAGACCACAAAGCCCCTTATCAGGGCTGCCCTCCAAACTCCCAAACACACTGATGCAGCTTGTTTATGTCTATAGCTCAGTGCCATCTGCTCTTCTGTTCCAACATGAAGAATACCTGCTCCAAATCTCTGCTTGGGCTTGTGGTGCCAAAAATCTCACAAAACCAGTACATCAGGTCCCTGCCGTAGCAGTTTTCCATGAGAAGGGTCACAAAAAATGTGAGTTGCAAAGATAAACCAAGTGATCTCTGAGACACAGTCCTGTGCACTGTTATGAGCAGGGTGGTACTGCCGCTGCTTTCCGTGCCTGCAAATACACATCAAGCAACAAAGACTCAGCAGAAAGTGTGCCAAATGTATTCGTTCTCACATCTACAACACTAGTAATTTGTACAGGAGATCAGATAAGTTGAAAAGACTGCATTTACTACTCATGCTTCCCATCTCAGTCTCTGGGCTTATATTTACAGTATCTGATTAAGTGACTGTTAAATAGCCCAAGCTGACAACATTGTCTCAGGAGAACTCTTTATCTTGATCTAAAAGTGTTAAAGTAATCTCTGAATATGAATTTCAACAATAAAGGGCACATGCCCAGTATAAACCTATTAATTAAGGCATAGACAGATCCCTGCACTAAATCAGGCCTACTTACATCTGATAAATAACAGGGAAAAACACTTCATAGGAAGATACAGCAAACTGGCTCTTTACATATTGCTTCTTGTTAGCAGTTCTTAAAGCAGTTAACGAAATGCAGCCCAATCTGTGCTACTAATGAAGGAAACAGAAGCATAAGGAAAGGGAAATGGTTTGTAAGCAGGAAAAGAAATTAGATCTTCTGAATCACCCACAGTCTGCTGCTTTCTCCACTAGGATGCTCGTCCCCCCAGGGAAAGCATACCTCTAAAAGCGATGTCTTCTACCACACAGAGAAGAAACATCCCCAAGCTCTCTTAAAGAATATGAAAAGCATCTTCATAGCCCAAGTCAAAATATTCTTATTATATGTACAAGTGAAATCCCTTTTGAAAGAGCATTAAATGATAAAATAGTATTAAAAATATTAACAGTACATCATTCTGGCAAATATTTTCATGAGGTTGAAAAAAGCACTCATGAAAAAAATATGAAGATGTCATTGCATCACTAAGAGAACTTGACACACAGTTGAGTAACTGGTTTTAGAAACAAATGCTCCATATCTTGCTCTAAGTCTCCACCTGTGAAGACATGGGGAAGCATTTGTTCTGTTTGTAGAATCATAGGCTTTTTTCCACACATTTTCGCACCGGTGTTTGGTTGTGCAATGATTTCCATATGTTTATTAAATATAAACAAGAACAAATCAGTATGGTACCAACTGGTTCTGGTTACATTATAATTTAGCCATGACATTTGTTTTTTGGAGAGGATGTTTGGCAGGGGGAAACTAATGTTTTTCAAAACACCTTTCATTCTGACACTGAAATCAAAGGCCCTGCCAGCAGGGAAGGGAAAAATCTGGATTCATTAAAAAGAAGCAAGGTCAGAACAGCATGAAGAGAACGCTGTATAATATAGATGGAACTGGCAATAACACCAACATTTAAAGTTGTGTGACATGTCTTGTTACAAGATCTTGCTTTCAATTACTTAACGCTCTGCCAAATTAACTGATTTGCCAGCAATTTCCTTTGCTAGGTGTCTATCTCAGGCTGTTTTTCTTGTTGTTTTTCTGCAGGTGGGGCTTCAGAAGAAATGTTCCACTGTTTCTGAAAATTGGAAACATTTTATTACAGAAAGCACTTTTGTTTCCCCCTTTTAAAAATAAAAAAATCACATTTGAACAATCTTTTCAATGAGTGGCAGTAAGGTTCTGGAACTGGAACTCAGTTTCACATTGGTAGTTTAGAAGATAAGTTTCCATTGTCCTTACAGGAAAAAAAAGAATAAAATTCTTCAATGAAACACATATGGTCATGCCATATAAAGAAATTAGCAACTGCATAGCAGTATTTTGCGAAAGAGAACAATGGGCAGTGGGATTCACTCTTAACAAGTAAAGGAAGCTGTTAAAAGGAAAGCTGAAACCCTGACTGGCACCAAGAGACTGGGATCGAGCATCTGAAAAGAGGAAGAGATGGTTGCAAAAACTGAAGCTAGAGAAGCTCTGAGAAAACTGGTGCAATCAGCTGTAAATGGAAGAATCAAATGAGCAGAGAAATGGGTGAACTGAAGAACCAACTTAGGATAAAGAGAAATCAAGAGGCAGGGTCGGAAGACTGCAATGAAAATTGCACCGCTTTGACAGAATGATGGGGGGTAAACTAGCTATGAGGATCCCAAAAGATATCTCAACTAGGAATTGGGTCTGCTTTTCCAGAGCCTGCATTTGTCAGCTATGACAGCCAAAGGTCTGTACTGTTCATCCAGCAAGGTCTGTGTAGCACTTTACTATAGAATTTCAGCTATTTTATAGTGCTCCAAATAATCAAAGTTGTAGAAATGACAAAATGTTTCTGTTAGAGTCAAGAACTCAAAATCTAGGCAATGCACCTTTAGGCTTGTCCACACAATCTTGATATCACCCTTTTGTAACACTGCCTTTGCTGTGCAGGGTACTATTAGAGCTAATTTCTGTTCTGCAGATCTTCAGGGATCACCATTAGTGTTGTGCACCACCATGGCAAACACGGGGGACTTCAGTGAATCCAGGTGACAAGCTTTAGGAAGGAACAGGAACATTAACAGCTACAGCCCAATGAGAACCACAATACCTCAGTGCCAGAAAGACACTAATTCCAAACTAACCCAAAATGCATTCTTTCCTTTTGATTTTTCACTAACAAAAATATCATCTAAAAGGATGCTTTCCCCAATGAATGCACTTATTTATAAAATTGTATTTCTCAGCAGGAGTCTGATTCTTGGCACTAAAAAGCATGTAATTATGTTTGTCCAGACGCTGAAAAGCCAAATCTAAAAGTAAAAGCAGAATCAGGAGCAGAGAAGTGTTTCTGCACTATGCAGTTTAGATTTGGCTGGTGACAGCAGGAGGTATGCTAAGGAAACATGTCTGTCTCAAAGCTAGAATTACTGTCAAGCAGAGGAGGGGAAAAAAAAAAAAAGAAAACAGGTATAGAACAAGAAGCATTAGTTACAGTAGTGCAGTTACGATAGACAACATTGGCATGGCCATTGCACCCCAGAGAGTCCACAAGATATATTCCTTACATAAATCCACACAACCCAGGCTAAAGAACGTATCCCCACCCCCTATGATAAACTTGAGACCTCCAACAAAACAGAACAACATCCAAAGAAACCGTAACATGTTTTTTGTTGAAAGGTGCTAAGACTAAATATATCACTGGCTTCCTAGAGCTGGGCAACAGCAGCAGACTTCTTACATGAAAATGACTGCTTTATCCTCTGACTATCTCAGGCAGATATAGATCTCAAGGAGCACTTAAGAAGGTAAACCTGGCATAACATTTGGAGAGGTTCCAAGCAGCGTCGTGTTTTCTCCAGCTCTAACCCAGCTGGAATGGCCACAGCAGTGTGAGGCACTTGCACCTGACTGAGCACACCTAGATGGAGCAGTAGCAGCAATCATACACAGCTGCAAGTAAACTACCTATGCTCTTCTCTCTTAGTATCACCAGAAAGAATTTCTGGAAAAGATTAGAAATGTTTGCAAAATGTTTTACACCTATTGGCATGCCTTTTCTGCAGCAGCCCTTGAGCTACAAGAGGAATTAAGCATACAGCCAAAATACTGTTCATCAGATCCCACAGCTTCTCTGAGAAAGCATTTTCCAGTTTGAAAGGGGGATATCATGTTGTCACTGGAAACACAATACACATATTTTCTCTTTTAAAGGGCTGCACACACTCCAAAGGCAGTTCTCACCATCACACATAAAGAAGCAGGTTGAATCCAGCACTGCTGGTGCAAACATTTAGTGTTTTCTCCCAATCAAAAATACTTAATTATATTGGCAGAGGTAATGAAGAAAAGAAAGCCCATTATCAGAAGGCTGACATTTACTTAACTGGAGTCCACACCTGTACTGGAGAATTTCCAGAGATATGTGAATTGAGAAGGCTGAAACTCAATGGTCTAGAAAAAACACCAACATAGAGAAAATGGAGAAGTCTCTCCAAAAGCTACGCACATGAGTTAGAGAGCAGCCCTGTTCCAGTATGATAACCAGCAAAAAACATCCAGGTGACAGAAGTGTAAGAAGGGAAGAACACTGGCCAGTGGCAGAACTCTGACCATATCCTGTGGTTTTGGGTCCCCAATCAGTGATGCTTCCATTAAACCACATCCAGAGGTGGGGATTATAATAAAAAAAAAAAAAGTATAAAAGTTCTTTCTGTTAGCAGAAACAGCCTGCTAACATCATCTTGGAAGATAGCCTGCTACTTTGCTTGGTTCCAGCTTCAGGGAGCTTCCTTGGGAGGTTACTGACTTCATAAGCTTGCTGGACACAGAACACATTTCATATTCAGGAGCTCAGAGACATACAGAAAAGCCTGAAAGGCAAAGGTGTTACTCTGTGAGCTGGACTACAAACTTCTGCCATACCACCACAGATTCCCCTCACAAAGCGAGTGGAGGGGCAGCGCTGAGCTCTGCTCTCTGGTGACAGTGAAAGGACCTGAAGGAATGGCATGGAGCTGTGTCGTGGAGGGTCAGGTTGGGTGTTAGGAAAAGGTTCTTCACCAGAGGGTGGTGGTCATGGAACAGGCTCCTAGGGCAGTGATCATAGCCTTAAGCTGCCAGAGTTCAAGCAGCGTTTGGGCAATGCTCTCAGATACAGGGTTTGATTTTTGGGTGGTCCTGAAACGACCAAAAATTTTGCTAACTTGCTCACGATTTAATAACGATATTGCAAGCAAGAGAGAGACATCTGGATGAAGGCATAAATACAGCTTTCTCTTATGAGTATAGGTACTAGCAACAGATGAAAAAAAACTCCTTGGTCAGGTTAATGGTTGGACTTCATGACCTTAAAGATCTTTATTAATCTAAACAATTCCATGATTCTGTGATCATTTGGCCAAACCCAGAAATACTGCTCAATTTCTGTATAGAACTACATATTTTTTTTGAACTTTTCAATTTATGATCAAAGAGCAGAACATGAACTTTCAGCAACTTTTAGAGGAAATGTTGTCTGCACCTTCCCACAGAACTCCTGCATTGTGCAGAAAAAGTAGTATTCAACATCCTATTAAGTAAGATTAGTTCCCAGAAAACTGTTAGGTAAACTTCTATAATCGCTAACATTTCATTCATTCACCTATTTTCTTCTAGAAATCATCTTCCAAAGAGAAAATTTGCAGTAATTTTTATGTGGAATGAATTATTCACACCTTCTAGGACAATAAAATCAATCACTGCATTGTTCAGATTCCTGTTGATTCGCATTCCCACTAGAATACTTACTTTCGCTTTTATTTTACACAAAAGAGAATTTATCTAGTAGTTCCACTCCCCAGCACTTGAGAACACTGCTAAGCTCTACCAAAGTAACAAGAAAATGCACTAAGGTACAAAACTAAATACAAATCCCACGCTGACTGCTGACGCCCTCAACACAGGTCTTTTCATTTCAGGAGCAAACAGAAAGCAAACAAGGGACCTAGTTGCCACATCCTTCCTGCTGATGAAAGGTTCACTTAGTGCACTGAGAGAGAGTAGGGCTCATGGCAAACCCTGGCCAGTCAAGAGGCAAGCACATGAGGATCTGCTGAACTGAACCTCTACTAAAGCACAGTCCTCTCTACAAAGTTAACCTGAAATTAAATTTTGGGATTCATTATATGTGACTTTACTTACACTCACATTTTAGGCTATTTAATTTGTAATAACTGAAGTGTGATTATGCCCAATCCTAATACCAAAAAAAAAAAAAAAAATCAAAAACAACCACAAAAAAACAACAGAAGAAATCAAGCAAGAGAAGAACAGACAAAGAGGGGAAACAATCATTTAAACATAGCATACCCATGGCCCTAAAACCAAAACAGCTCAACCGAGTCAGCACAGACTTCAGTGACAGCTAAGTTCTGTTTGACCATGCATTCCTATAGAAACAAACACACACGATGCTACAAAGCTAATTCTCAAGAAATTTCATTTTGGAAGAAACCTAATGCAAGGAGAGAAAAAAAAAGCACGAAATAGTGAGATTCAGCTTTTCTCCCATCCAGAACTTTCTGACCCAACCAAACTCCACTGGAAACTACACGAAGAAACCCTACTGCCAGCTAGAGAGGAAGCCCAGCTCTGCAGGCTCTCCTCCTGAGGATCCCAGAGCCCTGAGGATCTCACTGCACTATTTGGATGATTGCAGTCAAGGCTAACACTCCCTGTTCAATGTTAGATACTCTGCTGTTTTCTTAGCTAGCTAGTCTCCTTAAGTCTCCCACACAGAATTCACAAAGATAAGCTTCTCCTGGAGGAAATTCAGAGCTTAAGTCTATGACAAGGTGCTTTGGACTGTTCCCTGCAAATGCTGCCATTGAGCACAGGTTAGATCAATTTCTCTTACTAAAGCTAAAAGTAGCATAATTTCAGGGTAAGTATAGCTAACATTGCGTCTGTGGGATCTACCAGCCCCCCTTTTCATGTAGCATTTCATGAAGTTACATACAGTTAAGTATCCAGACAATTTTGCTAGATTCCATGGAAAAGTAAGCAAAAGAACAAAAAGGCTTTCAATTATTTAAGATTTACTTGAAAAAACATCACAAAACAGACTGGTAAAATCAACTGGATTGATGAACACGAGGACTGAGATATGAAGGAATTAATTTCCATTAAGATGTCTCTCATGCAAGGCAGAAAATATGCAGGACTACGGTGCAGCCTTGAGTAGATTTAGGTGTATTAAAAAAAGTAGTGAACCTATTAAAAAAAAAAAAAAAGAAAGAAAAACTGACTGATAAGCAAAGTGTGGGGCTTATGTGAGTATTACCAAGGCTCAAGTCAAGCTAGATCTTGAACAGATAATGAAAAAAACAGTGAAAGTATATCAGGCTGTAGAGAGCAAGAAAAAGGAGGAAGAGGGCTTTTGTCCAGAGAAGACTGAGTCAAGATTAAACATTCCTCCCAAAACTAAGCGAACACTGGACTAGTTTTCCTGTAAGAACACTTGGTTCCAAATAAAAAAAAGGGGATGGGAAGGACAGAAACCTCTAACCATGAAACCCAGGAAGATTCCTAACACGAGGAGTCATGGGAACAGGAAACAGCACTGATTTTTAAATGAACATAAAAGTATCTGAGAGTAGGCTATAGCCTCTTTTCTTATAGCAACACAAGAGGTAAACTCCAAGGCCAAGCAAGTCACCTTCAGCCCCTCTTTCCTAAAATTCTTTATCTGCTGTTTTTTCCATAGGCAGATGTATAAATTCTTCTGTAATTACAGTGGAATAGCAAACCTTACTTAAAAATATATTTCCTTTGCCTTTTTTCTCTTCTTTTTAGGCTGCAGAACCATCTTCTTGTAGAATAAACACTTCATATTGTTTGGGACCTCAGAAAATCACTAACAGAGGAGAAAAGATGGGAGCTTTACTGTAGATAATTACTAGCAGAGCTAATAATTACAACACAGCTATATCAGGTGGCCTTATTGTATTACAACAGGAAATAAGAGGAATTTTGCTTTGTTCATTTAACTACAGCATTTACCCTTCATTACAAAGCTGAAGCATCACGAAAAGGAGGGCGCACAATCTTTATTCACGGGCCTGCAAAATAGAGCTATAGGTCTAATTCAGCAAGCCAAAGGCAGGTTTTGCACTCTTCTATATAGAACCTTGGTGCCTAGAGATAGAAACTGCCACCTCTCGGGACAAGATCTTATGCTAGAATGAGTTGATACATCTTTAACGTAAGTATGCTTCAAAATCTCTCTCCAAGGAAGAGAGGAAGGAATTGCATACCTACCTGATTAAACACATGCTTTACTTAAGAAGACTGGGGTTGCAGGAAGCGGTTCATACACATCCTTCAGCAGCCAGAGTGTTGCGACTCCTTAGCTACAAATGTGGGTGGCAGATATTTACTTCTGGGTACAGTCAGCACAAAGTGTCTCCAGTATCACTTGAAATCCTTATGTCTCTGAAAGCTACTGCACAGGTTGAGCCCAGCTTTATTAATGAATAGAAAAGATGCATGTTTTCCATGAATCTTTAAAGCCCTGAGCTTGTTACCACACTGTCTGATCCACAGTAGCCACAATTAAGTGACACAGACGTTGATCTTGAAAGCTAAATAATACCGTTCCAGGTAAAAAGAAATACACGGATTTGACTGAAATGGTAAAGCCTGAACCACTGGTACTCAAAAACTACTGCAACATTACAACATGGGGAAAATAGGACATTACATTTTGTAGTAGGCGAAGGAAACTGGTCTCAAGTCCCATAGGTTTACTGGGAACTAGGAGAAATTGTGTTCCCTTTTGTGTATCCTGGAAGGGCTGGGGCTCTAAGCAGAGACCTCTGGTGCTTCTGAGATCCTCTCCAAAGTGTGTTCATTGAGTGTACTTCAGGCAGTATTTATTTGGACACAGGTTGAGGATGCCAAGGGAACTATCAGCCGGACCAGCCTTGTCTTACTCAGATGAAAAGCATGGTCTCCCACAGAGACTTTTGAAGGGCTTACCTGTATTATTGCTTGTTCCTACACTAAAAAATGATTCTGTCTCAAATGTGCCAAGCTCTTAAATTAAGCCCTTCAAGAAGATTACAGAGACAGGAAGCGCATTCAGCCGCTCACCCTCCTTCAGAAACCTATTTAAATGGATGAAATTTCCTTCCCTCTCATCTCCAATGGTGATAGCAGGGAATTCTAGACTACTAGTTCAATGTTTCAAAATGCTTAAGTATTTTTTAACAGTAGACACTCATTTATTATGATAAAATCATGGATAACTGTACTTTCTTACAATCATTGGAAAAAAGGCGTTTTTAAAATAAAAATGTACATTCAAAAGACTTCCCATTTGTTTATTTCCAGAAAATTTGACATTAAGGGGAGAATGCTGAAAGTCTAATCCTGACAATACTGCTATAGCATGAAAATGGTGTTACGGCTTTCCTGCTTAACACTGGTACACATAACAGTACAAACAAGCGAAACTCTCCTAACTAATTTGGACTATATCCTATGAATGTCATTATTTTCCTTTGTGAAAGGTTACTTTTCTCCCTAACATTCCTCCCTAAGAGACTTACTCTGAGGATGCATTATCCAATTTTTTATGAACAATGTTCAACATTTTTAGGGTTTCCAAGAAGAAAGAGACAATGACTTAACAACCATAGAAACTGTTTGACATTGAAAATATCCATAATTTTTAGTTCCGTGTAATTAGCGTTCCTTCACTTTGAGACAGTTATGAAAGCCAATTTCTGAAACTAGGTAAATCATTCAGCTTTACAAGAAAAAAAGAAAACTCTACAGATAGAAATTCCTGGGTTTTTCCAGTTCTATATAAAATACGTATTTTCCATACAATGTTCCTTTTGTTCCTTGTAGCTCTTATAACTGTGGAGTATCTCAGTGACAGGGAAAACAACTGCAGACATCCCAGAGCTCCAGAGAAACATATCAGTAGTCCCATCCCCAGCCAACATAATGACCTAGTGCCTCAGGTAGTACAGAGCTGCAATTTTCTGTAAGAGGTTCATGGCCTCTACAAAGGATTTCTGAGACAAAACACTCTCCTGTAGAAAGAAACTTTGTTTCTTCCCAGCTGGCACACATCTTTGCATAATGATTTTTGATTTTCTGCTATATAGATGAAATTGTGAATGGTGTGTTAGCACACTTGAAAAAAGCCTGTACCTTTCAAGTAATGCATCTGGCTTTCAGTTACTCATTTTCTTCATGTAACTTGAGATGTTAGTCTTTGAAGTGCCCAATAATTTTTAGATTTACAGACCATCTTTCATATGAGCAAACAAAAGGTGATTTCAAATCTGACTGTATTCTGAACACTGCTAGCCCCAAGGCCTGCTGCTCCTGAAGAGACTTTTAATTCTTCAGCTCTTTGGCATCCAACTTTGCCAAGCGTTACTAAGTTTTTGTAAACTGCCTTTACAAACCAACCAAATCAGGCACAAGAAAGAGCACTTTCTGACACAAAACGACCGATTCTTACAACCTATTATTTCCAAGTGAATTTTTCACTGAAGATTTGATGGTTGAGTCTCATTGATGGTTGAATCTGTTAACTGCAGTTAGATATATTACAGAAATTTCAACAAAATACAATAAATAATTTTGCACCTGCATCTCCTTTGATGTTTTGAAAGACTGCACATTGACACAGAGATAGCATAAAGGATATAACTATAAAACCTGACAGAACACACAAGTGATTTGGGAATGTCAATGACACTTTCATGACTTTAACTAACCTTTCAAGGTAAATCTCCAAAGATGCAAAAAAGTCAAAATATGTTTAAAAAAATTGCATGTCTAAGACCAATGTTTAGACATCCCTGAAATTGTATTATCACAGAATGGCTTGGATAGAAGGGACCTTGAAGAACATCCACTTCCAATCCCCTGCCGTGGGCAGGGTTGCCAGACACTAGATCAGGCTGCTCAAAACCTGTTGTTCAGCTTCCACATTTCCTTGTAGAAAACTGCTCTAAGCCCCTCAGTGTCATTTTTCATCCAAACTGGCAGAATATCAAGAAGAGTCCCAGAAAGGTGTTTCCTGCTCCAACGTTGTCCAGTGTCATTTCTGACAGCCTGAACAGAAGCATATAAAGTATTAGTCTGAAATTCATAGATGATTTCTACATAGGTAGGACACAAGCACATCCAATGACAGTATCTAAGTCAAAGCAACCTCAAGAACTGAAAAAGGTACCTTCAATGTATGAGATTCAATCTGCATGGGAAGGCTTCTGCATACAAGTGACCGTCCCAGGTTGTGGAACAAGCTGGCTGAGGAGCAGCCCCCCAGTGATTCACTACGGAACTATCAGGTAGCATCAGGTGACTGCAAATAATGTCTAAGCAAGTCACAGCAAGCTGCCACAAATGAGACGAACGTTGTTGCAAGAGATGTAACAAGACAGTAACCTAAGCAACAACAGAATGCTCCTAGTCCCAACAAGCGACTAACAGCAGAAATGCTCAGCACTGTTTGGCAATTCAGATTGGATATGGACAAGGCAGGAGAAGGCTAGAGGACAACAAAAATCAGCTATGAAAATGATTAACAGACTGGATATGAACCGTAAGGCCACTGCTAGAAGGTTGTTAAATACACAAAAGGTTGCTGCAAAGGGAATGATCTATTTACCACAGCCATGAGAAAAAGGTCAAGAAGTAACGGTCTTACACTGCACAGATGCATCACATTTTAGGGGAAAATTTCCATCAAAAAGTGATTTAGAATTGCTTAATAAGGATGTTAGAGTTTCAGCTCCACAAGATGAGAAGGATGGTTTAGGCATATGACAACAAAGGTAGACCCAAAGTCCTGCTGAGCCAACTGTACAGAAGAGGCAGGTAAGTTGGGCTCAGACTCCTGTTCTGCAGCTTCTTAACTACAGGTAAATAACAGTACAGCTTCAGCAAGGAAGTGAATGCACTCAAACTGATCAAACCATAAAATGTATGAATTTTTCTTCTTTTACTCGCCTCCGTCCTACACTAATACAACTGAGATTAGTAGTCCTATTGAACATCCCTTATTATACAGTCAAATATTTGCCTAGTTGCGACCACAGCCTTAGTTTGTTCTGTTGAATATTTAACCTTTGATAGCACTGAACTGCTGAATCCTTTTAAGTTTCTCAAGTTCAGCGTGAAACTGATTTATTCTGGGATGCTCGAGGAAGCACAAATACTCAGCTGGAAGGAAGCTATCTCAGACAATGCACGGTCCTGTTTGCTATGCCTTATTTGAAAGGCCACTTAATTAGAACAAGATTGTATATGGCATTAGCTAGTTATAAGCACTGTTTTCTGTCATATGCAATGTCTCAGTACTAACTACTTTATTATTATGCACAGCCCTGTGACTTTTCTGCTAGCATACTGTAGTTTAGTTCCACTATTCAACAGAATGATTTTTTTTTTCTTTTTTGTTAACGTTTTCCTAGTTAGATTCCCTTGCTGATCAATACTTTTTGTTAACACCTGTAGTTTACATGAGGTAGCAAAGTATCCATTATATAGCTGTCAAAAAAAGATGAATAACAATGTCAGATACTCCACTTTTTTGCTAGCAGTTTTGCTAAGATTAAGAAATGAAGGCGTCATTTGGGCTCAGCTCAGGAAGCTTGATTTGTGACAGTGAGCTCTTAGCTACAACTTGGTAAAGCCAAACCAAAGGACCTGCCTCAGTAAGACGATGTAAGCTTTCAACTGTCAAACATGTATGAAATAAGCGCAATACAGACACCAAAACATGGCTGTAGAAACATAAATTTGGACTTTTCGTGATAAAAATACCGTATCTGTTACGGGAAGCAGGTCAGACTGCTGAAGCAATTCAGATACAGCTTTGAACAAGAGAACAGCATCTTCTGAAATATACACTGAGAGAAAACATTTTATTTTGGAGAACACACTTTCAACACAAGTTTTCAGTTGTCAGCCGAAGTCCTGAGACAACCATATCATAAAGCACATAAAAAACCTGAGAGTTAGCATTTAATAGCTCATGCACAGTGACATACTCCTCCTCCCTTTTCACCACTGTATTTCCACCAGGTCAACACTCCCCCCATGGGTAACAAACACCAGGCCAGCTAGTCCCAGTGGCTTGAGATGTTCAAGCATGTGCTCTTAAACTGTTTGGTAGTATGCATTAGGGAAGAATCACCACAGGATGTAAGGAGGACAAGGAGCTCTGATGAATGTTCGTGAAAGGTCAACGTTTTTTGGAGATCCTGCTAAATATTAGAATTCTGTATCTGTTGTTTTTTCAGAAACACAGCATACTCCTCATTTCTCTGCCTACAAACCTATAAAGGATTCTTCAGAGAGACTTACATACTGTCTGTACATACAAAGCTATACTTTTTCCTTGCTCCTTCATATCACAGGACTAAATGCATGGCTTACACTGGGATTACAACTTCTGTTTTCATCAGCTTATAACTCAAGTGCCAAATGACTACATCTGAGTGTATAGTGATCTTATTTGTCAGTTCAGACAGCACCTGCTTAGGTAACCTCATCTCCTTCACACTTGATTATGCTAATGGCACACACACCTTTCCAAACCGTTCAGCATCTTAAAATATTAGTACACAAATGACTATTACTAGCATACACAAAACATTTTACAGAACACAGGGCATAAATTCTGGCAAGTTAGTACATGTATACTGTGATTTCAGCTTGATGACATGCGGACATTTCCAACTCTAGTTTTCAGCAATGCTAGTGCTATACACACAAAATATTGATATAATTTTCGCAGATACCAAAAAATCCAGAAGACTAAGGAGTAATTCAAACAATGCTCTGAATCACTCAAGACACAAATGTGAAGGTCACATAACGGTCATTACTTCACGATAAAGAATGTCTTGGTTATTTACAGGTTTCCAAGCTTAGACTGATCAGAGAGACCGAGAAGGGCATCCAGACAGATGCCACCAACATGGTGTTTGCCAGATATAGGAAACAGGAAAATATCAGGGAATTCAGGCCATTAATAGCTTCTCTTACAGGAGCAATGTAAATTGCAGTGGCAGGGTGTGGAAAGGCTGTCAGAGACCACTCACATAAGTCACGGTCCTCATGCTTGACAATACATGTAGCTTCCTCCATCTCTAGTGGGAACACTTCTCCTCTTCCATCAAACTCTTTATATTAGGGTTGGATTTGGGAAAGCACCAGTTAAGATGGTAAAGATTTCTCATCCAACTACGTAGCTTTCACAGATAAGTCATTTTTCAGTGCTCAAAACCTCTAAAAAATCAGGTTTATTTATTTATAAGCACAAGTAAGACATGAGGATCCAAACTGGGGCCTTGAGGGATGTTTTTCACAGAATCACAGAATTGTAGGGGTTGGAAGGGACCTCTAGGGATCATCAAGTCCAACCCCCCTGCCAAAGCAAGTTCCCTACAGCAGGTTGCACAGATAGGCATCCAGATGGGTCTTGAATATCTGCAGAGAAGGAGACTCCACAACCTCCCTAGACAGCCTGTTCCAGTGCTCCGTCACCTGCACCGTGAAGAAGCTCTTACACATATTGGTGCAGAACTTCCTGTGCTCCAGTTTGTGGCCATTTCCCCTCGTCCTGTCCCTGCACACCACTGAAGAGGCTGGCCACGTCCCTTTGCCTCCCGCACTTAAGATAGCTACAGACATTAATAAGATGCCCTCTTAGTCTTCTTTTCTCAAGGCTGAACAGAGCCAGTTTACTGAGCCTCTCTTCATAAGAGAGATGTGCCACGCCCTATATCACCTCTGCGGCTGGACTCTTTCCAGGAGATCCCTGCCTTTTTTGTACTGAGGAGCTCAGAACTGGACACAGTGTTCCTGGTGAGGCCTGTGACCAGGGCAGAGTAGAGGGGCGGGATCATCTCCCTTGAGCTGCTGGTCACGCTTTTTTAATGGACCCCAGGATATCATAGGCCTTCTTGGTCACCAGGGCACACTGCTGGCTCATAGTCAACCCGTTGTCCACCAGAACCCTTCAGACACTACCCATATTTCTGGAAAGGTATCTGTAGACTGGCTCCAGGCTGCTTTCTGTTCAGTATCTTACTTAAATCCTCAGACATAATCTGCTGAAGTCTACAAGTACATCAAGTTTCCTTTACTGATCACGCAAAAGGTAATCAGACGGCCTGAATATAGTCCCCAATTTCCAAGCCTTAGCCTTCTTTCTCATTTGGTGATAAAGTACTGAAAATTCAGGAGTTCCCTGCAACATCCAGCGCTGTACCTAAGGAGCAACCAAAACAATGAGAAACATCTGTTTCAGTGAATGAAAAGCTTCATGTTGTAATCTAGGTATATTCTCTTTAGTAGCATCTGATTTTCACCCTGTGAAAGATAAAATACACTTACTTGTTTTTTACTTACTACTGTTATTTTTCCTTACACAAAATCATGTTCAGAGAAAAAGTCCAAATCACTGCATCATCTTATAAGGGTGCTACATTTGTTAAAAGATTACTCAGAAGTCTAGTAGCTCTTATGCTGCAAGGGTCGTTCCTTTATATACAACAGGTATTAATCACCAACTTCATCATGTTCAGGAAAAACACAGCTGGGTAAACCCTGAACTGCTAAAGCTCTTCTATAACAAGATGTTAATCACTTTACTTAGTTGAGGGGTGAAAGCTTAATTATTATGGATTTGTAACCCCCTGTTTTGCACTTTGGAAAATAATTTATAGCATTTCTTTCAACCATCAAGATGTCAGGCTGTGTCATACACAAGGGGGTAGTATAGCACAAAGGCATAATCCTAGTTACATTGTGTTGTAAGGCATACAGAAGTAGAAAAGCAATACAGAAATCACTGGGGTTGGCACTTCAGCATTCCTCTGTTCTCTCTCATCAAAAAAAAAAAAATCTATACAAAATTTGGATACACATGTTGGCACACATTTTACATTCATAGATGTAAATCAGTCTACTTTCACTGACAGTTACGCCAGTTTATGTCCACTCCAAATATGATCCAAATGTGAGTATGAAATGCTGCCTGTATGTTACCCTTGTATAATGTTCTCCCTTCACCTATGTAAACATCCTCTAAAAGAACACGGAAGGAAATAACCTCATTCCAAAAATGTAATTTCTTCATCTTCTTTTTCAGTTGTCTCTTAACAGTTCCACTAGCGGTCAACTGGAAACTACATGTTACACCATTGGGCCTCAACAGAGGATTGTTCTGTGTGATCAGGCCACACATAAATCCCTGTGGATGAACTCTGAATGAAGCCATTGCAAATTCCTTACTGGGTTTAATTACAATCTTTATGTTGCCGTCTTCATATGTTAAGTATAAAACTCATTTTCAAACATAAGATTAGAGCTATAATGGAAAAAAAACCACAGAAGATAACATTGCTCTTTGCTTTCCAAATGAAAAATTTCCATGCAAGGCATGCATCTCAAGAGAAAACAAATACATAAAGCGCTTACTGGGAAAACTACTTGTAAATATTTTTGTTCCAGTCTTTTGCTGTGCATCCTCAAGTTGTTTCCCCCTAACCAACCACAAGACCTAGAGCATGGCTAACACTGCTGGTTTGAAGTCCTGTGTCACCTGCATATAAGAGCAAAGCTGTGCTACACACATGCAGCCTGGCAATGCCAGAAATGCTTATTTTTGCCTAGTAAACTTGCTAATTGTGTTTGCAGAATCTGTAGCAGTTTCTCTCATCTTCAGTGCTAAACTGCCTATGTGCAATCTTATTCTAACTTGCTGTTTTGCAGCCTATAAGGGTTTCTGCTCCTCCACGTGGGAAAACTATGCTATAGTTTAAAATGATGACCAGAGTCTGAATACAGATACCACTCCACGCAAAAAGGGTAGCATTATTTCCTGTTATCTGCAGCTGGCACTTCATAAGTTCAGACTCCAAAGGAGTCCTTGGTACAAAGAAAAGAGAGGAAGTATTCCCTTTGCACACTGAATGAACTCTAGCAAATGGGGCAAATGATACTGAAAGAAAAGAAAGCAGCACTAATCTGAATCCCTTCCTCATTTCTAGCTTCAAGGATTTAACACAGGGTTCTTACCACTTCCTTGAGAGACTAATGAACGTCATTGTTAGGAAAGGAAGGCAAGAGAGAGGCATGGCTGAACTGGGACCCTGCTAGTCAAACAGAAGAGCAAGAAGAAAATGCACAGACAGTGGAAGCAAGGACAAGTACCCTGGGAGGAGTGTAGGGATGCCACTTGGCTGTGCAGGGTTGGGGTCAGGAAGGCCAAGGCCCAACTGGAACTTGGCAAGGGGTGCAAAGAAGAATAAGAAAGGCTTCTACAGGTATATCAGCCAGAAAAGGCAAGTCCAAGAAGGTGCATCTCCCCTAGAAAACAATACAGGCAGGCTGGTAACAATGGACAAGGAGAAGGCTGAGGTACTCGACAACTTTTTTTGCCTTAGTCTTCACTGGTAACTGCCCTTCACACACCTCTCAAGTGGATGGGCTGGAAGGTGGGGACAGGCAGAGCAGTGACCCTTCTGCTGTATGCAAAGATCAAGTTTGCAAGCACCTGAGGAACGTGAACATCTATAAGTCTATAGGTCTCAATGAGATTCATACAAGATTCCAGAGGGAATTAGCTGGTATAGTTACCAAGCCACTCTCAGTGACATTTGAGAAGTCACGGCAGTCAGGTGAAGTCCCTGGTGACTGAAAAAAAAAACAATGTCACATCCATTTCTAAGAAGGGTAGAAAGGATGACTGAGGGTACTACCAACCTGTCAGCCTCACCTCTGTGCCAGGGAAGATCATGGAACAGATCCTCCTGGAAGCTATGCTAAAGCACACGGAAGAGAGGAATGTGATATAAGACAACCAGCATGGCTTCACCATGGGCGAGACCCGCCTGACCAATCTAGTGGCCTTCTATGATGGCATAACTGCATCATGGACAAGGGAAGAGCCACTGATGTTATCCATCTGGACTTCAGTAAGGCCTTTGACACAATAACATCCTTCTCTCCGAATTGGAAAAATATGGGTTTGATGGGTTGACTGATAGCGGTCTTTCAGTATCTAAAGGGGATCGATAAGAAAGAAGGGAACAGACTTTTCAGCAGGGTCTGTTGTGATAGGACAAAGGGAAATGGCTTTAAACTAAAAGCGGGGAGATTTAGACTGGATATAAGAAAAATGCTTTTTATGATAAGGGTGGTGAAGCACTGGAACAGGTTGCCCAGAGAGGTGGTGGATGCCCCATCCCTGAAGACATTCAAGGTCAGGCTGGACAGGGCTCTGAGCACCCTGATCTAGCTGTAGGTATCCCTGTTCATAGCAGAGGAGTTGGACTAGATGACCTTTAAAGGTCCCTTCCAATTCAAATGATTTTATGATTCTATGATTTTCTTTAATTCTCTTTCAGCCTATTTCTCTTAGTTACTTTGCCTTAGCACAGCCGAAAAAACAATTCTTTGACCTTTCCTCTACATAAAACTCTTGACTTTCATTTTAGAAAAACATTTTAGATGAAATTTGACCTCTGGCAAAAAAACTCATAAACACAAACACAAATCATTCCACGTGAAACCATGGCATGAGCCTGACTGAGGCTTTAGATTGCCAAGGCTCACCAACAGCTCAGGTTCCTTCAGGCATCACGGTCTTTCCCCCACCTGAAGTCCTGGCAGCACAAAGTCTGAAAGAACAGAGCCTGATTCAGAAAAGCCATGTCATTCCAATTAGCATGGGAAGAACTAACATCTACACAGAATGGCTTGAGTTGGAAGGGACGTTAAAGATTACCTTGTTCCAACCCTCTGCTGTGGGCAGAGTTGTCACCCACCAGATCAGGCTGCCCAGGGCCCCATCCAACCTGTCCTTGAGCACCTCCAGGGATGGGGCATCCAGAGCTGCTCTGGGCAGTCTGTTCTAGTGCCTCACCACCCTCTGAGTAAAGAATTTCCCCCTAATAATCTAACCTATATCTCCCCTCTTTCAGTTTAAAGCTATACCCCCTTGTCCCATCACTACCAGACCATATAAAAAAAGTCGGTCTCCCTCCTGTTTATAAGCTCCCCTCAAGTACTGAAAGGTAACAATGAGGTCTCCCTGGAGCCTTCTCCAGGCTGAACAAGCCCAGTTCCCTCAGCCTTTCTTCACAGGTGAGGTGCTCCAGCCCTCTGAGCATCTTTGTGGCTCTCCTCTGGACCATCTCTAACAGCTCCATGTCTTTCTTGTGTTGGAGGCCTCAGACCTGAATACAATACTCCAGCCGGGGCCCAATGACGGCAGAGTAGAAAGGGACAATCACCTCCCTTCCCCTGCTGGCCACCCCTCTTTGGATGCAGCCCAAGATACCGTTGGCCTTCCAGGCTGCAAGCACACACTGCAGGCTCACATCCAGCTTTTTGTCCACCAGAACCCTCAAGTCCTTCTCCACAGGGTTGCTCTTGAAGTCTTCTTCTCCCAGTCTGTATACATATCTGGGATCGCCTTGACCCAAGTGTAACACCTTGCATTTGGCCTTTTTGAACCTCATTAGGTTAATGTGGGCTCAATTATCAAGCTTACCTACATCTACAAAGTGAGTCAGTCCCTTTCATTTTAAGGGTTCCTTTTCGTCAAGTCTTTTGTCCTTTCTTTGCAAGAGACAATTTATCACATTTGCCAAATAGAACATTATAAGCTGTATCATGAGACAGCAAATACAGCTCAACTACTTCTGAACATGACCTTTCTTATACAAGTACAATTTATAATGCGTATACAATTTACAGAGTTTTCTGGAACTCATACTTCAAAAAGCAAAGGTGAAAAGCATTACCATGGCTAGCAATTCTGATATTTTTAAAGGATATATTTCCTACGACAGATATATTCTACCGTAACTGAATCCTGCACCAACTCCAGTTTTACTAAGGTGTCTACACTTACAGATATTTGAATTTAAATAATAATAATAAAAGATTCCTTAAAATATCCTGCATCTCCTATAACTATTTGTTTTGAACTATCAACATTTTAGAATGAAGACTGCCTTTTGGCATGTGTTTATATACAGTGCCGGCTAAAAGGCATCCCTGTCACCAGTCAGGTCTTCTAAACAGTATGCTAATACAAGCAGTAAAAAACCTCATAGAATTCCTGCCCCATACCCATATACCGCAAGCGCTTTGACACAGTTTCTGAAAATTTCCCTTTAATTAGCTTTCTCATTTCTGTTTAAAAGTTAAGCACTAGAATATCGGTATGTGGATTTTTTCCCCCAAGGAAAAATGGCCGCTGTGGGATGCTGCCTCCAAGTATACAAGCATACATTATAAGCACTACTGCTTGGGGATGCATCAAGAATTTTCCCTTCACATCCGGGAGCATAGTTCAGACAATTATTAACTTAGTCCAAAATGCTGTCCTGCTGTCATTCTCCATATACCCCATATAGGTTCCTATTACCATTGTATTTCATCCTCACGGACAATGATCTATGTATCTCACAAGTACTGCAGCTAGCCAAATTGACTGGTTGCTGCGATGGTTTTAAGAAGGATTTCTCTCCACGCTCAAAGAGAATTTTAATCCATAAAGATCCATACTGATAGCTCGCTTCCCATACTGCATGCTTTCCTTCACATGCAACTTCACTTTCAAGGAACTACCTGCTCTATCATTTCCATAGTCTTTGTACCCAAATATAGCAGCGTCCTATTTTTTAAATAGATGTTGTACCAGTATCTTCAATTATCACAGACATTCCCATTTGTCCTGGCTTCTTCCTAGTCTTAGGAAGGCTGCACACATTTGGGGTCAGGCGAGATGTCTCCATGCCTTGATAAATTGAGACTACACATTTTCAAACTTCTTGTTGTTCCCTATCTCAGTCTTACCAACTTTTGCTTATTGTCTAGTACAATACTTTCATAACTTCTCCCTGCAACAATGCTTCTCCCATCAGTATCTCACCTCAACGTGTCTACGTTTCTTAGCTTTCTTCTACTCTCTTTTCCAAAGGGCAAAACATCTGGTAAAGGGTCTGGAGCACAAGTCTTATGGGGAGCAGCTGAGGGAACTGGGATTGTTTAGTCTGAGGAAGAGGAGGCTCAGGGGAGACCTCTTATCACTCTCTACAACTCTCTGAAAAGGGGTTGTAGTGAGGTGGGGCTTGGCCTCTTCTCCCAGGTAACTAGTGACAGGATGAGAGGTAATGGCCTTAAGTTGCACTAAGGTTGGATACTAGCAAAAATTTCTTCTCTGGAAAAGTGGTCAAGTATTGGAACAGACTGCCCAGGTAAGTGGTTGAATAACCATCCCTGAAGGTGTTCAAGAAACGTGTAGATGTAGCACTGAGGGATGTGGTTCAATGGGCATGGTGGTGATGGGCTGATGGTTGGACTAGATGATCTTAGAGGTCTCTTCCATCTTCAATGATTCTATGATTCTTTTTTAAACCCACTTAGATTTTTTATTTTTTTCAATTTCAAACACCACCTGGCTGGTTCCACATCAGTTCCCTCTCCCCATACAGCCTTCATCTATTCTAATTTTATTCCTCTTTTCTACTGGACACAGTGTCCTTCTCCTATGTTATTTTCCTTTATGCCATGATCTGAGATTTCCTAATTCCATCTGTCCCTGCATGTGGCACTGGCAGCATTCCAGAGGATGCTATCACATAGACTGTCGTCTCAAATCTATTGAGACCTTACTACTGCATTCAGTAACTTGTCTTTTTGTATGTGTGCACATTACATTCTCTTCTTCCTAAGCAGAGGGAAAGAAAAAGCAGTAGTCACTCAGGCAGTCTTTCTCCCCATTCACATTACTACCTTTCTTGTCAGAAGACTATTTCCTCACAGTAATACAAGGCCTGAAGGTGGCACCATATGAAGGCTGTAGTGCATCATGATGCCTTCAAGTCTCTTCTACAGATTTTTCCATTTCTTAGACCTTCTCTAATTCATCCCAGCTAGATCAATTGAGACACTAATACTATGAGGGCCACGAGCTACAAACACTAACGTAATATAAATCCCGACTACCTCCGGGACAAACCGCATTCAGGATTATGGCTGTCACCCAATGTCCTGGATGAATCAAACCCACAATTATTTCTTTATAAAGTAGATTCACTGGAATGAGTTAGATTGAAAACACAGTCCACTCACTCGATTTTTCCTTAGATGTCATCACTGTCAGGTCCTGCTACTTCCCGCATGCTATCAGCTCTGTTCCCTACTTAAAGAATTTGGTTTCTGAATTTGGTGCTGCCTTTCCTAACACCATCAGTTTTAGGGGATGCCACATGGCCTTGAAACCAGAACTGATGTGAAAATTTCTGAGCTACATACAGTTCTGGTCTCCACAGCAACAGAGTAATCAAATCTGTGCCCCCTGCTGTATTTCAAAAGCAAGACATAAGTATTGCTTAAATAATACAGGGCTGTGGAATCAACAACCACACATCCTTTTAGTTTGAAATCAATAGTCCTTTTACCTTCTTTCTTTAAAAGAATTAGTCTTACCCGTGGTGATACCAAAAACTAGACCTCCTTCAGCTTTGCCTTTCCTTTGGTTCAACAACTGCTCTATTCAAACTCTCTCTCAGGCATTAATGTGATTCTTCTGTGAAGCGTAACGTGCAAAAAGAACACAAGCTTCTCAGCTCTGTCAGGACTTTCCAAAGAAGAGCGAGCTTTTGAAGTCTGGCTCATCTCCCCTAATGTTTTCAAACATATAAATATGGTAACATTAGAAATTAAATTAGAAAGCACATAATAGATCAGGTAACATAAAAAAAGATGAACTTCAGAGGGAGATACGGTGCTACGTTCTTATAACAGAAACATTTATTTCACCAGAGAGATGTTTGATGAAATTCTAGCTTAATGATCCTTATCTACTAAAACAGTAGAATTAAATATTTTGCAGTAAGAGCATAACAAAAAAAAAATGTGCACAATTATAAAACGTGACATATTAGCTAGAGTGGTAGACGGAATCAAAACAGAGAGTCTTTGAAAAAGGAACTACTTCAATCAGATTTGAATAGCATTCACATGGGGAGATGCAAATGATTTGATATTTTTAAGGGGGTACTTAGCTTTCAGGAATGTGGGATTATTGTCTCTGTGGTTTCTCATGTTGGGCAATCAAAAAAGAGACCCAAAATCCATAGTCCCTCTACCAATTCAGATTTTAAATACCACAGGTATGTCAATACTAACAGAGTAGACAGTGTGCAAATTGGCTGATTTAGAAGTTAAAAAACACAAGAATGTTTTCATGCAATGAGGAACACTTCTAAATTTACCCCTTTTAGACATCAATAGCACTACTGTAGGGCCTTGATAATCTCTCCCTCCCAAAATCACAGTTACTTACTTTAGATCACTGCAATTTGCACCAGCACCAGATGTTCATTTACACCTTCAGAGATACTGGTTTGTAAACTGAACACTCCTGTGTTATGCTAATCTGATTTTAACACCCTCTACAGGCTTCTTGTTTCTTTCTCCTCTCTATTTTGAAATCTACTGACAATTTTAATCTAAGAATATCATATCGAGAGCTCTAGCATAAATTTCAGTCTTGGTGTCATTTGCTTGGGTACCTTAGGGTGGGTACTCTCAGCACACAATAAGTGTCAAGGACATGTGCACACAGCTGACAAATATAACACAAAAACTACGGAGAACCCACAACTTTCTGGGTAACAAAGGGTATTCAAACAACACAAAGTATTACGTTCCTCAAATGCTCCTCTAAAATATTTGATAACCATAAGACATAATGGTATCAATTATTCAAGTGACAAGTACGAAGCTGAAACCTTAGGTCAAAGACAGAAGCACGCTTTGCAGAGCACGTAAGTATTAGGATTTGCAGATTTCCTGCAGTCTTTGTCTTTGTGTGCTCCAGCATTTCTGAACATTTTAGGTTAACTTCCTTTTTGTAGGCATGTGTTCTACTCTATTTAAAATGTAAGCATTGTAATGCTTGACCAATATCCATATATTCTGAAATCCATCTGATCCTAAATGCATTCAAAACTAAGACTTGTGTCATCTCCAGTTAAGTCAGTTCGTGGACAGGTATCGAGACTGCGTTATGTCCTGAAGGCCATCATATTCCAGTGACGACTCAGTTCTAGAGTCAGAAACACCTCTCCAAAAACATATGAGCTCTTCCATTAAATGAAGTTTCTAGGATTAGTGTTTCAGATTCGTTCTGCTGGAAGCTGAGGATGTTGACCCAGTCTTGCACTACCTCAGGAGTTGTTCTCACAATCTTTTTAAGAAACCCATTGTGCCACTTATTCACTTTAAAAAAAAGTTTTTCTCCTTCACTTTTAGAGGTCTTTTCCAACACTTCATTGCTACTATCCCTTCAAGTATTCTATGACACAAAAAGCATGCAGCTATCTTTTCATTTAACTCAGCAGAGGTTCATGTTGGGCAGCACAGAGTGGACACCAGTCCCTTTAAACTCACTGTCAAGCCTAAGATTATTGGCAAAATCCCAGTTCCTTAGTAGATTCCTAGGAAACAGTTCATCAAGACACATATTTCTCAAATCAACATATAGAAAGACAAATATTTTAACGAAAGCATTAGGACAAGAGAGACAATTTTCCTGACCTTATAACATCAGCAGATCCAAGCTTTACCACTTAGGCCAAATACTTCATATATTCAAGAAGAGTTTCTAGAACTGTTAGCAGATGGGCATGACAAGACTCCCAATAGCCTCAGCTTTGCCTTAAGGTTTGTGACTGAGGTGGACACTCACGTGAGCCTGAGGACACCTCAGCATGCACAGAATTCACCTCCCAGCTTGATTCAAACTACCTCTGTGGGAATAAAAAAACAACTTCATTCAACCATGGACAGAAAACAAACCATTCCTGAAAAATGAGCAAGCTGAATAATCCATTCTGAGTTCCTGGAAGAGCCCTGTAGAGTTACAAACCTAGAAAAACAGACACCAAATAAGCAGACACTTTCAGAACTGAGTATTTCCAACTTAAAAGGAGAGGGAGAGGGGGAGAGAGAGAGAGAGAGAGAGAAATGCAAGAGGAGGAGAGGAATGATGATCAACAGCATTTTTTGAAAGGTACAAATGCTTGATGGCAAAAGGAATGGTTTAGTGTAATATAAAGGCTTTCACTACAAATAACGGGTAATATTACAGTAATGAAAACATAAGCTGAACATCACAGTTGAAAACTAATGCTATGTAACAATTACACAAAGGAAACAGAAGTTTCTCAAATGGTACATCTATTATTAGACCAGATCAAACTTTACAAAGGATCAACTCTTCAAACAAGCTCAGCACCCAGCAGCTCCCAGCTCATCTCCTGAAAGCCACAGAAACCAATTCTGAAAATCCTATCACTTTATTTACTCAGTGCTTTCAGTGGAAACTACAGCACAGAGACCTGGCCCCAAACTTACATTATCCTGCCCACGTAAGACTCCCTTTTCCATCCAGTATTGTACCCAAAATGCTATTAAAAATAAAAATGAAGCTCTCAATGAATTTCAGCGGCTTTTCTTTCCTGTAAAGATGTTGACTAAGGTTGGTAAGAAGAATCAAAAGGAGTGTGATGGAGAAAAACAGCTGCTGCTGTTTTAGATTAGCTTTACAAAAACCTGTTCAGTCTGAACATGATTATGATGAATTAGATAATTAAACTGCACTGAAATTATAATTGGAAATATCTTTTCAATTACAGCCATTCCCAAGTATGTATTCCTGATGCATGTTCTTTCGTGGTTTATACTGATGGCTATCTCTAATACACACCTTCTCAGCAAGTTGTTTAGATGCATGACACGTTGCTCTTGTGGCTACACATGCAGAGGCAAAGGTAGACAGAATGGATTATTATTGTAGCCAACGTGTCTCAAAGGCTTCAGTAAAAATATCAATCACTGGACTGGGTTAAACCCATGTGCACGGAGTCTCGTATCCAACCTCCGACACCAGTTAATGCCAAATACCTCAAAAGAAGATGCATGGAAGACTTTTGGACGAAGATACAAGATGGCATCCTCCTAACTTGCAGCAGACAGATGGTGATTCCTGTTGAATAATTTTTTTTTTTATTTTTACCTCTTCCAGACGTCTCTTTTTGTTTAGTACTTTCTCTTGCCAAAACATAATCTAGTTAACCCTGTAATATCCACATTTATCTTTGTGTTAAGATTTTCACCTGAAATCAGTTTCATAGATGAACAGAATGCAGAAATAAAAAATACTGCATTAATACAGGTTTTTACTATGTTTCTTGTAATGGCTCCCTTCATTAAGGATTCTTCTGGCCTACCCACAACCTTATGACACATAAGAAAAATCTTTCCGGGGGTAGGTAAACCCTTTCATGGGAGATCCTGGGTGTTTCAGCAGTCAGCTGCTAGTTGCCGTGTGTTGTCTTCCTACAAGTCTACAAGTCTTCTGACAAGCCTACAAAAAGAAGAAATTAGGATGCAATATTCCTTTCGGGGGTCTTTTGACCTTTGAGAATGCTGAAACTGAGCAGTTCCTGAAGTCACCAGGCTTATTTAGAGGGAGGCTTTTTCCACAGATGGGGAAGAAAAGTGTTTTCATTTATAACCAAACCCCATGATGCTGGACCATGAAAGGGTTTTAACAGCTTGCTACTTTGCATTTATTAGAAGTGCACTGAACGTGTATCATGCAGGTGCTAATAAAAGAGAGAAGCAGAAAGTCCAGGCATTCTTCAGATAAATAGCCATTTGAAATTACAAAACAAAGAAACAATTAAAAGGCTTTGGCAATAAATGCTTAGCAGATGATACACTGACAAACCACAACAATTACAAAACATATTTTCAGCATAATATGGTTAGCATAATGTAATCCACATGCATTAATGTATTATCAAGGCAGCTGTAAATCACTTTATCAATTATTGAACTGCAATAAAATATTTATAAAGGGGCCCTTAATATCAAACGCAACTGTGCTAATTTTAAACTGTGGCAAATGCATGGGAATGTGCTTATCTTTTCATTAACAGAAACTTGTGGAGTGTTAATAAATGGCTTTGCTTTAATTCACGCTTCACTTGCTTCTATCTTCAGTAGTTCTGACTGTTAATGAAAAATAAGTGAACAGTCACTGAGTTTTGCCATGGTGTATGCAATAAAACAACACATTTACAAGAGTACTTGAATATTGTCATGGATTACAGCCACCACTGGGTAAAACAGACTAACTAGTTTAAGAGGGGAAAGCTCTAGGGAGATCCTCTATGAACTCTCAACTTGCTACTCACAGAAAGAACTGGTTTGAAACCACTGCATTTTTTCATTTGATTTTCAGGCAATCAGCAGAACACACAAAAAGATTTTCAATGAAACGTGTATGTGCAGAAATACTCTGCTTCAGATAAAGCAAAAGATTTCACTGAGGAGCAAGAAGTTCACCCTGAAAAGTATCACCCTGAAAACCCTGAGGAGGTTCAGGGTGCTCCCTCTTCTCTCTCCCACCCACTTCCATAAAGAAAAACAAGCAAGGAAGCAGAATCTCACCTTTCATTCCAAAGAGGTGATGTGGCCAGTAACCCATCACCCAAAAAGCCTTTTTAAAGGTTCTGCATAAATTCCAGTGAAAACAGACATCACTGTTCAAGTCTCAGGAGTCATCACAAGTGTCCAGCTACAATTAAAAAAAATAATAATAAATCAAGTGACAATTATAATAGTAGCAGTTAATAAGGTGTCTCCTGGACCTCTGAATGAAAATCATATACTTGCTTTTTAATTTTACAAGGTTAAATTTTCCAGGATATTATTCTATACCAAAACAAGAACAAAGCAGCCAGACTACTATTGAATTTCCCACTGGAATTGCTGGTAACAGGACAAAAGTGAATTAAATCAGAGCAGGAATCTTCCCAGCAAGGCACGACTAAATGCACACTCAAGTAGGAATCTGCTGGTATGTAAAGCACAGGGGACATGACAGGGTTTTATTCATCCTGCTCTTGGCCCAAAAATCTATCTGGGTTAATAAAGGGTATGCAAGAAAAGAGTACTCAACTGCCACTAACGATAGACTTGATGCAGGTACAGGTCTGGCAAACTCCCACAGTCACTGAAAGATTGTACACGACAAAGCATAGAGCTGCACAAAATCTTCCATCGAGCCCTCTGGGCAAAGCTCAGATACTCATAGCAAGATCACGCTGTCAGAAAAGGAGTTGCTGCAACTGTCTTTGCTCCTGGCACTACAGCCACAAAATTGCAGCTGTCAGAGTGATTCGGTACCGTAAACCATCTAATCACAACTTGATTGCAGAGTCCAAACATCATCCAAAAACCTTAAAGCACTGCAGAAAGAGACGCTTTATAGCACAAATTGCTAAATACCAGTATACTTGATGGGGTGAAACTACTACACTGGAAAAGCCTACATTAGACTCCTCCTGCCCTCCCAAATGCCAGGTGAAAAACAGTCCCATCTCACTGTGCAGGCTCAGGAAGCACTCAGAAACATAGGGTATGCTCTGTCACTAATTTATGTGCATTTGACCCACCAAAACTAATACTTGCTGAGTGCTGGAAGGAATTTTCAGTTTTCTTCAGGGAAGAAAACCTTAGATAATCACAGTGGATAAAAAGGGATATATCTAATGTTGATCTCAATCTAGTCATCTGCAGAGAAATGCTGCTTTTGAGTTACTGATAGCCAGATTCTTAGAACATCTTGTATAAACGCTCACGTCTCAGGGCCTGATAACAAAGCTTCAGCTGAGGAAAAGACACAACAGGAGACCCAGCAGCATGAAGGAAAGCTGCCTCTGGAAGGGAACAGGAGGCTGTCAACAGTCTCCGATGCAGCTGACACAAGGCATTACAGACCTGCATATGTCATGTAGCCACAGCAGCCCATTCAGCACAACTGAGAGGCCCCTCTCCAACACAAGTTGCCAGCTGCTCCTGTTCTGAAGGCCTTCCCTGGTTCATCTTGCCATGATCTACCTGAGCAAAAGCCTTGGAGAAGAGGAGATTGTGCTGACAGCACTGCACTTGCAATCTCTTTCCTGCAGGGCCAGCAGCAGCATATCACAAATGCAGCAGATGAGTGCTTGGACGAAGGGCAGCCTGTTCACACCCAGCCAGAACAGTGCAATCCTGGCAGCATTCACTAGACTGTTCTGCCTGCCGGCTTCTAGAAGGGTGTCCAATCTACTGGGTATGTCTTGCAGTGGGAAGTTCCAAGACCTGCTGAGCAGATCAAACCTCCTTATATTTTGCCCTCCGGGAAGATATCTCCTATTCTTTTTCATGTCAATCTCCAGTCATTTTTAAAGGAGATAGGCAAGGGAAACATAGAAAACATTTTATGGCCACCTCATCTAGTCTCTTGAATATTTGGGCCGACTCATCAATCCTTCATTTTTTGATGCTGGCCAACAGCAGATTTTTTTCAGAACACTCCCTCATCCTTATCAAAATATGTGGGTGATGGAGAAATAACCATGTCCCCAGATAAGTTCACAGAATCATAGAATGGTTCAGGTTGGAAGGGACCTTAGAGATCATCTTGTTCCAGCCCCCCTGCCATGGGCAAGGACATCTCCCACTAGACCAGGTTGCCCAAAGCCCCATGGAGCCTGGCTTTGAACACTTCCAGAGAGGGGGCATCCACAACTTCTCTGGGCAACCTGTTCCAGTGTCTCACCATCCTCACAGTGAAGAATTTCCTCCTTATATCTAGTCTGAATCTACCTTCTTTGAGTTTACAGCTGTTACCCTTTGTTCTACCATTACGTGCCCTTGTAAAAAGCCCCTCCCCAGCTTTCTTGTAGGCCCCCTTCAGGTACTGGAAGGCTGCTATCAGGTCCCCCCGCAGCCTTCTCTTCTCCAGGCTGAACAGCCCCAACTCTCTCAGCCTGTCCTCATAGGGTAGTTGTTTGATAGGAACGTTATGTGTGAAGGTAACTAACTATATTTAGCTTTGACATCCAGCCCCTGAACTCTTATCAAATTTAAACAGCATTTTGAAAACCTGCAGTAAAGAATTAACTTTGCTTCCAATGAAATTAATCCTGAGCCTGTAAGACTACACAGCTATGTCCCTCACACTCCTGTGGTACACATAAATTATACACTCCCCAACACTGTGCTGACTGCTTTACTGCACACAAAGAATACGGGACTTTCGAGTTCACTATGAAAAGCATTTCAAGTTTCTTAGCTTCCCTTTGCCATATATCAAATACACAACCACAACAAATTTAGCAGGAGTGATGGAGTGAGTTAGATGCTGCTGGTAGCAGTTGCTGCCCCTCCTCCCAGTAAATGATACTCCAGAAATTACTAGGTCTCCTACAGAGAAGCTCAACAGTGGCTTGCAGCCTACTGTATTAGGGTAAATCGAAAGTAGTACTGATTTGTTTTAAGGCACTAAACAGTAAAATCCAACCTTTTCAGGTAGCTTCCCAAGAGTTGTAGTTTCTCTGCAGTTGCACAGCAACCTCAAGGTGAGAGGCATAATAGTCAGGGACAGCCAGACAAGTATAATACATACACATTGCAAGCACCGATGTGCCCTGCCACGCTGTGTAACAATTTTCATTCAAGGAACCTGACAGTAGAGCATTTGTAAGAAAAATCCAATTCATCCATGTTCAGTGCCTGTTTGGTTGCAATAAATGGGCAGAAGACACTGAAATGTCAGTGTCAGTATGCACATGAAAGGTCTACAGCTAAGATGGATGCTTGTAAGACTTCTTTTTTTTCAGTTACTGCAATCTCCCTTGTCATTATTTTCCCTAGCCAACACATGGTACTTGACTGGGGGAAGAGTTGGGCAGAGTCAATGACAACCTGATCATAAGCCCCAGTAAGAACCTGATCTGCCCCCTAATCTTTTGATTGCTAGCTCCCCACTTCAATGTCTTCACGCTTGTTGTGGAAAAAAAATAGGATGGGCAGAGAAGATACTGCCTACTTCTAAAACACTAGCACCCATGCAGACTTCGTTTTGTAACAAGGAAATTCCCTTTAGAAGCCAGAGATAGAAAACAATGAGTCTTGCAATTCATGCCTTTATTATTATTATTATTATTTAATTAAAGTTCTAGTCTGAGATCCGGTTCTTTTTCTAATAGAGCATAATTGTTTCATTAGCATCACGGAAGTAACTGTCTGCAATTTCCTAAGTGGAACAAAGGGATCTTCTGTTTTTCTTAAGCCATTTCTGCAACCTTTGTTAAAAAACTCATTACAGAAACACTTCTGAATGAATGACAGCATCTGATGATGTTCTTCATATAGCAGCAATACACAAGTGGGACTATTTTATCTAATTTTTCTGCAATGGCAGAACAACCCTGCCACAAAGTTAACTCAGGCTACTCTTGTTTTCCCTAGTTGTTACAATGACATTTAAAATGCAGATCTTAAATATAACCAGCAATTATCTGGGGTTTTCCTAACCATGACTACATCATAGTTATGCTACACAGAAAATATTGTGCATCCTTTACATTGCAGAACAGTCTCTACCTCACAGGAAAATAATTGAGTTGGGAAAAGGGCCTTGTGTACTTAATGAAAGTATAGGGGGAAAAAAACCAGTCAAGCTTGGTATTAAAATAACCCAAACTTAATAAAGCTTTTTGGATTTTCTCATTTTACCTTTTTCTGGCAGCTAAAAGATGAAATTTTGTTTTCATTGAAAATGTTCTTTGAAAATTAAAATAAGTTATTCCTTCACCTCAAACCCCCGAAATTCAAAGAAAAATGACAACAAATTGTGTAACTTTAAAAAGAAGTTCCCTGGAAGCAGTTGGTATTTTAAACCAGCCATAGCCATTCTACATTCTCTGTAAGATCTATGCGAGATAATTTGAATGAGAGAACAGTTGACAAGGAAGGCATGCAGCAATGCAATCAAGTACAAGAACTCTGCTGTACCCAAGTGTATCCTGGCACAGTGATACTTAAATCCAACACTGTAATTAAAAAAAAAAAAAGCCTGATGCTCTTGCAAACAAATCCTTCCACTTCTTAAACAATATGCATTTTCAAAAGACAAACCATGCATCATACTTTCCATACTTCAAACACACCAGTAATTCTTGAAGTCCATAAACACAAAGCTTTTTACAAGACCAGCACTGAAGGCACACTTTTCTAACTCAGAGCAATCCTACCCACCATCTGTAAGCATTGTCCTAAGTCTAAACTAACTGCAACAGTTAGGAACTCACTGGGCTGTCTTTACAAGCCTTGAGCTAGAAAGATACTGTGTGAGTTTTGAAAGCATAAGTCCCATAATATTTAGAATTTGGCAGATAATGTGAAAGAAGCTTTCATTTCTCTTCTTTCTTTTTCAGCCTTTCCCAGAGTTCTAACATCTCCTCATTAACAAGTTCATCTCACCTTCCGTCCTCAACACTTTCATCCTGCTTCATTAGGTATCTGCTGCATTTGTTTTACAAGGACTCAAAATAACAATTCACAGAGAGATATAAAAAGTACCTCCATTAACAAGCAAAAAGAAAAAGGTATCTATAGTATCTATACTATCTCAATGTCCTATACACATAAACAAGAGCCTGTCCACTTTGAGTGTTAACCAACCTAAATCTCTCTTCACTCGACGTTTTGTTTTTAAACTGTCATTTATGCACAACTATGACATGACATTCATTAAAAAAGCAGAATGACTGATGTTCAGCAACGGATAGGAGTGTTACAGGATAGATCAAATGTTCCAATATTCAGCACTTGAGATGGAATGCAAACAGCTAGTTCATTAAACATAAGCTAGCAAAGTTGTCGTGTTTTCTACATACTGCTGATGACTTCATTGCCCAGTTGGGCTGACAATTTCTCTCTCTTGTTTTTACACAGTTTAGTTCTGCATTTCTGCTCAGGCGTAATGCTCCTATTCTATAGAAAATGACAACTCTACAAATTTTATGAGGAAAATCCAATCTCTATCCTGATTAAAACACACCTCCAGAGCAACCACCAGCACAGTGGAGTGGGCTGGAAGCAAGAACATCCTTCATATCTTCGGTGTCACAGCCAGAACCAGTAGGCTGGAGCTTCATAGATCCAGCAAAACAGCACCAGGATAGTTCCCCAGAACAAAAACAGGATTAGCAAGCTCGACATTGCATTCATATCCAGTAGGTGGCATTGTCTTGGGGCACAGAGCTAGAGAACCTTAAGATGGGAACCATGCTAACAGCACAAAACGGAACAGCAAAACATTGCTCTTATGTTCTCTGTGAACATTTCTGCTGACAAAGGCTCTGGGTTCATATGAATAATGCTCCATGTACCTGAATATGTAGGAGTGAAGTACCTAGCTAAATTCTCTAAAGCTGATGCATGCATAAAAGAGAGCATTCCAAATATTCACTTTTTCTTGTGGGCCACATTCACAGAAGTTATCCGTGTCCATTTTCCCCTACTGTTCCTAAGCTGATGGATCACAAACCCTTCCACCAGGGCAGAGGTCTCAACCTCAAATTCCAAATGAGTTCTTTTATAAATCTGGCTTTATGTGCTGAACTATCACCAGTATTAGGCAATCAGAGTGTACGTTCACTTATATGTCTTATTATAGTCAAATGCTTTATTCATAAAGCTTCCTGGTACATTCCAAAAGCCTCAGATTGCAAGAAAAGAGTGCTCTGAGTTCCTCAAGACTCCTCTCAGCAATGCTGCCGCTTCAATGGGTTAGACGCGTTCCAAGTATACAATGTGTAATTCTTAACCATCAAAATAGTTATTAAATTGGCTTGTGAAGAAAGGAACTCTGAGAAAATGCAACTTTCATTTGGTGTTAAAAACAGGTCTGTATGAATACAGAATTCTTCACAGAAAACAGCATGGTACTGGAAAGGAAGCAAACAGCTGACACACAGTGAGGAATCATACCCTACTTTTGCTGCTTGGATTGTGTCTCACAGCTGGAGAGAAGTCTTGTGCTATAAAGATAATTGCCCACCAGCAAAGAAGTAAGACATATACAGGCAGCCTCCACTAGCCCTAAACAAATAACTGCTGACTTCCCCTTCTCCCACCATGCATAAACAGAATGAATTTGCCAAAACCGTGAGTTTAAAGAAGGTGCCAGAAAAGGAAAGAAAGCAGGACTGAATAGAAAGCCTTGGACATTTTAATGTATTAACCTTCGAAAATTCAAGCTGCTTTTGTTTTTAAAAAGCCCTGAGCTCTGAACACGAATTATTAGAAATAAAGCAGTGCCAGATCAAGCAGGGGCACACTTAATCCATGATAATTTCAGAGCCATTTTCTCACACTACGAAATACACAGCCTGCTTCTACATGCTCGCCTGTTACACCACGACCTGCCCCGGGCTAAGGCACACATCACTTACAAACACACACACCCACAGTCCTGGACATGCAAAGGTACCTTGGGACAACCAGGACAGATGTGGCTGTGCAACTAGAGGCTGGGATGCTGCTAGAGGTTACAAGAGGTGAGCTCAAGGAAAGTCCTTCTAGAAGAGGACGCTGGAAAACATGACATTTAAGAGAAAAATCATCTCCCATAAAAGCCACGGAGACTATTTTCAGTATTTCAGTAAATGCTCACTGCATCTTGGGCACTGTCACTGTCTCACTGAGTTTATTCTTAACATTCGGCCTGATCCAATGAGGCAAAGGACATAAATATAGACAACAGAGGAGGAAGATAAACATGTGGCCTCCCTTGAGGACATTTTCACTCATGAAGCATAGCCATTTCTTACGTTGTAAGACCTTTTTGATCTGAGCTTTAAAATGCATTTTGGTTTTCCAAGCTACATGCTCCTCATCACCACAGAACCTGACCACTGTACAGTCACTAAAGCAGATATAGTCCCAATACTCAAACTAGAGAAGCAGAAATATCTTTTATTTAGCTGTTTTCTGGAGTTATTGCCACTTTGCGTCTTTCACTGTGACAGGGGACCCCACTTCACTCAAGATCATCTCCAGAGAAATTAAACACTGTCTTGCTGACAACATGAATAAGAAAATACACGAGTGATGCTACTTCTGAGTCCATATAAATCTTCAGATCCACCTTCTGGAGATGCAGACCTTATCCCAGATATCAGAAACCTAACAGCTTCTATTTTGTACTGGATCCTTTTGCATTTTGTACTGGATCCATTTCAATCAAATGAAATCCAATCCTCTCTCATATAGGTTAGCCATCAGAGCAGAGCAGAATTCATTTAGTATAAAATGCTGATAAAGTAATACAATTTCTCATGATTTATGTAGTGGTGCAACAACTGACAAACACAGAACTAAGAGACACCCTCAGCTCCTCTGCAATGAAACAAAGTCCGACAGTCATTATTGCAGCTATACCAAGGCATTCAGAGGTGCACACTTTAAGTCACTTGCCCAAAATCACAGGTAGGTGCACTGACCATAAGCAGAGCTCCAGTCTGCTGTTCTTTTCTGGAAATGTGGAGATGAAAAGTCATGAGATGGAAGCACTCCTTCTAGAAATCATCCTTCTATTTAAGCGCAACTCTGGTCTCTCAGGCAGTTTAGCATCTCTAAAACATAGACAAAGCTAATAGTCATCCAGGCCTTGATATGAATCCTGTAACAGGGCAACAAGATGACAGAATATTTTCTTAAGGTTGTTTAAGTGTAGTAGCTGAACAAGACCTTATAGCAAGTTTGTATAAACATCTTTTACTCAGGGAACTGAAAAGTAGACTAATCAATTATTATCTGCTATGGAAATGAATAAGAAAATTTCCTGCCACATCCTCGACCAACACTCCTAAGTAAAAAATCTCAAGAATCTCAAGAGAAACCATCTTGTTTCTCTTGAAACAAGAAAGCAAAAAAGCTTGAGGAAGAAAAAATGCCAGGGGTGATTCTAGCAGGATTAGGCTCCCAGAACTCCTTCTGTTAAGATATTCCTTTCTTGTTTTTATTTGAGTAAAAACTGAGTTTAAATTAAAAACAAACAAAAAAGCACCCACACCTACAGAGATTTCATTTCACTTGCAAAGCTCTCAGCAAGTTTATTTTAATGCAAATTCAAAATGAAACACTTGTGATGATGTAAGGGGTATTTATTTCTGAATAGTTTCTAGTACTGTTTTGCATTGAAACCAAATAATGTGTATAAACAAGAAGGAAGTACCTTATCCTTTTGCTACAACCCATGAGCTAGATTCTCCTTTAAGATAAACAGACTCAAATTTACCAAGGCAGTGGAGCTGAACCCACTTACACTGCTTGATACTCAGTTCCTTGTACGGTCCTTAACCACCTGCAATTTAAAATGCGTGCTTCAAAGTGGTAGTTATGTTTTAACACAAAATCGTGTTTCCTCCTGATTTGCTAAGGCATTAATACTCTCACTAACAAACCTTTGAAAGACATGCTGATTCGCAGGTGATGTCACCTATGCAAACTGACATTTATAAATCATACCAACCCTTTTCCTGAAGCATAAACATTGCAGAGAACTGAGAACTTGGAACATTAGAAGCTTGAGCTTACTGATTTTTAAGCACCAAGGGTTGCAGACACTACTAAACAGAAATATTTGCAACAAAGAAATTATTTGGGGGAAAACACAGCTGAGCAATCAGATCCACCAAACTACCATGTATAAGACAAACCTGAGGAAACAGTATCCAGACTGCAGGCAGTAGCAAGTACAAGGTAGTACACTGCAGCTTCAAATGTCTGAACGTGAAGACAAGACACTGGGCTGCCATTTGCTGTGGCCTAAGCATACATGTGTGGTTTCCACTGGCTGGCTGAAGTGTCACAGCGTGATGAGGAACCCGAATCTTCAACTGCTGACCCAGTTGACTGTAACTGTTTTTTTTTCCCTGAATATTCTGGAAAGAAATGAACTGTAAGCAACTCCAGTCATTCATTGCTCTGCATGTAAGAAGGCTTTCAAACAAAACAAATGTAATCACAGCAGATTTCCTTTGTTTTGGGCTACCCTAACAATTTCTTTTTGGCATATCTTTCCACAGGGAGAAGAAAATTATGATACATCAGCAGAATCTGCAAAACCAAGAAACATTCCTTGTTTACTGTAAAAAGAAACAGGATTAATCTGTTCTAACTCAGTGTCAAAACGGAAAATTCATAATTCATAAATTCTCATCAAAAATCACCATCCCATAATGGTTGTTAGCTTACAGATGACAAGCCTTATTGCTCAAAACCCTCCTGAAAGGAAAAAAAGTTGATATTAAGATCCAAATCTTTCCTGTTTTGCATGCACTGTTTTATACATTAAATAACTAGATTTGCTGACAGTATTCTCCCAAGAATTGGTCTTTGCTCTTCACAGAACGTTGCACCTTTCTGTTTTATATAAACACCATGTAATTTTTATTTACTTCTGTTCTCCTAGACACTCTATACTTGGTTAGAGCCGATTATGTGATGTACACTCAAATCATTCCTGCTAGGTGAATCAATATTTTATTTACAAGTTAACTGCCTTATTTACATTGTGGCAGAAGCAAGATGTTTGCTGAAACACTGGCGCATAAATAAAATGCTGAAGAAGATGCCTGAATAGGAAATTTTATCTAAAGAACACTGTCTGTCCCACATAGAGTGCAACTGGTACCTTGAGTAAACAAAATCAGAGCGCTAGCATTACATCATGTTGTAACATCTGCTTTAGGGGCCTCACAGACAGCAGCCTGCATCAGAAGCACTGAAAGTTTGCTACTCTAATTACAGCTCAAGAATCAGCATGCAGAGCTATCCTGACATTTTGGCTAGCTATGCAGGGAACAGTTTCCCTATCTTGGGAGTCTCTCGAGTTCATGGATCTTCTGTGCTGTATCTGGACAGCATCGGTATTTTTTGAAAGGGTACTTACGTTCTGGGAAATTCTGTTTTTGAAAGGTGTTATCAATGAGGAAGGGAAAGATCAAGTTATAAAAGGAGTGGGAGAAAATAAAGGGAAAAAGAGAGGGGGAAAAGAATCTGCTTCCCAGAACAGTAGGTAGCTCAGCTGATGAAAAACTCCCTTTCATAAGGTGGCAGGATAGCTCCTGTGAATTATGTTCTATGACAGCACATAACTTTGCTTTCCACATCCTACAAAATTACCTTTCTTCTGTTGGCCTTCCTGAGGACTTCTGGCTAGAAACTCTATCCAGAGCTTGAGAAATCTTTTCCATAAAAGCTGTTCTCAAAACTGGTACCTTCTAGTTTCAATTCAAAACTGTCTCATTGGAAAATTCCCAGTCAGGTGTAATTCTACCACCTAATGGTCCTGAGAAGACATGCTGTAGATATTACTTGCATCAATTCTGTGAGATTTAAGAATCCTTTTACTGCCTGATTTCTTCTTCCTGTAAAGGTCCTTCCACTACAATCAGGTCACTTCCCAATCTTCTTTTTGATAAGCTGTACAGATGGAGTTCTATAAAATTTCTCATGCACCAGGCATTTCCTCCAGTTCTTACTCCATTTTTATGGTTGTTTCCTGCTTCTGCACTGATTTTTGTGTAATATATTTAATAAAATACATAATAAATATATAGATATTCTTATTATGTAGTCAGGTAATTAAACAAGAACTTAAGAGCCTACTTTCTGGACACCCCTTATCAGTGATACTGAACAGTGTCCATTTTCAGGTGATTACAATCAACAGAGGCTCACTTTCCATTCAGCTCAAATTAAGCCTTCCAACACGTATGGCACTGCAGTGCATTACTCATCCTACAAATACATCTCTCTACATTTTTCAATATTGACTGTTTTCATTGTATCACCCAATCACTGTTTTATTAGTTTGCAGAAGAGCTCAGCGCTTCTTTGACATAACATTGAGTACTGTGAATGCAACCAGGACAGCTCCCCAGTTGTTTTGTGAAATGTCATAAAAATCCAGCATTGTTTCCTAACATCTCAGTTTCTCTTAGAGTATTTAAAAAAGGAATAATGTTACATGCCTACTTTGCAAAACGTTTCTGATAGAAAGGGGCAAGACAACTGGATAACGAACTGCGTTACACACAGTGTGGCACCTGTGCAATCCTGCAGCTTGGTCTCCAATAACGACCCATCTTTTGTTTCACAAAATAATAATGAACAATGAAAAATGGGTGAAGGATGGTATTGTCTCTGGTATTCTGCAGTAAACTGAGATGGCAGCACCTTAAAAAAGCCAGTTGCCCATCCCTGTAGCTCCACTCCTCTGATCCCAGCCAGAGCACGAGAAGTCTGTGGAAGTATCCTCATTTCACTTGCTAAAAGTATTTGCAAAATAAAAGTTTGCAAATTGCCTGGATTTTTTCTTTGCTTTATATTCCTTCTTCTGCTTCTCCACTGCAAGTAGCATTTTTCACTTCTCAATGCTTTGATAAAAGACTAATCGTGGTGAGCGTTTCAGATTTGCCAGTGGAAGGGGATATTCATAAAGGCAGTTCTGTTGTTCTGGTTGGCTGTACTGTCTCTGCAATATTCTGTGAATGCTGTGCAAGATCCTGGGCAGCTTGTCTGTGGAAGCACTAATCTCATTACAAATTTTCATGGACTCTGCAGATGGCACACAGAATATCAGCAGGAGTGCAAGGACTGTTTGTGTAAACTGCCTGCATAGAGGTCACATAAAAAGGGAGGACACTCAGATGCAGACTTGCCCTGTCCAACTTGTGGTGCTTAGTTGAAACGCTTCAACAAGAATCATTGAAGAGAAAGAGAAAAAAGTGTGCTGAATCACCTTATGTAGAAGTCACAGATTTGAAGTGCTTTCCATGTACTGTTACTCTCTGTCAACAGAAGTATGAGAAATATGGAGGCACTCCCAAGCCCTAGCTAAAGCACCTCCCAAATAAGTATGAAGCAATGGATGAAATAAGCCTCAGCATGCTGCCTCATCCTCCACAGGCATCCCAGTAAGAGACAACACACTGCTACACTCTGGCTACATCGACCTCAAATTTACTGCATAAGCACAGAGGACTTGAGCAACGGGGTCTATAAAGCTCAAAGGCATCAGCCTTAGAACTCAGGGGAAAAAGAAAGGATCAAGATATTCCTGGAAAGATTTATGTTCTCAGACTAACCTCACTGTATGATGAAGGCTCAACATATTTTTATTCCATAGCTCCATAGCTGAGTCTTAAGGAAGGATTCCATTAAGCCAATCCTTTCTCATTTTCTCCACTGACACAGTAAGTGGCTGTGAAAAATTAAGCACAAATGGTAAGTTCCTCTACAGAATTTAGTCCATTGAAGGCCATATCTCCTTATGAAGAGAGCTTCTCTTTGACATCTGCAGTCAGAAGTATTTGCATCTTTCTCTGTCATTCACAGGATAAAGTGCCCTGTAACATTTAAATGAGTTGCAAATGGACTTCACTGTTCATGCCCTGTCTTTAAGGATGGAGGAAAATGCAGGCCACAGCATCACAGTGAAATGACCTTTAAAATCATCTTATGCTGCAGTGGAAATGGGCATAACGCCCCAGGGCAGAGCTGAGAATCCTGCATGTCAACCTCTAAAAATTAACTGTGGCAGAGGGAATAGAGGGGGAAAAGGAACATAGGGACAAACAACTCATCTCTGTCAGGAGGTTTGAGGTGGGCTCCCCCACCACAGTACAAAAAAAAAAAAAAAAGGCCGTGGGGGTGGAATATTTTAAGTGGTCTTCAGCTGAGAGTATTTTGAACTTCCCGGCAGACTGTAAAATGTGTCTGTATTATGTTCTTGGTTCTCAAGCCTTTTTATATAAGAGATTTTGCAATTAAAGTTAATGTGTGTTTCAGCAAAACACCATTTCAAATTCTAACAAAAACCTTTTTGAAGATTGAAAAAACCCTTAGGAACACTTTTACACAACTACAATAACTTGGATACCCCAAAACTTTTCCATTAAGCATTTCAGTTGATCTAAAGTTAAAAGTCTGGGTAGAATCCACTGTAGAATTCTACCCTGCTTTTGCAGAGGAGGAGGAATGGAGCACCAGAATCTGGCCCCAGGCAGGTAAAGTAAAGGAGCACATGGAGGTGAAGAGGCTGGAAAACGTGGTCTAACAAAGGGCACAAGGAAGAGAGTAGCAGAGGGAAGCAGCTCTGTGCTTGGACACATAAGCTACACTTGGGTCACAAAATGTCTACTCCAACACACAGCAAACAAGGCAGTGGTTCTTGTTGTTCTATAGAAATTGAGGTCAGAAAGCAGTATAAGATTTGCAAAAGGATCTAAGGTCCAGGCTCTCACCAGTATTTCTATTCATACTCACCCCCTAAAGAAGCAACAACTGGCATAGCAGCACAGGGCTGCCAGCCTGACACTGAGCATAACACTTGATAAGCACAGCATCCCCAAAACTGACTAAGGAGAATCATGCAGCTGAGATACATTTCTGAAAAACCTGAACCCTTGGCAAGCCTTGCAACAGGAAATGCAAAACATAGCACACCTGAACTTGCACCTCTCTCAGAGGTGAAGAGCTCTCCATCCCCTTCCAGACAAACACTGCAAAGAATAACTCATGTATCTTTTTTTCCAAGAAGTGAGTAAGGCTATGGTTTCAAAACACAGTAACCAGATCAAGTCCAATTTGCATTGCTTTGAGTGCCTTATGGACTCATCACCCTCTTGCTCTCACTGGTTGTCAGCCCCTCTGTTTTTTTTATGCATGGCTGGAAGTGAAGAAACTTCAGACAATAGTTTAGTCATCAGGGCATTATCCAGAGTGGCAAACTGAAGGATTTAAATCCCCCTTAAGTTGAGAAAGAATTGACTGGATGTCTCCCAGTCACCTAGTGAGTGCTCTGCACATGAAACCCCCTGGGAAAGCTGCAAAGAATCTAATAGAGCTACATGTGAGGCAATGACAGTTACCTGAGCTGGGTCAGTCCTGGACATAAGACAAGTCCCAGTTATCCTTCTCTTAAGGCCCTAGGGAAAAAGAAAGCCTATACTTAAAAAGGCAGCACCTTTGGTGCTTACGGAAGCTTGCAGCTTTTTCTAATGACATTTTTGGGCTCTGATCCCTGAATTGCTGTGAAGTTTTGCTTTCAGCACCTAAACATATTAAGAGGCTATTTCTGAGCCACAAGGGAGCTCAAGGCTCCATGAAGGACATCAGTACTTCAGATTGCTTGGTGCAGAAATCTCTTTTCAAAATAGGGCACAGGCATCTATGAAGCCCTGGGCAATCAAAAAGTTTTAGCCACTACAGATGTTTTCTGCACTAAGTCCTCAGCAAAGGTTTCAGTCAGCAGAAACCAAAGTTCAACGAAGGGCTGAGCTAAAGGCCTAGTCCTTTACACAGTCAATTTAGTGCCATGAACAACGACATTTATTGAATTCCTATTTCTATTAAATCAATCCTGTGGTGCTTGAATCTTAATCCATTGTTCAACAGCTGATCGGGGAAAAAACTTGAAATAAAATGTTTGAATAAAACAGAAATACCAGTCAAAATCTCTTTTCAAACTTTCTGGTAGCCAGTGCAACCAGAACAAAGCAGAGGGCTATGTGAAATTACATTGGAATGGTTAAGGAAATTTGGTGCAGCCATGCCAGTTGTAAGCAGTCTTCTCTGAAGAGACCTCAACAGAATAAACATGCAGGTTTTTTAGCTTCAAGTGGGCAGTTTCAGAGCACTGCTGCAGCAAGGTAGTCTTTGTTCCCTTCCTCTCTGTAAAGACCCATTCATAACACACAAGCTTAAGGATTGCCAGACTATTTCCTAGTGAGAATTGTCTAGTTTCTAAAAACCAATGAAGTTGTATAACGTCTACTTTTCCAAGCAACTCTGGGAGCCCACCAAAAGAAAAACAAGCAAACAAAAAAACCAAACAACAACAACAACAAAATCAAACCCTAAACAATAATTACGCAGCAGCCATAATACAAAAGAAAGATAAATCACAGGAATTTAGGAGGTTCTGTTGCAGCATTTGACAGCCTCTCAACTACAGCACATCTATATTTTGTGTTGTATAGAGGTATCATATACCCATCATATATGTTCTTTATACTTCTCTTGCCAACCATCTTCAGGGTCAATTCATAGGTTATTCATGCAGCCCCACCAGAGTCACAGACCGATAAAGCTGGAAGACCAGGAGAGATTTCTACAGACCGCGTAGTGCATCCCATGGATGTATAGCAAGTTAATTTTACATTCCTTTCTGTTCCTCTTTACTCATCATACTCTTCCAGGGGTGGTAGAAGTGGTGGAAAAATTTCCACTCCAGCACCGTCTAACAAGACAACAGCACTCAACGGCTGAGTCCTGGACAAGCAATATGCTACTCTACTAACTTTGATAGTAACAGAGGACAAAACACAGTCTCTGCCCCTCTGCTGCTCTGGGCAGACACCGTCACATACTGAATATGGCTACCTACAGTAAAGCAGTGAATTTTCTGCTACAAATACTGGGGAGAGATTTAGTTGTGATATTGCAGACACATTCAAGGGTTGTAAAAGGACTTTGAGGCAAGGACCTTCCCAGACTCTGCAGGGTCTCTGTAGCTGCCAAGAATTAACACCTGCGAGTAAGGTCACATTTGCAATGCAGGAAGCCAGAAGCATCTGAGAGATGGGGCCAAATACAGCATCTCACTTGCTCATCTAGAGCCAAGACTGCAAGCTCTCTAGCATGCTCATCATGGTCTACAGGAATGTTGCATAGACCCACCTGCAAATCAAACTCTCGTGACACATCACCACATTTTGAGACCTAGCCCAGGCCCACTGAGGTTAACAGCAAAGCAATGAATACACCTGATAAAACCAGCAGTGACCTGTCACTGAAGAGCAAAACTTTACTTTCTCTTTGGGACCACCCAAGTTAACAAACTTTGTGAAAATGTATACTTGCAAACAATCTAGCAAAGCCCAATTCTCCTGTGTCCTACTCAGTGCTCACGAATCCCAAGAGAGCAATGCCTATGTGAGACACCATACTTATGTCAAAAAAAGGATGCCACAGACCTATTTCTGGTAGGTAGTCTTCCAGGACTGGAGACAAGCCAAATCTGACAGCAGCTCCCAGTCTGGACACACCTGGTTCAGGTAACTGCCTGACCGACACACCAAATGGCACACGTGCACCTTTTTCAGCCACACAGGAAGATCAGAGGGTAATGATCCCATTTCAGGAGCGCCAACAGCAGTTACCCACTTGACATCAGTGACAAATCAGACTCTTGAATTTTAAAGGCAGTACCAATTACACGGCCCTTTTGTGTATCATTAACAACCTGGAAGCTATTCATCTACCTAATTGCAACAGTAGCTTTGTGTCTGAGAACGGGGCTTCAATCGTTAATATCTGACAGCCACAGACTTCTAATTACTATGTTTTGGAGTTAAATGGAAGTGTTGAAAATTGACAGGCAACTCTTGAGCTATCTCCATCTTAGCCCAAGAGAGCTCTTTTTCACTTTCCACTCTTAATAACCCCTCTCCTGTTTATTATCCTGGAACAGCATCCCTGTAGTAACCTAGCATGAAGTCTATATTCCAGTAATCATTCTCAGAAATATTCCTGCTTGTCGATTGGAATAATAATAATAATAAAAAGTTCCACCCCACTATCACAAAATGTTCCTAGGATGAATAAAATTCAATTTTCAACTCCAGATGGTATGAAAATTCAGCATAGATATGAACTGAGATGAAAATTGAAGTACAATGTAGATTTGTATAACAATGAATCAGTTAACAGGAAAACGGTGAAGTGATAAATTGTGAGTGGGTGCTAACAGGATCAGTCAGCCTTATATGGAACTAAAGGGAAAGGTCACAACAGACCAACAACGACCACACAGCCTGTGAGATTCATCCAGAGATTTGAAGGTGAAAAAAAGAATCATAGATCAGGCAAACATACAAATGTGCTTTTGAACTCTCCAAAATGGCAGCTCTAACAGGGAAAGATCAAGTTACAGTTTGCTTTTCTGATGAACAACCAGTTTTGGTGTAGGAGTGAGAAAGAATGAAATAAGAGGAATAAAATGGAGGTCTGAAGCTATATTACAAAAGTCAGTAGCAGAACCAGAATCCAAACCTTAGGGCTACGTTTGCCAATGTATTATATAATATATAGTACTTGTGATATAGTATTTATACTATATATATGTACACATTCTCAGATATATACGCATTATTTATATATTGGGAATTTTGCCAATATACTAAAGAGTGAAAGCCCACCCTTCCCAGTAACCATCAGAAGATCACAAAAGGTGATGCAGCCATGATTTTTATCTTCGTTCTTTGAGTGTAAT